>WAAD01009990.1:177738-361309 GCA_013389945.1 Fregata magnificens | reverse complement strand
AAAGAAAAACAGCACTTGAGGTCTCATCAATTAAAGCACCTTGTGGATTCTGTTTCCTATACTCTGATACTAGATGAAAATTTCGTGTATAGAAATGCCTTCTTCAGAAAGAAGAAGGGACAGTTCTAAAGACTCTTAATGGTGTTTTTATTGGGTATATAATTGAGTGTCCTAATGGTTTATCAATAACATGAATAGCTAAGTATATGTACAGGTAATGTATCATGATCTCAAATATCACAGTATTGTGCTGTTCTACATTTTAGTTCCCATAAATAGTAGTTTGGTTTTTTGATTGGGGCAAATCTCTCATAAAATTCCAAGACTCTACTCCTTTATTCTTTTATATTTTTTTATATAAGCAGGTTTTCGAGTTGTCCTAAACATAACAAGCAGACTTTCCTTGTAGAAAAGCTTAACTTTTTGCTGCCTTCTTAAAGAAAAAGAAAATCCCTCCATTGGAAGGGAAAGAAATGTCTTGAGATTCGTCTGTGAAATCTTAAGACACTTTATATGCTTAATGGGGCCTAAAATGAATTCATATTGTAAATTCCAAGTATCCATCACACTAGGAGTCTACTTTTCCCTACCCATCTGAGCTGATGCATCTGTTGCCGGCACAGTTGCTGGCACTGATGTAATTTGGGACTTTTTTGTACCTTGAATCATTGAAAGCTGTGCTTTTTCTCATGGAATGAGAATTTACCGTAGCATTGGATACTGGATTAAGTACACAAGGTTATTGGCTTACCCCTTACATCTGTATTTTTTCATTAAACAGATGTCACTAAAAATCATGGGTTTTAGTTTTTGGAGCCAAATACCTTGAAAAATACTTTCCCAGGGTAAACTAGACTCTTTCGTATAGGTTTTAAATAGATGCAGCTTCTTAACATATTTCAGTAACAGAATTTAAATTTCTGATCTGAGTGGCTTTGTATAGCTTACTTACATACCAGATCATACGCATTCATTATGTCATAATGGGCCTTGTTATTAAAAGTAGTTGCTTCTGCAAAACCTCTAGGATAGTGGTTGCTGAGGTATGACCAGCGAAGGAGGACTTCTAGGTTCTTCATGACAGTGCATGTTATTGTGAACCCTTGGACACTACAGCTGCACCATATTAAAAATATTCTGAAATATATTCTACAAATAAGTCTGGGTTGGGGAAGGGTTGGGAAACTGTATAGAAGGGTTATTCTGACTTGAAAAATATACATCTTACTAACAATCTTGTGATCTAGCTGTCTGTCATTCTTTTGTTATTGTGGCAGTAGCAGGATTGCCTTTGTCTGTTTTTCCCATTGTTTCATCCATTACACTAGTACTGTACTTTGTAAGTACAGCTAGTGATAACTTAGCTTTGAGAACAAAAATGTGGCCAGTGTTAACAGCTTTTAATCAGTTGACTGAATTGATGATAGTGATGGATATTTTTATGCCATAATGACTAGGGCATAGAAGCAATACCAAAAATCAAGCCTTGAAAAAGTGGGCCAGACACCTTTAAAAGAATTGGCAAAGCAGTTACCAGTTTGTGCTAGTTTTACCAGTAGACTAATGTATTGGTAGAACTTGTGAACCTAAGAAATAAGCTTCATGCGTGTTGCATTTGCCTAATATGTGAATACACTAATAAAAGTTTTAATTCTCATGATGGTTGGGGGTTTTTTTTATTAATTGCTGTATATATTTTCTGTTGAAGGTTAGGAATCATTCTAACCAACCCAAATAAATGGCACAAGTGTCCTGCTTGTTGTGGCTGGAAAGGTATAGTTTAGATGTTAAAATCACTTCTTATACAGCTATCGTGGAGGTTCTGGGTCTGTGTGTGTTTAATGATACAGACTTCTACTCCAGATCGAGTTTATTAAAGCAGTTGGCTTTTTTCTGTCACAATCAAATTACATCCTACTAGCTCAGATGTTTACTTTCACCTGTGAAACAGATAAGAGCAAGTTGTCTGGGTGAAAGACTCCATTGCATTTATGAGCAGGTTGCAACTTGAATCAGTTGGGTGACCTAATTCTGCAGTCTCCTTACTGTGGATTTCTGTATGTGTTCTTTCAGTTACGGCGATATTACTTGCTTTGCCTTGAACATTGTAATAACCTTGACTGTACCCTTTTGTGCTGTGCACTGCCAAGTAGTGTACAAGGACGCTGCAGACATTATCTGTGGACATGTGGTGCTGCCTGCGTGCAAGGCCATCTCAGTCTGTGTAGAAGTCACTTTTTTTGACTTCTGTTAGTACCACTAAAATATTCTCTCCTGCCATTACTGTTTCAGCCACAGCTTAGTGGAATAAGGGAAGTTATCTGCACTCGAAATGTTTGCTTGCCTGTATTTCATTTAAATGCCTTTGGCAGTTCTTGAGTAACTTTAACCTACTCCTGTTTCTTAATCCAGTGCCTTTCTGACTTATCCCACTGCTGTTCTGCTCTTCCTCAAAATCTGACCAGTGCCTGCTCAAGCATCTTAATGTGGAATGCCTGTGGTACGTAAGGAATGTGACTTCATCCCTCTCCTCTTCTGCCAGTCAAAGTACTGATGTCCAAAGTACAAATGAAAAGTGAATTATTTTTTTCGATGAGGCTGTTTTGTTAAATAAAATACTTACCAAGCAGGGAGTACTCAACTGGAGATGCTTTAAGTATGGGTAGCCAGCTGCTTCTCTGTATCGTGAAGCTGGGAAAACTCTCTGGGTAACTGTTGCCTTAAGTTTGGGCTGGGATACTGTGTGCCTGGGTTCTGATCTCCCTCTTGACACTAGCCCTGTCTGAGCTTGATTTTCATAGTACTGCCAAAGCCAAGTAATCAAAAATGAGGTAGTTGATGTAAACACTTGAGCCTAAAAATTATTTCTGAGTTGCCTTTTAGCAGCTTGGATGCTCTGAGCCGACATTTCAGAACCCTCCCCCCTCCAAAAGACAACCCCAATTTCACGTAAAAGTTCTTCCAGTGCTAGGGCTGGGGCTTCGAGAACAGTGTCAAATGCTTGGAGTCTTGCACCTTTAAACTGTGAGAACTGATAGTAGAACACCACCTCTGTGTATTTCCCCCTTCCTTTGTGCATGTTTCCTATCTAGGTGGGTAAGCTATCTGCAACAGGAATTCTCTGCTGTTACTTTAGCATCTTGCATGGAGTCCTTTGGCTTCCAGGTGCTGTTACACAAATCTAGAACATGGTGAGAGCTGTGGTGTTTTCTTGTTCTTATTCGGGACATTGTGCTTAATCACAAGTTAACCTCCTTGGGACTGATCGCAGGCAGACAGTGTAAATAGTTTTTCAGACTCCCTGTATAATCAGCAGGGAGAGGTAAAGTCTGAATGTGGGGCTCTGGTAGAGAGCCTAGGCTGTTGGCTGAGGTGCCTGATATAAATGCATAAAGTAAGTATGAATATCTGCCTTAAAAAGTTCTTGGGTGCTGTCAAAGTAGTCAGCTTAGATGTTTAGGAATAATAGCTTTAACCTAATTTACACAGTAAAAACTAGAAATCACAACTGCCGTACTTCATTAAGCTTTTTATTTTTATGTGTCCAACTTGACTTTTCACGTTGAAGTGGGAGGGTGTGACATTTGGGGGTTTGATAATCATCTGCAGCTCTAAATTGTTGGCACAGTGAACTGTAAGTGTTTTGTTTTAACCTTCAAACTTGTCGTACTTCGTTGTGGTTACAGCTTTTTTTAGCATTGCAAACTGAAATTTTACTGCAGCTGGGTTTTGAGTTAAAATATTGTGAAATACAGGATTTCACTATACTCCACCCACACAGTGTTTTACTTGAGTATGAAGCAGTGTTCCTTTTACCAAAACAAGTTTGACTATAACCTAATTTTGGGGACACTGAAGCTTCGATACTAGCTCTGAAGAGTCAGTGAGGTACTGTCTTCATTAGAAGAATTACACATATCGCAAGTAACATGCCAGCTGTATTAAAAAGTGCTTCTAGGAGGACCTGCTCAGGGAATTAAATTGCAGCTGGTCTGAAAGTTTATTACTATTAAGAAAATATTAATGAAATGTGTGTTTTCCTGACCACTTAAACTTGGCTAGTAAATAACCATCATCAACTGTATTAAAGGAGGCCATTTAAAATAACCTTCAGTCATGTTGGTCCTTTTCCATCTCTCTCCTGTAAAAAATTCTCCAAGTAAGGTTGCTGTTTCTTCTCTTGGGAAAGCACAGTCTGTGGAGTAAATTTCTAGTACTAGATCGTCACAGCTACGAAAACTAGAATCAAGGCTTCAAAGCTGAGAACAGTCTTTGATGTTACATTAGCTGTTGTTTCATTAACTGTAATCAGGATTAAATCTAGTTAGTTGGCAGAAGAAAAATGAATGACAAATAATGGATATGTAAAGATGTCAGACCTCGATGCTCTTGATCCTTTTCCCCCATGTAGAAGATCTAGTCAGAATGGATTCAGTAAAGCCCAGTTGCTTGTCCTGTTCCTTTTGGAATAGGATCTGAAGTGGCAATGGGCATATATGCTCCAGCCCTACTGTTGTGTTTTTTTTTTTCTTTTAATTTGCAACAGTGAAAGTTGAAACAAAGCTTCTGTCACTCTCGGATTTTTCTGTGTTAACAGCATCTACCTATTTGCTCGTCTAAAGCTGTAGTAAGGTACCGTAAAAAATGTATGTACCTGAGGTTGCAAATTCCATTTGATTTTAAAACTTAGCTTTGCTTTAAAGTCTTACTTACTTGCCGTTTCATTTTGAAGTAAAATTCCAAGAACAACTGTTGTGGCACCAAGCATAGAAAATCATTAAAGTTCGGTTGCCAGCAGTTGCAGTTTGTCTTTGGGTGAAGGGGTGGGTGCTGTCCAGCAGTTCTTATTTAATCGTTGAGAGGAGTTGTCTAGGTGGTTGGTCACCCTTTGATCAAGGAGTAACAAGGCAGGGAGGCTGGAGCCTCAAGCATGCAGCCGGTTTACAAGGAAGCTGGAGTAGAGGTGGGTCGAGCTGTAGAACCACGCTCTGGACCAGGGAATTGTAGACCCCCCGGGGTTAATTGTCATATGCTCCAGACTCTTCAGAAGTACAAAACAGTTGGACAGGGAATAGTATGCAGGTAAGCTTAGGTTGTCTAAATTCATTAATTACTTCGAACTAATGCATAATGAGTTTAGAAACACTTCAGAAGTCCTGTCTCTTCTGTTTGTGTTGCATGTTGTTGAAGAGTTTGGTCTGTAGGATTCACAAAGTGAAGCTGAGAAAAAGACGGTCTTAAGCTGTTGAGATTTGGGTGGGGGTTATTCCGCATGGACTCCCCAGGGCTTTCGCAGCTGGGTGTTCGTGTATTTTTTTCCTGTGGAATCACTGATGGAGCCTGTGGTTAAAAAAAAAAAAAAAAAAAAAAACCTCAAGCAGCAGAGGTGGACTTCTCAGGAGGGGAGCAAGATTTGATCCTACTGTAGCTCTGAGAAGAGCAAAATTATCTTGCCATGAAACAGTGGCACAGGCAGTGCCGAGACTTGTGAGCTGGTGGAAGTCCGAGTGACACCAGACGAAGAAGGACTGTGTACTATCAGAGGGGATGTTAGCTCCAGTACAGGTCCTGGTGAAGTTTCTTATGGACTTGAGCCAAGTGTGTGTGCATCTGTACGGTGCTTCCTCACATGGTTGGTTCCAAAGCTGGCAAAGGTAGATGAAGCTTGGGCTTGTCTCTGCTGCTAGTGTAGATGGATAAGAGCTCAACAGAGTCCGCTTGAGGGTTGAATGAATGTTCACTACCCAGACGGCTGTCTAAGATGGAGAAAGGACTTCAGAATTAGTTGCTGTGTATTTTTGTAAGCGTTCTGCTGAATAGCAAAGAGCATTGACTTTGGTAGAGGAGGATCTGGGGAGAAAAACCTAGATTTGTAGTGGGGAACAAATGAAATTGTCTTTTGGATGAGGACTGTCGTGCATCTGAGGAGCTAAGCAGTCTCAGAAGTATGGGAGGACTGTCAAGCACTGAGGCAGGCTGTGGGTTGGGAAGGACTGTGGTTGCTCTGGAGAGCATCCACCTCCAGACTGGATATACCTAACAGGATCCTGGTTTACGAAGAGTTGCGTATACAGCGCTGAGGTGTACCTTCATACGCCAACATAAACGCTCTCTCCTCTTTTTATAGTTAAGCCTTGGAAATGATAACGTTAATTTAGGAACAATAATCCCCTTCTAGACATGTACACTATCTTTTCTTTTACAGCGTCAGAAGTCTGAGAGTCCAATGGGAGGAAAAACCACAGCTGATGTTAGTACTGATGTGAGGGAAAATATCTTCATAATGTACTCAGACTTTGAGGTTTGTGCAGCATATGAAATTAAAATGGGCAAAGAGCCAGGGCTGAGAAATACTGAGGTTTAGTAGAACAGGAAAAGTGGTGGAGTTGGAAAAAAATGAATAGCTGATGCTCAGCTTCAGCAGTGATACGCGGTCACAAAAGCACCCTTACCAGTTATCTGAACACTCTTGATATGTATCTGCTAGTTAAAGATCGTAAAACTAGTTTTCCTTTTGTTACAGCACTGAAAGTGGAGTTGGAGCACAGGGGCAGGCTTAATGGAAATTGGGCTGAGGGGAGCACAGATCTAGTTTTGCATCTCTGTTGTCAAAGCTAAGACTAAATGTAGTCCCTTGAGAAGCAACTTGAGCTCAAGACTGAAGAACTGACACAACCTGTCCTGCAGCCTGTCACTGAATGGAAGAGACTGTTACCTGACCGCAGGGAGAAGCAGTCTTAAGAATAAATAAATAGCAATAAAAAACTCACAACCTCTGTGGGAAGAGGTTTGCTGTAATATCTACATGAATTTGGATTTTGGAGAAGACAATTTTGCTTTTTCTTTAATGAGAATGCTCAGATAATCCTTGGGAGTGTTCAGGTGCTCCTCAGCAAACGGTACGTCTCATCCTGGGGAGCGAAGGTGTTTCGTTGAGGGTTTTGGGGAGGGGGGATTTTTGTTTTCGGGCCTTAGCAGAGAGTCTGACTTACTGAAACTCTGCAAGATTTCTTTGTCTCCTCATTTTGTTTTAAAAACACGGAAACCCAAAGTTAGTGGATTTTTGCGTGACAAACAGTGGCCGTGCTTGTTAAATGTGGAGAAAACACTACGCTCTTCTGAGCTCCTGAGGAAGAGGATTTTTTCCAAAATGCTGATTTGCCAACAGCAGAAAGCCATATTAGAAGGGGGGAGGAAAAAACAGCTTCAAAGTTACCTACTCAAAAGAGGGGGGTGGGGGGAGGGTAGGAAAGGAATTAGTGTGGAAGTAACAGTCTAAATATTTTAATTGTGTTTGGATTGAGAGCTCTGGGTTGAAACTTGCCTGGCTGATGGACCGAAGCCTAGTTGAAGTTAAGCTCGAAGAGGCTTAATTTCAAGCGTACAACACTTGATCACAAATGTGTATTGTATTTTTAGTTCGTTCTGTCAACAGACACCGTTGTTTTGTGTAGTTTTGTTTGGCTGGGAAAGTACGGCAAAGATGTCCCGTCTCCAGTGAAGACACTTGAAAACAGGTCAGCCATCGGTTGAATTATTCATTTTGTGTGATGTAAGAATTGGACTTGGTGCATCTGGGAAGGCAGTTCTGGTCTTGGTGCCGTCCCAAGGGCACAAGCCAAAGCTCAGTGGTCCCATTTCTCATGCGTGCATTCATATGTACCCTCTTGGACCTTATTTCTGATCATGTAGTTGAAATCAAGGGGGACTAACAGGAGGCTTTGCTGCTGCCGTGGTAATACTATAATTACATGATAATGACCATAATTTGTGTGTTCTCTCTGAGCTCTGCCTGCTGTCTGTAGAGCTGTGGCCAGTTTACGCTTGAGCTGACGCTATTTGGAGTCGAAACCCTTGAGCGTTGTCTTTGTCAGGGAACTAAAAGGTGACTAGAGTTGTGGGGATGCGTTTGTAGCCAGCGCTTCCCTGGATGTGCTCTGAGAGCTGAGGCACTTACATGAGCAGAAAGAATGATTTATCATGACGCTGGGAGGATGAGCGGGATTTGGGGAAGTTGAACCTCTGACCTAAGGCAAGCAAAGATGCTTCTCGTCCTGCCTTCCCCCCTGTCTCTGGTGCTGTCAAAAGATCTGGATACATTTAGAAGAACTAATGTGCTGTTAATTAGCACTGCAGTAGGTAGCACTGGCCACGCTAATTGCTAATGTTGGGACTGTTATGTCCGACTGGGTGGCTAACAAAATCCAGACGGATGGCAATGAATTAACTGACTTTTTTTGACTGTGGTTCAGACGCTGGTTTGAGGAGCTCCAGTCTGCTTGCAGGGGCTGCTGGTAGGCTAAATTTGGGAGGCCCCTGTCAAAAGCCAGCTTAATGAGCTAGCTAGGTATTGAAACACATTTGTATTTCTTTAATGTTAGGCTCAATCGAAAGATGTCTAGTTAAGAGAACATGTAGCTGGATTAAAATAACAGGGGAGCAGGGAGGAACTGGTGGACTTATTCCCGTGTCATGGGATGCTTAAGTGGCAGTTCCAATTCAGCCCAAAATTCATGTATCAGATGCTAATATTGGCATGTCTGCAGCTGTGGAGCTCTGGCTATGAGACTTTTCCCCAGCTGTGACTGAGCTAATTCCAAAATGAATGATTTCTAAGATGTGCCTTTTGAGGTGTACAGGAGCTATTCGTCCTCTTTTGATATTCTAAAATGTCCTGTGCTCTAGCTGGCATTGGTGAAACCTGGCCTTTCACTGAGCAGTCTGGGATCTTTTTTGTATTTTGTGTTCTTGTTATCCATGTGGTCAGGGCAATGTCAGCTCTATCACAAGCCAAGTCCCTTAGAGCCTCTTTTCCACAGAAAAGAACTGATTAAGTGTGAAGATTAAAAAGGGATGAAATACTGATATTGAACATGATAGAGGTAACACGATCATAATTTCAGAAGTAAAAAAAAAAAAAAAAAGTTGGAGATCTGTCTGAGCATCACTCCCTTAAAAGGTGCTTGCATGGGTTGTTTTATACAGCGGAGGCATTAGGTTCTCTTGACGCAGGTGTCAAACCTCCACAGTTATGGAGGAGTAGGGGGAAAATGATCTGTTAAAAGTTTGTGTGGAGGAGTGCCAAGGGAGGCAGAGTTTAGAGTACGATGAACTGTATCTATGTAAAGATGGAAAGCAGATAAGTACAGTCAGTGGGTAGTATTTTATGCCCTTGTTTTGCTGGAGTCCTCAGGTACTATTTACTTGACAGTACGTAGGGTTGACGCACACAAGTTTAAATTCCTAGGGAATTTTTTTGGTTGCCGTTATCCGATGATGCAGCAGCAGAACCGGCATTAAAACCTACATCTTCCAGCCTCAGGCTGATTTCACTAAGCCACAATATTTTTTTTTTTTACAGGGTACCACCATTGGCAGCACATAGCTCTGAGTCATGGAAACTTTGAAGTGACTTATATATGACTACAGGGGTGTGTTTTGCTTTGTGTTTCCTTTCCTTTGGCTTGTGGAATTGGTCTGGCTTCAGCCCAGAGACACCCATCAGGGTGGCTCTCTTGTCTGCAGTTAATGAGGCAGTGGTGGAGGTACTGTGACCAGACTGTAACTCAAGATGGGGTTGGCCCTCTGACCAGCTGAAATAGAAAAGTGTGTTCTTCAAAGAGGCAAAATAATGAGAAACAGGTGTTGATATTTATGAAACTAGTTGTACATCAGTTGACCGACTCTTTTTGTTCTTAATAGTCTTGGAATTTGCAGATGTGACACTACTACAAGCCATCCTTGCTCATTGTAAGGGTAAAGCTACTTTGCACAAGGCCTGCGGACCCTCACTGACCTTGGTTCCTCATGTAAGACCAGCTCATTTGACCTTAGGCATCAACCCAATACATGTTTCCAAAGCAATCTGATAAACAATCTGTGCACTTCTCACCTCTCAGAGAAGGTGGGTGAGAATGACCAGTGACACAGGCTGTTTCATGGCTAGCAGGGTTTTAAATAGAACCTGTTCCTTGTAAGAGTGAAGAAGCTTCAAAGAACAAAAGCAAGTTAGCACCTTGGCTTTAGTGTTGCGTTGAGAATAACTCAATCCTTTGAAAATTACTACTCTTAAACAGAAAACAAAACAGAGGGGGTACCTGTGTTGATTACAATGTTTTAAGGAACTTATAATATCAAGAAAGCCTTTGTTGAACAGTGCTAGATGATCGTTTTCGATCTACACAGAAGCCACCACCAAATTCCGTTAGCTTTGGATTAAAAAAAAAAAAAAATAAAGCCAGGCACTTTTGACAGAGATGAAATGTTACATGGAAAAGTGTTGATTACATGGGACTGTTGAATAAAAGCAAAGCAGACAAGTTGGTCCCCTGGTCATCTTTGCAGCCAGGGAACCTCCCTGAGCGTATGTCACACCATGTGTCTCCAGCTATTTCAAAATTAAATTTTTCTGACAAGTCTTCTACTGAATATTTCTCACTTTGAATTACCTTTCCCATATAACATGAAAATGATCTGACTCTCTCCACATAGGGTGGGCATTCAGTTCTAAAGCTCCTCCAGCTGTTGTTATATACAGCACAATAACTTCTGTTTGGATGCGAGCATTTCTCTTTCTCAAAGCTGTTGTATGAATTCAGGCCACGTGTAAAGCCCTTCATGGTTTTCACTCCTCTCCCTACCTCCTAAACAACAGGGCTGTCTTTTCTTCCAAAAATTGTCTGTGCTACGCTATTGTGTAACTCTCCAGCGCCGTTATCTTATGACTTGGGGAAGCAATCTCTTGATCTGCATCATTGAGAGGTGTCGTTTTCCCCTCTCCAGATGGTTTGTGCAAAACCCTAGGTCTCGCAAAGCCTAGGACAGCTAGAATCTGGAAAAAGGCCACAAAAACATGTTTGGAAGATACCCTACAGTGGTTGCAGGTAAGACCTTGTGGTCTCAGGTAGGTGCCAAGCTTGATTTGAATCATGTATTATTGTGAGCATGGAGTTTGTTAGAGCATTTTGTGACTCCCTAGCAAGGCAACCTTGACTTCCTATGGGCAAGGTTTCCACTATGCTAAACTTGATTCTGCAGTTGACATCCCAGCCAACCACCGTGGTCAGATGGTGTCTGTCGCTCTTGGGCACATGGTCTTTGTTCTTCACATGAGGTTTCATATATAAGCTTCGCTTCAGGTGTTCCCAGATGGAGCTGCACTCTCTTTACTCTCCTGCCAGACTTTCCCACAACAACCTGGTCACCATTTGTGCTGTGGCAAGACTCGTTCGGTGGTTGGGAACAAAAGCCTGTCTCTCCCCAGGTTAGTGTTAGCAAACACCATCTTTTCTTGTTGGAGTAGCTCATACAGGCAACTTCAGTAGCCTTGGTATAGTCCTGGTAGACACAGAAATTTCACATTCATGCCCTAAAGCTCTGGGCTGTTTTAAAAGGCATTCATGCAAAGCTTTCTGGTCTGTCAACCACTGCTTGCTATATCAAAAAGATTACCTTTTCCTCTATCAGGCAGTCCCGATTTCCCCTGTGGGTTTGGTGTAAAGACAACAGGATTTGCTTGTCTCAGCAGCTCCCCTCCTGCTTGTCCTTGAACACTCTAGGAGATGAATTGAGTGGAGTTTTGCTTTTTTCCCCCCAGGTAGGAGGTCTATTTTGAAATTATTTCAAGGGCATGTGATGTGGGGTTAGCTCAATGTAAATAAACCCAGCCTGCTTATTTCCCATGTGACGGGGAAACGTTGATGCTTCTGCTTTTCAGTAGGTTTGTGCCCAGGGTTTTTCTCAGGTCTTTCAGATTGCGTGGCTGAGCTCTCCTGGACTTGATCTCCTGAGCTTTGCTGTTTCTCTGTGAAGCTCTGAGGAAGACAGGGTGATGCCCTGACGATTCTAGTCACTGAAGCAGCTTGGAAGCAGTCTTCATATCACAGTCTGGTAAAAACCGTTGAGGTCCCTGAAATCCATCTGGGCTATTCCCTGACCTCCTGAGACAGAGACTTGCCCAGTTGATTCATCCCAACTCTAAAATGCCGCTCCTCAGAGCTGGGATGCCCTACAGGTCTCCTTGCTCACTAACTCCTCTTCTGCTGTAGTACCAGAGTTAGGGAAGAGAGGTCCTCCTAGGAGCAGCTAACTGAATCTCCCCCTCTCTGTGTTACAGCTTCTGACTATTTTGGGATACCAGGTGGAGCCAGCAGCCTGGGTTTCCCCCTTGGCTCTGTTAAGATCCATTCCGTCCCTGTGCCTGGCTGTGGGTTGGACATCTGTTTCCTTCATCTTCTTTCTTAGCCTGTGGTGGGAGGACAGGGGAAAACTGACTCCTCATGGCTGACACAGCTTAGCTCTCAAGGGAAGAGTGTTCCTTCAGAGTCTACCCGTATTTTTGTCTAAGACTGTGTCTAATTCAGCCAAGAGATTAATCTTGTTTCCTTCCCCGAGCCTCACACCTCTAAGGCTCTCTTTTTCACACCCTTCATGTCATGAAAGTTGTCCCATTTGAAGGTCTTTCTGGTGGGTCATTGGCAACTGTTGCTACAAGCTAAGAATTTGGCAATTCCAAGCAAAGGCGAGGAGGGCGCGTTGAGACTTGCTGCCATATTGCCAAGGTGCCCCCACCACCAGGCTCAGCTGCCAGGTCCTCTCGTTCAAGTTCAAGGAGCCGAGGTGCTCTGGTCAAGCATTGGAACAGGCTGCCCAGAGAGGTGGTGGAGTCACCATCCCTGGAGGTGTTCAAAAAACATGTAGACGTGGCACTTTGGGACATGGTTTAGGAGTCATGGTGGTGTTGGGTTGACAGTTGGACTTGATGATCTTAGAGGTCTTTTCCAACCTTAATGATTCTGTGATTCTATGATTCGTGCATCATGGGTCATCTTCCATATCTCTCCAAGCCCGAGTCCCATTTCTGAAGCCTTGAGGGCAGATGCAACGTTGGGCTGAGCAGCTTAATGGTTGCGTTTGGCGTGGAGGACCGACCCTCTGCCCTTTGAATTAATGGCATAGGGAAATAGTTGGGATTAGGTGGAGATTGTCACTTGAAGATAAGATCCAGTGTGAGTGAAACAACCGTACGCAGGGAACGTGCGTGCTCTTCCCACCTGCTTGCACGGAGTCTTCTAGAGTTGTATTTCTGTACGAGAGAGGAATATGAAAGAAGTGTGATGGACCTTCACCCATCCATGCACCGAGCTGTGGGTAGCTCTGGTGCTGGCCCAGGCTCTGCAGAAGTCGGCACACCGTTTCCATGTCTCCAGAGCTGCACTGGGGCTGTTGCAAGGAGACGCAGAGCTTGCGACGCAAACCCTCTGACAGCCCATGAATAAGTCTATAAAATGTTACAAAGAACATAATTTTTCGCACGTAATGATAGGAGGCAATTCAGCTAAACAGTAATGGAGGGGGGAAAAAAACCCAGGAAACAGTCTGTGAAAATGCTTTCAAATTACAAAGTACTAAAGGCCACCACACACCCCAGGAATTTATGGAAATGATGCACACCAAGAAACACTCTGTGAAAGGGATCTGGGTCATGTTTGGTTATTTTATGATGATTATGGCCAACTGTTCTTGGTATTTAAATCACATTTAATGGGGAGAAAAAATTGTGGTAGCCCCAAGCCATGAAAATTCAGATTTTCTTTTATTTTTTAAAAAGAAAGCACACAGCAAAACTTGAAATGAAAAAGCTAATGAAACCGTATTCTGCAGAGCATTTGCCCTGGAAGTTTATAAACACGAAAGAAAATCTTCCTAAGAAAGCTAATACTCATTGAACGAGAAGGACTTTCTATCATCCACTCTGGCAGGGTTTGAACCACGCTGTATTTCAGGCTGTTGGGACGGTAATGAGATTTTTATGTCAAAGTATGTTTTTCATATGTATTACTTAAAGCAATTCATTCCAGACGTTGAAAGGCCAGCTTCTTAGTCGCTGTGTCGGTTTTATAATACGCATCGGTTTTATACTAGCTGTAAGGACCTGCCCTCCAAAATTTCTAGGTTGTTTTTCTTTTTTTCCACAGATAAATGTTCATCTAACCGGCAGGGCTTTCATTGCAAGTGGAAGGGTAAATATGTGAAGGTTTCCCGGGAAATTTACTAGGCTGCAAAAAAAAAAAAAAAGATGAAACCTTGAAATGCACGGGCATTATCGGCGTAATGTTATAGATGGGAGAAGCCATCAAACATTGGCTAAATGCTAGTTAGGAGAAGTGATTTTTAAAATTCTTGTCAGCTGGGACAAAGTTATGTCTAAGCTCCCTGTGGCCTTGACAAGCTGTAACAGCCCGCAGAGAGACGTACGTGTGGCAGAGCGCATCAAAACACCCCGGCTCTGGTGGCAGGGAAAGTAAATTAAAGGAACAGGTTTGATCATAAACCTCCTGGAAAATATGAGGATATTAAAGCCGGCTGGATAATTAGCATAATTACATCATAGCAAATGCAAAGGAGATCATCTTAAGGGATATTGTATTGTGGGAGCTCGGCTTCGACTGGTAGTGCATGTTGAACGACAGACTAATAGACTGCTCCAGGGAACGGAGCAGTAAAATCTTGTTATGAATTTGTTTATCAAGAATGCAGAGATAGGAAGGAACAACGATGGCAGTTAACTGGCTGAATTATCGCTTTTTTAACCTTGCTTTCTGCTGATAGTCTTTTGTCAACGCCTGAGCATCCTATTTACTTTAGGGGCAGAGGAAAAATAGGAGCTGACAGAGGACTTTCAGGCCACGAGCACTTTGTATATCCAGAACGTAGGAGCCAGTTTCTGTGGCTGCTTCTCTCTTTCTCTCTCCTGTTGCCATTGCCACGTTCCGCTTGTGGCTTAGCAGATGCTGGTGCTTCAAAAAGTGGTGCTGGCTCCTGCACTGTGGTCGCTTTGCTTTCCTACCTCCTCTTTCCACCAAGATGGGAAGAGGAGTGCTTCACGACTCGTAGATGATCAAAATCTACTGGGAAAAATTAAGATACCTTCTTCAATATCCTGATTTCCTGCTTTGTGCTTTTTTTTTTTCTACCTAACTTTGAAAATGTCTCCTGTTGTTTTTCAGTTTGCAGAATTGTGCCTGCACTGTTGTCCGTCCAGGCTCTCCCCTGCCACAGCCTTTTGAACACACTCACCAGTTTAGGTCATGTTTAACAAAGGATGCTCAGTCTTGTAGGATCTTCTAGGGCCACCTAGAAGGAATATCCGCACCACTCCCCTGCTGCAAAGTGAGCCTGATATTTCTCTTCTGTTTGGTCCACCACTGGTGAACCAGTATCTACTGGTCAGCCGGGGAACGAGCGCGCAGCCTGGCAAGAGGAGATACGATCGGTGGGAAAACTCTCCTTGGGGACTTCCTCTGCGATGGAAAGGGTTGAAATACAATGGAAGATCTGGGAATAAAGCACCAGAGGTGGACGCTCAGTGGTGATGGGGAAGCAGCACATGCAGTGCTTGTTTTGTGTAGCCCTGTGGAAGGTTAGTGAATGAGTTGGGATCGTTGTCGCTAACTACTGTCGAAAAGCCCCACATTGGTCCATGTTATAGGCAACACTTTATATACTGATACATACTGTATCAGTACCGAACATCTTGGCAGCATCCTGGGTCTCAGCAGTATCAGGGTGGTTGATTCCTCCATCAAACTACCAAAGTTTTTCTGCACACGCATGCTATCTGTCCAAATTTGAGTACTGAGATAATACTCTGAGCTTTTGGTGCTGCTGCTGTGGCATGGAAAATAGTGGTTTACACCTTTTAAATTAGCTACCGCTTTCCACGGGAAGTGTAAAACAATGCCAAAGCCTTTAAAAATGCTGCAGTTTGAAGCAATTCTCAGAAGCCATGTGGGAGGGCACATCGCGAAGAAGATGCATTCGTGGTATTAGACAGGAGCGGACCTTGCCTGTGGCAGCTTTTGGTTGCTGGATGATTATCTCAGCAAAGGTGGCTGGGAAATTAAGACGTGCATTGCTTTCTTTCTCTGCCAGCAACTTCACTTGTAGTGCATTCAACACCAAAAGATCTCCAAAACGCTGTGGTGCCCTGCTCAACACGAACCCTGTCCCGTGTTGGCTTGGGCATCTGTGCTGGAGACTGCTGACTCCTGACCAAACGTGTGCAGGAAAACTCCTGGCCCTGGGGTCGTGCCAAGGTGGGTGCCGGTGCTAAATCTTGCCACTGCTTAAAATCTTGCCTCTCCTGGGGTGGGATTTGCAAGGGAGATGCTGGCTGAGGGGAGCAATAAATAATGCCAGTCTCCCAGGTGGGGTTGGATCCAGGCCACTGACTTCTTAGAGATAAGACCAAGACCCAACAGTGCTGCCTGTTGGGTCTTGCCAGCTCTCTGTGGTGTCCAAAATCAGCTTGTTCCTGGGAAGGGGGAAAATATCAGGGATCTTTCCATGTCTCCAGGCTCCCATGGCTTTGCTTGCGTGACCAAAAGCCAGGGAATCTACTGCCCGTGGCCAAGATGGTTAAATCCAGGGAAAACACACTGGGATTTTGCAGCTTTAACCTGAATAAAATCAAACATCCACCTGATGGCAGCAGAGAACAGGGAATGGGTGAGTGGTGGCCAGCCTGGCTGTCCGTCCAGTGCCAAACGTGCACCGGGGATTTCCGAAATACGGAGCGTGGTTAGGTGATGTGGCCTTCCCAAAGTGACAGACGACGTTCCCTGTCTCCAGGGAGAGTTTGCCAACAGCACCTCTGTGTCCTCCTGGAGAGGAGAAGGCCACACAGTGTTTGGGTACCACTTTTGGGGATGCCATGATGCAATGAGCAGTGTGAAGTGCCCAGCGCACCCGGAGGATTGCTTCTTCCACGTGGCAGCATCTCTGAAAACCAGGTGGCAAGGGCTGTGATGGTACGGCTGCAGGCTGGGTGTCCAATGTTGCCCCCGCGAGTGGTACTGGATCCGGCTGCGGTCCCTCCAGCCGTGGGCACTACTTCTGGCGGTGGCCAGAGGTGTCAGGAGGAGAGTGAGAATGGGACATGGATGGATGTAATGGGGAGTTTGGGAGCTTAGCATGGGGTGTTCAAGTGTGAGAGCTCCTGAAGCAAAACTGGGAGCTGTTTTATGAGGGACAGGAGTTGTTAATAGCAGAAGTCTTGGTACCAAAGCACTTCTCAGGGAAAGGGGTGAGACCCACCAGTGACTGCCATTTGGAGCAAGCACCTTTCTGCATAGCACAAACAGCACTTTCTGTCCACACCACCAGCATCTTCCTAGGGCTTGCCAGAACGGGCAAGGACGTGAGTATTCCCATGTGCCGCGGAGATGTAGCCATCCACGGCATGTTGCATTAAAGGAAACCTGGGCTAACTTTCTTAACTGAAACACTTTTTGGTGAATAAACCCAGTTCTTTGATTTTTAGCATCTGTTCTGCCAAACTGCTTGGGTCACAGGAGGGGGATTTAAGAAAAGCTTTGGGGAGTATCTCGAAGGAACACTCTCAAAGCAAAATAACTCTTTACCTATTCAAAATACTTTTTTATTCTGAATTTAATTCTGTTGGGGAAAAAATATACTTTTAAATGCTCCAGTTGAAAAAAGTTTTGACCCACAATTTAACTTCTAAACTTACTAATACTTTTTGCAGTTATACCCCCAGTTACATTATCTTTTTCAATTGTCAGCAAATGGAAAAATCTGCTGTACATCTGCAGTGATCAGTGTTGTCTCTGGGACCTTGTGGCATATTTGACACTAAGCAAATAGATATTGTGGCAAGAAGTGAGATGAAGTTACATGAAAAAGGAGGGTGGGGGGAGCACAGAATAATTTTTTTTGCTTAGAATAACTTTTTTCTCCTCTTGTCCTGTGCAGATCCTGTGTGCAGAAATGGCACCAAGGCAGCAACAGGGAGGTCGGAGCTTTTTCTAGCATAGGAAAGATCTCTGGGGCAGGGGCTGCCCCCCAAGCCTGCTCTGCCTGGCCTCTTCCCACCCGACTTCTCACACAACGTGCTGTGACGACGGCAGGAGGTCTCAAATGGGAACTGGCAGCATCTTCACCAACCTGTTATATATAATGCTCATCTGTAAGTGCCTCAAGCTCTTAAATGATTGTACAGAGACATAAAGAAGGTAAAAAGCACCCACTGGGTGCCACGCTGCTCAGAGCGAAGCCCCTCCTGCCCCTTCCCTTCCCAAATCCCCTTCGGATGTCCCCACCATTGCTATCAGGTCAGGTCACTAGCCAGGAGAGCAGATGCTTTGGGCTAGTGCCATGAAAATGGACTGCCACTTCCACCCAAAGCCTCTTCCAAAACCAATCATGGGGTGGAGGCCTGTTGTCATCCCAAAGGCAGGTGCTGTGTCCACACCCCAATGTCTGGGGTCTCCTTCTGGTGCCTTTCAAAGGACTGAAGGAAAGAAAAAAAAGAAGAAGGAAAAACCCCTAACATAATCTTTTCAAAACTATTGCACGCTGGTAGAGTAACCCAGGTGTTATATGAATACTAAATTTGGATGGTGATCGCTGCTGCTGTTAGCTTTAAAGAGCTGGTTGGTCTTTGCATGACTACTGGCCCATTTATCCAAATAGAATCACAGAACGGTTTGGGTGGGAAGGGACCTTTAAAGCTCATCTAGTCCAGCCCCCCTGCCATGAGCAGGGGCATCTTCAACTACATCAGGCTGCTCAGAGCCCCGTCCAACCTGACCTTGAATGGTTCCAGGGATGGGGCATCTACCACCTCTCTGGGCAACCCGTTCCAGTGTTTCACCACCCTCATTGTAAACAGTTTCTTCCTTCTATCTAGTCTGAATCTACCCCCTTTTAGTTTAAAACCATTACCCCTTGTCCTATCGCTGCAGGCCCTACTAAAAAGTCTGTCCCCAGCTTTCTTATAAGCCCCCTTTAAGTACTGAAAGGCGGCAATAAGGTCTCCCCAGAGCCTTCTCTTCTCACGCTGGACAACCCCAACTCTCTCAGCCTGTCCTCGTTGGAGAGGTGTTCCAGCCCTCGGATCATCTTTGATCCCTCCTCTGGACCCCCTCCAACAGGTCCATGTCCCTCCTGTGCTGAGGACCCCAGAGCTGGACGCAGCACTGCAGGTGGGGTCTCACCAGAGCGGAGCAGAGGGGCAGAACCACCCCCCTCGACCTGCTGGCCACGCTGCTTTGGATGCAGCCCAGGATACACTTGGCTTGCTGGGCTGCGAGCGCACATCGCCGGCTCATGTCCAGCTTTTCATCCACCAGTACCCCCAAGTCCTTCTCCGCAGGGCTGCTCTCAATCCCTTCATCCCCCAGGCTGTATTGACACCGGGGGTTGTCCCGACCCAGGTGCAGGACCCTGCGCTTGGCCTTGTTGAACCTCCTGAGGTTCACATGGGCCCGCTTCTCGAGCGTGTCCAGGTCCCTCTGGAAATAGTATTTATATCCGTGTGACCTTTCAGTGACCAAGTAATCAGAGCAACAGCATGTCAATGATTTGGTGTCAGGTGGAAAGCTGCCGACACCAACAGCCCTATGCTCAGGGAACGCGACAGGCTAGAGGGCAGCCTTGTTTGAAGACCAAGGAAAGCAGGACAAGTCGATTTCAAAGATAACTTTATTCTGCATTCAAAGCAAACCTTTAGCTAATAATATTAAATGGTAACAAAAGGGACTATGGTCAGTTACGGGTAATAAACTATTAATTAGAGCTTTGTCATAAATGACTCTCGACCTTTGAGCCAAGACAATAAGCAATTGGGGATCCTTTGTTTCTGTGCTCTTGACTCCAGCAGTGTCAAGTGTTGGATACAGGTGAGTTATGTTGTTCTCCCCCTTTGGGAAAGGTGATGCCCAGTAATTTGAGGATATTCGGCAACTTAAAAACTAATTAGTTTAAAATTAAATTTTCCACTCTGCCAGACCAAACACAATAAGACAGGTCTTAAGATACAAGAGACCACTTTGGAATGGAGTAAAGGGTGAATGGGCACATGAAAGAGCCGGCATGCGTTTCAGGTGGATCCGGCCACCCTAATTAGGTGGAACACAAAACCGTTCCCCTGCTCCTGCAGACCTGAGCTGCTGCTAGTGCTCGTGGGGTCTCACAGCCCTGAACGCTGCCAGATCCCGCTGATGTCCCCAAATCCTCCCTGTCCACCTCCTTGCCATGGGCTGGGCTCTGCCCACCTCTACCTTCTGGTTCCTTTTCACCCTCCTCCCTTGTGCTGGGGCTCACCTAATGTGTGCAGCAAACTAAAAGGATAAAAAAAACTCAACTGCCCAACTGAAGACCATTTAAAAATTAAAAAAAAAAAAAAATAGTGGGCTGAAATGATGGACTTGCAAGGCACCTCCGTGCCCCATACATCCCATTGCTGATCTAGCTGAAATCTGCCTTTGAAGGGTAGTTGCCCAAATCCCATCTCTTCCCTTGCATTAGGATTTCCTTCCTTGTGCCTCTTGCCTGCAAAGACCCTCTTTTGGTAAACCTGTTGCTCCTCATTCCCAAGGTCCCGGTGCAGCTCCGGTTTTCTGGGAGGGTGTTGTGGGCTCCTTCCCAGCCCATGGCCATCCAAGGGCTGAGGACAGCTGAGAGCCAGGCTGCTCGCCACAGGGGCCAGGGCCATGTCTTCCCTTCTTGGCCAAACGTATGGTCATCATGGGACGTGCTTCAATGTGCATGGCTGGACGCTCAGTGTCTGCGATGAGGAAGGTGAGGTCAGCTCATGGGATGTGTTTCACTGCCTGGGGCCTGTCTGCAGCACCAAAATTCTGGAAGTATTTGCAGGATTGGGCTCCAGTTGAGTAAATCCTACCAGGTAGGAATCCCCTATTGAGTGTAATCAGGTTGCAATTACTTTGGGTTCCCACAGAAAGTTCTTTTTAAAATAAAGAAAAAAACCTTTTGAGTGTCCTCAAAATATTTTTTTTTAAATACACAAAACCAGAAAGGGTTGCTTTCATATTGCTAAAAGCCCTTCCCCACACTGCCAAAAGCCCCAAGGCCCTACTCCAAGCCAGCTCTGCACCATAGTCCTCTTCCTCGTGGTCAGCGCTGCTGAACGCTGGAGAAACTGTAACTGTTCATAAGCGAAGTAGCACTTCCCAAAGTACAGTATTTGTTTAATGGATCGTTAAACCAATATAAATAACACTGAAGCATGCATGGAAGCGACGAGGATTTAAATGTAATTACACAGGGAATCTTGGAGCGTGACTGTCCGCTTTCTGAGGCTGCGGTGGAGCATGAGTAGCGTCACCGAAGTAAGGGGATTAAACCAAGCTCAGGAGGGGTTTCACTCTCCAAGGCACTGCTTTAGGTTTCTGCTTTTCTGCTTAAAGGGAAAATTTGGGGACAGGCTCTGACCATTTTACTTTGTTCCTGGAATTATTTCCTCTGTAATGATTCCATTAGGATCAGTGAAATTAAATTAAAAAAAAAAAAGAAAACAAAGAAATCTCTTCTACAGCCATGGGAGCTGCTGGAAGTGAAGCGAATCAAGATATCATGCCATTTGGGGCCAGTTTTGCAAAACGTTTTGGAGTTGTCCTTGTGTGTCTGCCATCTGTAGATTCAAGCTCCGAAAGGGAACTCAATGACTGTTTCAGCCGAGCTGGCCGGGGCTTTGCCGTGCCATCCCTGCCACCAGCCTGGAAAACCCCAACCCCGAGGACATCCACCCACCTTTTTATTTATTGAGGACTTTGCAGCATGCAGAGCTGATGCAGATTCATTTGGGAAAGCTGCTCAAACCATAAAATAGTGTAGTGTTAAAAAATTAACTTAATATAATAGAAGCCAAACTCTGCTGCTGGTAAGGTCTATGCAATATGAGCGAAGCGTGCATGAAAGCACAGCACGATGTGTGGCCTTTGCAGTGCAAAAAGCCTATTCAGACCACAACCAGTAGAGAAGAAATTTTCAGGGCAGTTTTCCCAGGTGCTGGCCAGCCTGGCATCAGTGAGCAAGAATTCAGCTTTGGGCTGGTTTTGGCTAACCCTAAGCTGTGCCGCGGTCATCTGGGGACGGGGTGTCCTGATCTTACAGTCACCAACCTGGCACCGAGAAAGGTAAAGCTCCTAGGCAAAGGTCGCAGAACGTTCAAAGAGATGAATATTTCTATTTCATCAGCTAATAGTTGCATGTGACTGGGTTACAGTTTAAGTATTGTTGGATTAAATTAATCTGTGCTGTTAAGGCGGGTGAGACCGGGGTGGAGGCACCATAGGATGCTGATGGGATTATTTGTCTTCGAAGCACTCATGTCACCAAAGCATCAAGTCGAGGATGGTTTTGACTTGTGGAGGCAGGTAGGTTGATAACTCACCGCAGGGCTTCTCGGTCTGCAGCTAATTCAGCTTTTTTGGTGAAGAGCTCAACTTTGCAGCCGGGGGAAACCGGTGAGGTTGGGCTAAAGCCCCAGCTGTACGCTGGCCTTCTCTCTGAACTTCTCTGTTAACTTCTCCTTACTGCGTGGAGAGGTAATTTACTGCTCTGAAAATGCTGGTTATCAACCCTAGTGCAACCTCACTGGTTGGTACAGACACGCAATCAATGGAAGTTTGTTATTCTGTTCATTATTACTCAAGTTGGCGTAAACAAATTTGCCAATAATCGAAAGTATCACGCAAGAGAGCATCGTTACGCTAATAATTTCACTGCTCTGCATACAGCACGGGGGAGCATTTGAGGGCTCCTAATGTCCAAAATCTGACTGTAATCTGAACCGTGAAAAACGCAGCGTCTTCAGTGTCCTCATCTTCCTAACCACGAGTTTTAAACGTCGCGAAACCCTTGCAGAGGAAGGGCCGATTTAGTCCTTGCATGCCTTTTCATGCACCTCTCCTCTGAGCACCATGTGCATTGGACAGGAGTTAATACTCCTGGTTTTGCATCGAGAGGTGAGCTCTGGGCTCTCCACTGTGTTTTGGTATCTAAGAGCTGTGGGTTTCATCCCCTCTGTGCTTCTGCGTGCCCGTGGGTCCCCTTGTTGAGGAGACCTGGGGAGAGGGTGGCAAGCCCCAAGGAGCGACGCCGCTCTCCAGCTCTTGCTCCAAGCCCCCAGACTATTTTGGCACATGGACTTACAACAACACTATAAGCAACGTCAAAGCAACCCTGGCCTGTCTAAAGTGTCCAAACCGCCAAGCTCTATTATTTCTATTTGGGCAGACAAAAAAGCAGCTGGATGTCCAGAGGGACCTACCAACCCTCCTCGCGTGTCCTGAGCAACCTCAGTCCCAGCTCTGGAGCCCAGTGCTGTGTTTTCCGGAGCCAGGGACATCCAGGTGATGCTACCAGGGATCCTAGGCTGAGCCCAAGCAGATTGGGACACCCAAGGGTGCCCGGGGTGTGGGATTTCCCCCTGCCTTTCCCTGGGATGTGAGAGGTGACAGCTCTTCCACCTTTCTGGACCTGGAGAGGGCAGCAGAGAAAAGCGGAGCATCCTTGGCTGCGAGCGCCTGGATGGAGCAGGAGCAGCTGCGTTTCAGTATCCAAACACACTTCTCTGTGAGGAGGGTAATTTAGAGCAATTACACCGATTATTATTGCTTTTCTAATTAGTGCTTTTCCTACAGAATTAGCTGAGTGTTTATTAGGAGCCGCTTGTTGCCAATAGCTTAACTGCTTCAGTACCAGTTTTTATCAAACATTAGAGGGGCTTAATTTTTTTTTTCTCCCTGTGTGTAACTGGTTTTGTTATCTGGTTTCACATAAAAGCCCCAATTAAATATTCATTTTGCTTTGTTACATATGGCATTAAATTTTCATGAGCTGTATGTTCTCTTTGAAATTTTGGTGGGGGGAGGAGAGGGGCGAAGTAACCAGCGCTCTCTTAAAGGCAGGGGTGCACGCATGTGTGTTTGCTTTAGTGATAGGGAGGGAACTAGGGGGAAAAAAAAAAGAAAAAAGAAAAAAATAAAAACCATCAGAAAAAGCCTTTTCTCGTGTACTGTAGAGATCCAGCCTTAAACCCACCAGCGGAGGGAAAAAAATTGCGAGGCAGGTGAAGTTTCGGTCCCTGCCCTCTTGTGTCGCAGCACAAGGCTGCGGCATCAAGGCTGATCCCGGGGAAAAAAGGTTTCCTTGGGGGCTGAGAAGATGATTTTCGCTCTCAGCCCTTTTTCCAGCTTCCTAAGTGCCTTTGAGCAAGTTTCGTGGGTCCATAGCCCGTGCAGTCTGGGTGTAAACTTGTATTCCTGGGAAGGGGTTACCTTTTAGTGACGCCGATGGAAAGTGCTAGGATCAATGGTGGCTTGATCAGAGGATTAAAAAAAATTAGCAATAAATTAAGAAAAAAATTAGCAACAATTAAATTCTTACCCTTCTCTCTGGTGAGGGGTAAGGATTTAAAGAGCTTGCATTTACACCTTCCCCGGTGCATGAAACTTTAATTTACCAGCAGTTGATTTCTACCCCGCAGCTGTAGGGCCGGCTCGCCTGCTGCCATCCCCATGTATAAGGGGTTTTTTTTTTAACCCAGGGTTAACTGACCTGCAGCGAGAGCACGGCTTTGGGTTTGTATCGAGGACAAGATCCAGCAAAGCAAGTGGTTGCGTCCTCCTGGGGTTTCACAGCATCGCAGCAGGCAGAGGCAGGCAGCTGTCAAAGAGGTTCGAGATGATACCCCATTTTTCCCCCCAGCTTCACCCTAGGGACCCCCAGAATATATTTCATGGAGGAATAGCAAAAAAGTTTATACTAAAAGTACAAGTTTCTAAAAATTACATTGTACTGCAAAGCAAAAAGGGAGAAAAAATGCAAAATTATGGCTTTTATTTTATTTTTTTAAGCCAGGAAATTTAAATTATAACAGCAAAGACAAAACTGCATTTGAAGAAAATGTCTTTCAATATATTCTATAAAAATCCAATTAAATGCTTTCCCTGAAAATACAACTTGTCCTTAAGACACCTTAGCTGTTTGGGGGGTTTTTTGTCAAGGGGAAAATATGGTTTTGGTTAATTTTTTTTATCAATTCTCACATAGTATCATGACTTTGACAGAAATCGAGCACCCTCCTCTTCATCCACAGAAAACAGCAATGCTTTCCACCACTATTTGAAATTTAAAAGGGAAATAAAATTTGAAAAATGAGGAAAAAGTATTACTTTCAATTTTTCTTCCCCTTCCCTTGCTTTCACAGGGCAGATGGGGGTGGTGGGACATGGACAGCCAGGAAAGAGCTGCCACCTCTTTTCTCCTCCTCCCCTTAAAACTAGAGAAAATAATCCAGTTGTTTTCCGAAAGCTTGTAGTAGGAATATTTCTGAGGACTTCTAATAGTAATATATTGGGGTTTACCATAGGATACAGAAGAATTCCCATGTCCCACCAGCTGCGGCAGGTGACGGGATGAGCATGTGGGTTGCGGCTCTCCAATAGAAGGATAGAAATTATTATCCATAATAAGAAAGTTTCTAACTGGCAGCATTTCTGCCGATTCTGGGTGGCACAGTTGTGCCTGGCTGCCTGGCATGAGCTCGTGAGCGCTGCCTCGAACAAGGGGACACGTTTGTGCCTATTTTAGGGTGAAATAGGCTCAAAGTGCTTTTCTGGCATAGATAGGCAAACCAATGTCCTGTGTGTTTCTGGATGTTTGTGTTTTGTATGGCTCTGATTTTTACATATATATATATATATAAGTAAAACTATATGTATTTTTTTAAGGATATTTTTCTCCACAATATCATAGCTTGCAGAATAACTACTTGACAAAACATTGACCGGAACATCAAATCCTCCGAATTATGTCCTACTTATGGGTTTCCAAAAGCAAGCTTTAGAATAAATTCCCGGGGATAAGTAGGATGGGAAATACACGGGCTAATATGTGTACACACATCGTGAGCGACGTTGTTGCAACTGCTCAAACCGAGGAAGGTGGTAAGATAAATGAAATTCATAGTCAATAGATCATTTCTTATCCCCCTCTTGGGGCAAGGGGTTCAGGTTTTGTTTGGTTTGGATTTTTTTTTTTTTTTGCCTGTATGCTGCAGTGACTTCTCTGCAGCTATCCCTGAACGTGAGAGTAGGAGTGGGGGGACCTTGAGGTACCTGGGGGGACCTTGACGTACCTGGTGGGACCATCCCAACCTTCCCAGGGTCTCCAGGCACATCCACCCTGCTTGGGGATGGGCTCTTCTGAGGTATTGAAAGTCCTATTTTTTGATAATGTCATAAATTTCAATTTTTGTTCTGGTTTTTTTTGTTGCCAACAGGAATTACTCATTCCTCTCTTCGTTTTCAATAGCAAATTTTAAAACAAGCTTAACTGAAAGGAAACTATGGCGTGTATTAGAGCTGAATGAAAGCTGGAGCGGAGGAGAAGACAAATCATTCCCACGTCAAAAGGTGGGCTTTGGGGTGAACAAAACCTTCACAAAATGACATAAAATTAAACACGTTTTGTCTGTGGGAAAAAAAATGTGTCCCAAAAAATTTAGAGCTAAAGCATCATTATAAGTTAGTCTAAATGGGATATTTACAGTTCAAAATAGTATTTTGAGGCTGTCTAAAATTGATTGGAAAATGTGAAGCCCTTGCCCCCACCGCTGTCTTGAAAAAAAAAAGGAATTTAAGTAAAACAATTAGGGTCAAATGAAACATTCCTTTGATCTAAAATAAATGTTCTTAACTTTAAGAGAAAAAATTAAAGAACTTTGCTTATGGGTCGGACAAACTGTTTTTCTCCAAAATTTTGCAGGGGTCAGAAAATAAGGGAGAACAGTTCAACTCGATCCATGGGACAGTGGATGGTCAGTGGGGAGGACGCGGTGTGCCCTGGGCAGGACGGGCACTTGGGGTGGCTCTGATCTGTGCCAGCATCCGTGGAAAAGGGGTTTTGCTGCCCTGATTTTCTCTCCCCATTGGTTTAAATATGGCTTTTTCTAGGGTATGAGCACAGACGTACTGCGCTTGGGGGGTTCATCCAGGTTTGGCACTTTTATTTTTCTCTTACATTGTGCACATCCACTTTTAGCTCAATTCTTGGTAAATTATCCTAAAGTCCTCCTCACCCTTCCAAGCCCATTTCCATTAAAAGTTGAGAGGTCTTTTCTGGACAAGCCATTTTCCAGGGCAATTTGTGCAGCCCGGCCAGGTTTTCCTCGAGAAGGTGAGACAAATGGGACCATAACGCTACAAAAAGGCACAGAGGTGGCTGGGATTCCCTGAAGCAAAGGGGTTTTCATTGAAAACTGACTTTTTTGAGTGTGGGAAAGCTACCTGCCAATTTTCTGCCTCTTCTCGATATTATTTAGGTCTCTTCAGAGTTTTGTTTCAGACAGGGGAAAACACAAACCCCATTTGCGGACAAGTTCATCGCTCTGAAAAGCCGGTCATCGCCATTTGTGATAACGGTTTGCATTCAGTTAGGTGAGTAACCATTTGAAAAGTAATTCTGGGCACTTCGTCATGAAAATGGCTTCAGTTTTTCCACTGCTGTTGCAAATATGGGGACCGGGGTCTGCTCGGCCCAAGAGAGCTGCCTATGTGCCAGCCCGCGGTGCTGTCCACCCCGCTTCTCCCCCGGCACCTTTCGGAGCCGCCCGCAGAGTCAAGGCTTTGAATTTTGTGTTTTCCCCATCGATTTTCATTCCCCTGAAGTCCTTTATCTCGTATGTTATCTTCCTGTGAGTCTAAAGATGGTTGCGTGGGGAGAAGCAGGGACAGAAAAATTCCATTCAGACTGGGAAAAGCAAAAGCCTCACAGCTCCATTTCATTTACTAAAAAGCGGGATTTTTTTTTAAACTTAAAAAATTAAAATACCATATATTAAAGGGAAAAAAATTATTCTGAATCAACAAAATTTTGCATATCTAACCAAAAATTTTTCAAAGTTACAAATTCATGGAAAGGCTTGCGGTTCAGACCAAAGCCTGAAAAACATAAGCCTGCCTAGGTCTGCACCCTGTATTCCCAGCGAGTTCCTCTCTTTCCTAAGCACTAACGTGAGCAGGCGCTCGCTGCCGTTCTGCTGCTCCTCTGCGCCGTGCGGGAGCTGGCATTGCTGAATCACTAAGCGCGACCGTGCAGTCTGTGAAGCTGCATCATATGTAGGGGTCTCCAAAAGCCAGCTTTAGAGTAAATTCCTGGGGATAAGTGGGATCGAAAAATACACAGGCTAATATGTGTACCCACATGGGGAGCAGAGCTGTTCTCCTAACAGTTTAAATAGTGCAAGGCAGCCAGGGATGAATTTTGATCATTGCAGTTCATATTCATCTGCGATGCTCTAGCACCGCGGCCGAGCCACCACCGTGGCTCGCTGCTGCTGGGAGGACCAGGTCCAGGGTGCTTTCGGTAGCCAAACCGCACGTACTGAGGAGGGCTTTGCTGCTGGGTTGGTGGGATAAATCAGCCCAGCAAGGCAGTGCTGGGACAGCGCTGGTGCGAGAGGGGACAGCTAATGAGGGCTGTGCCTCGTTTGGAAAGTGAACATGTAGAAACTGTGGCTTTTTGGAGAAAGCGGCCAATTTGGGATGGACATCACTGATTCCCAGCCGCCAACCAGTGGTGGAAATAATAACTTGCAAATAGTGCCTTGCATGCATGACTCTCAACTTCCTGGGCCAAATTTGGCTGGGGAGCAATTAACTACACGTCCAGGTCAGCCCCATCTTCCTGATGAGAGCTGTCTGCTGGATCTCTTTTTCTCTCTTTCCCCAAAATGGCTTTCCCTATATGGAAATGCAGCCCTCACTCAGGAGGAGAGGCGACACCTTCTTTCCCTCCGGTGATAGCCACCTTGCAGGGATGCCAGGCGTGAGGAGCACCTTGTCCCCTGAAAAACCCCACTTTCGGAGGCTGATGTGCAATTACCCAAGCTGGAAAGCCGCCAGGGCTGGTGAGGGATCCCTAAAAGCCAGCATGGGCCACCTCTGAACCATCTCAGCCCTGCCAGGGAGAGACAACTCCAGCAAGGCAAGGGCATGGGACCCCAATCCTCCGGCATGAAGATCAGACCGGGTCCCCGTAAGGTTTGGGCTGGAGGTTGGAAATCGAGCTGAGTTTCCTGGCCTGTGGCTCGATGGCATGGAAACAGCAACGCCCCAGCAGGTTAAGAACAGGCTCTTCCACCTAAAGGATGAAAAGAAGGGGGAAAAAAAGAAAGAGAAAGAGCCACTGCCATTGAATAATTGATGAGTTTCAGACCAATCAATGTGACAGCAGAGCAGGGCTAATTAAAGGTTTCTAAGGAATCCCTGTAGTAATTTACTTGAATGTAAGAAGTTCATTCTCTCTCTCCTTTTTTTTCCCCTCCCTGTTCCCAGGAATTCCAGTTTTAGGCTTCGGCGGTCTCTAACCACCGCTCACTTTTCCCCTCCAGGGGGGTGTTTGCTATGGAAATATGCAATTAATATTGCAGCGATCATAATTGCTAATTATTAAAACAATGCTACCCCCTTTTTCATGGCCTACTTTCTTGCTCAAAATCATTTAAATAACAGGGAAAAGAAAAAAAAAAGGCAAAAAAAAAAAAAAAAAAAAAGGCAGGGACAAGGTGGCTTGGGCTTAGCTGAGCCAGGATTAAGCACTGAGCGTGGCTGGGTTTGGCTGTAATTCAGTGTGTTCCCACCATGTCTGCCTGAAAACTCAGGGCAAGGCGCTGCTGCTGGTGGGTGCCCCTTGCCGTAACCTTGAGCCACGTTGAAAAGATGTTCCACGGTGCCAGAGCGACCCTAACCCAGTTAGTGATCAAGCTATCTGAATGGTTCGTCCGTGTTTCTGAAGCAGCCATCGTGGTGGCTTCCTGGTGCTGCTATGAAATATTAATAGTTGGTGATGAGGAATTAACTGTCAAGGTGTAGGCTGTCAAGGGAAAGGTGAATCAGGCAGGGACCTGGTCTGGGGAGGGGATGCAATTCCCTCCCACGCCTGGCCAGGACCTGTTATCCCACCAAAGAAATGTAGCCCAGATGTTGGGATCCTGGGGGAGTGGAGGAGAGCACGGCCAGCTCATGGTGCTTTCCGCAGGAGTTAAAACCCCAAGGTCATACTCTGATGGGAAGGAGTCAAAATGTTGTGGGCCTGAGTTGGGAGAGGAATGCTGGGGCTGACTCTGGTTGCTCCCCATGCTTTGCACCCCAACCCTTTCCTGACCCATTGCTTGAGTCACATCATAGGGACCTGGATGAGCCTGGGATGGGATGGAGCGAGCACACATGTGGCATCATATGAGGTTGCATGGATTTGGGCATGAGCGGGAGGCCATGGCAAGAGTTGCCGGTGCGGGGAGCTTTCACGGAGCTCTTTGGAGGACCTCCTCTATGCCTTGGTAGCTGCTGCAGTCATGAAGGTAGGGGACTTAAATAATAGACCACACTTAAAAATAGCACACAACAGCAACCAAAATGTGAAGAGCACTGGCATGGTTTCGTCGCCCACGTGAATGCGGAGCAAGAAAGGATGAAAAACCTGCTCCCGAGGGTGCTGGTGGTGTGTCGCGTGCAGCCGTTTGTGCACTGAGCATCAGACTTCAGGAATCCAGAGGGGATCTGCTGGGGGTTTCTGGAAGCAATGTATGTGGAAATAAGACTAAAAAAAGTCCCCTTGTGTGTTGAGGTTAGCAAAGCAGCCATTTTCTCCTGCACATAAATGAAAGCAAAAATCGGCAAGGTTATAATAAAACATGAAAGGCTTATGTGTAAGCTAGGAAGCAAGGCTTTGAATGGGTTCCTGGTGGTCTCAGGTGGTTGAAGGTGTAGCTATAATACAGCAAGCAATTAGAAACAGGTTTTCTATTAACTGGCTTACTTTGCTGGTTGCTTTGATGGAGCTGACCTTTCCCTCCTAGCCCATCCTGGAGCAGGCGACAGGTTGGAGACTGCCTGGCCCTCACCCCTCTGTGTTAAGCACAGGTTTTGGTCCCACATATCTTATCGTTTCCTGCCAGAGGGGAAAGATTTGGTGTTTGTAGAGCTGGTGGTGTGACGGCTGAGTCCTGGCTCTGATCGCGGCATTTAGGCAGTGCAACCCTGTGATCGGGAAAGCAGGAGGAATGGGCTGAGCTCCCCTTTGTTCCTTCTAGAGCAAAAAAACCCCTGGTGGGTCTGGGATGTTTTTAGAAACTTTTTTTCCTTTCTCTCATTACAGTGGATGCTTCACCTCTAAAAAATCCTTATTTGTTTTGTAACAGTATCAAAGGTTCATTACAGATGTTACCAGCTGATTTGCCTGGAATCACATCCATTTATCTCAGGAATGAATGGGACAGTCTGTGAGAGACAGAAATTTTCCTCATTTGCTGAGATTTCATTTTCAAAGGACTTGAACCTCAGTAATCTTTCCCTGCAGCTCACAAAGCTGCCCGGGACTTAACTGATCTAGTTTCAAACCCACCACTGATCCTGCTGGGATTTGAGCCAGTAATTTGAAGAAAAGCTCTCTGCTGCTTTTCTTAGGTGTGCTCTGCTTTCCACCACCAGCCGTCTTGTTGGGTCACCCGTGATGAACAGGCGGAGCATCCAGGCGGTGGGTTGACTTCAGCAGAGGAAGAAAGGGAATTGCTGCTGGCTCCAGTTTGTAGGGGCAAATTGGTTCTGGACTGGGCATGGTAGAGGTGGAAGAGCTGCCTCTCTTACAGCCCCAGCCGGGTGGCTCCTCTCTCCACGTTGATGTTCACCACATGAGAAGCTGCGCCCTTTTGGCCTGAATAAATGCAAAACACAGATGCAGGAGCAACTGGCAGGAGTCACTGAGGGATGCTGAGAAGCCAGGCAGGTAACCGAGTCTGCTTCAGACCTTTTTAACCTCGTGCTAGTCAGAGGTTTGACCAACATGTCTTCCAAATCTGTTCCCCTCTCTTGGTGTCTGCCTCATCTCCATCACACCGACAACACCTCAGTTGCAGCTCTCTCCATCTGCAGCTTTGGGGAAGGTCTGTAGTCAATCATTTAAAATAATTCCCACTGTTGGTGCTTGCAGGCTCGAGCATCCCTCTGAAATGCTGTCAGGAAGATCCACGCCAGGCTCCCAGTGCTGTGTCCAACTCGTCTCCTTCCCAAGCCGAACCTTTACATCTTCACCCAGCGTTGGTAGGTGAGTTCAGACCTGCCCCTGACTTCTGAGGGCATTGGAGCCCATTGCTGGTTTTTGGGAGGACACGGAAGCATGGACGAGGCCATCCCCACCTCGGTGTGGGCTGATGGGCTGACGGGACCGTGTGTGCCAGGAGCCAACTCTGCTCTTGGAGGGCAGCAGATGGTTGAACAAACTAAACCGTTAATCCAGCCAAATTATGGCAACAGATGTTTGAAGATGTTCACATTCAAATTCAAACTGTTCGCCCTCTTGGATGAACGAGGCGGGATGAGGGTGTTTGTTAATTAAAAGGTGGGGAGAAGAAAAAACAAAACAAACCCCCCAAAAAGGCGGTTGTGCCAAAATGCCAGAAGGTTTTTCACCACCTGTAGTCAGGTGTAAAGGGAGGAGAGATGGACCTCACATGATAAAAGAGCAGCCCCTGTGCTCTTCCTGCAACCCTCCTGGGATGGATGGAGCATCCCTGAAGGAGAGGAACTGGTTAAAACCACAGCTCCTGTGTAGCAGCAGGATCCGCTGCGCAAGCGGTGAAAGATTGGTGGGCTGTAATGATGCGCATGGGCTGTATGGAAATGCCCACCAGCCCTCAGCAGCGGCCACGGCGCAGACGGGGGGGACGCAGCATCGAGAGGCAGAGGGAGCGTTATTGATGCGCTCGCCTCGGGGAGGGAAGCGGATAATGGATGTGGGATGTTGGCCGTGCTTTGTCATCAAACGAGGGGCCTGAAAGATGGTGCGCTGGAATATTATCAGTCATTCCTTGATCAAGATGTAATGCTCTCAGGGTCCTTCTTTTTTTCTCTTTCTCCCCCACCGCACTGGTGAACGCTTTTATTTCTCACTCTTTGACCTTTTTTCTCTGGCATTCGGGATGCTCGGATCCATTCCCCTTTTAACCAAGAGCACGCCGCCCTGCCCTATCCTCTTCCCTCCCTTCCCCCAAGCCTGAAGATACTGGTGTCAACTCGAGGAAATCACGTTTCACGATCTGCATGGCCTCGTCTTGAAAAGACCTCTTGCTTTTTATTCCCCCACGCCATACCGTTAATAGATTATGTGTATGCATACACATACTTAAGTTTTATTTCTATGGTGCTATAGGTAAGAATGGTGCTTCATAGACAAATAAAAAGGTCAGTCCCTGCTTTGAGATTGCCATAACACAGCAAGGGATGGCAAATAAGGGGTTTTATTACATCTCACCTGTATTTAGGCAAATCAAACAATTGCATTTTTTACAGCCCTGTGTAATGGCCTGATGCAACCAAATGAGACCTCTCTCCCGGGGAGTTTAAGCAGCATATTAGCTTTATCACTTGATGACCCATAAAATGGTTGTGCACCCCTTAGTGATTACCTGACTTACTCAGCACAGCTCTGCAGGGAGGATATTTAAACATTTTTTGCATTATCAATTTCATAATGTCATAGCTCTAGTCGTCAGCCTTTTAAAGGCGGTGGCTTTCCTTTTTGTCTTTGTACAGGGTAGTAAACCAAGGAAGATGGGAATGGAAAGATAAAAATAAGGTTTCTCCATATCTTGGAGGTGGAACTAGAATTTAGGGCATCTCCTCTTCCATCCTGTCTCCTCTGATGACGTTCCATTGCATGAGAAACTTGGTAGGCGTGAACCTAACGGTGATGATGGACAGGGTAAACAGAGAAATCTTCCCTCCCATGGGATGTAGCAGAGCATCGGTGCATGTTGCAGAGCGGTTAAAATGCAGAAGAGAAAAGCAGTGAGGGTAAATTCTGCACGTCATCTCTGCAGGCTGTACATGGCAGGAGAGCTCCAGCTCATGGGCTGATCTTCAGGGCTGTGGAGCACTTCACCCACCTTCACACTCTGCAACCAATTTTTGCGCATTTGTCATCATCTCTTCAGAAATCATCTGTAAGCACAAGGTGCCACACCACCTTGTTCATGTGTCTCCATAGCTTGACCAGGGTTCGTTTGCAGAAATCCCAGCTTTGGGGCTGCTCCCAGGTAAAGGCTGTCCACAACTGGAGCAGATGCTGAGCAAACCCTCACCAGCGTCCCATTAATTCACCTCTCATAAACAAGAAGTGTTGCTTTTCTGTGGCTGATGGAGAAATTTGTAATTAGAGAAACTCCCTGGGTTGGCATTAGAAGGAGCATTTCGAAACACTTATGGCCAAACCTCTCCTCCACTCTATTTGGGGTCATTTCTCCTTTCTTGTGAATAACTTGCACTCTGAATATTCCTGAAGAAAGTGTGTAAGTGATGAGAGCAACAGTGTTTGTCTGTAGTTGAATTCTTCTAAATTACAGCTGGAAATGTAGGGAAAAGCGATGCAGAAGGAAATGAAAGAATGAGATCCAAAAACATGGTCTTGGGACAAGAATTTCTAATGGCAATGTTTTTCAGCATCTCAGTTTTGGGGAGCCACTTTGTGTGTAAAGCAGGTTGGAGAAAAGATTATTTTTTTTTTTTTTTTCATTTTGTTAAAAACTTCGAGGCTTCAAAATTCACAGTTTGCCAAATTTGGATGAAAAGCCAATATTTTGGTACCTTTTTTGAAATTAGATTTTGGGAAAAAGTCAGTCTGACAACTACTTCATTGAAAAAACCCTAGATTTAAATTAGGGCTTCTTTTCCCTACTGAAAAAAATGACATGAAAAAAGGATGTCTCAAGACAAAATGAAAATGTTTGGAAAATAATTGAAATGAAACATTTCAGTATTCTAAAAAGTTTTTCCATTTCTTTATAAAAAATCTTGTTGCAATCGGTATAGACATGAGAAACTGTTCAGTATTGCCCGAAGTGCATCGCTCCTTGGAAACGTCTTCCAATGACAAACTTTTAGACCACTCTGCTTTTTAGCTGGGCACCATAGGGCCCCCTGTTCCCCCTCTCTAATTCAGGTAGCCAAAGTTTCACTGGTCATTTTTGGAAACCAAGATCTTTGCTTTAGGGACTGTTTGTGTAGAAAGGAGATGAAACTGTGAGCCTGGAGACTTGGTGCTGGGCCAGAAGAAACAGTTATTTGGGAGTGGAAAAAGCACTCGCTTTCACATGTTGCAATTTTTTTCCAGTTTCACCATAGATGTTGCCAATTCCCATGCCCCGGCTTTATCCGGTATGTTTCCAAATGTTTTACTCTGCTCTTGTTCGCTTTTGTACGTGTATTTAAGCAGGGCTGAATACACTAGCAATGAAGTCCATGGTGAAATTAATATATTGTCTAGATCGTCCCTTTTAGATCTGCTCAAAGAGCAAAGACGGAAGCTGCTGACATGGTGAATGTCACTTTGCTCCAATGGAAAAGTTCTTCCATTGTGCCTTTTGACCTTTACATGTTATTTTGTCTGTAGTTATCTGGAACAAATCTATGCAAATCTGCTCAGTGTGGCTGAGAGGTAATTCTTGCAAGGCAACAGGTATTACAGTTTTATTGGGAATATTTTTTTTCCCCCCCCTCGTCCTTGCAGGGTGGATCTCAACAGGTAGTTATTTCCTCTGGCATGGGCTTCTCAAAGGTAAACCCTACTGATTCTGTGGCCCAGGAGTCCCCCGAGTTTGTCCCAGTCATCACACTTGTGTGGGCAATGACTGGACTACAGTCTGCAGGGCCTGGAGTTGAATTCAGGTGAAAACCCAGGTGTTCACTCACATCTGAGCTGCCTCAATGCACCCAGCATGATCACCAGCTGCTGTGCAAGACTTGTCTCCTGGAGGTCATGTCTTCAATCTGCTGTCCTGTTAGAGATGTTTTTACTAGTCTTATGGCATCTGGCACTGGATACCTGTGTTTGGGCACCTCATTCCCACCCTCTTTGCAGTTTGGTCAAGAGAAGCTGTCCAGCCTCTCTTGATTGGAGGATGCATTGAGATTCATCGAGACTCCATCCCGCTGACCTTCATCATTGTGGGGTGGATGAGATGTTCGAGCATCAAGACTACCTAAAGCTCCTGCACCATCTTGCCAATGTGCCCAAATGTCACCAAACTTGAAGCTGAGTCCAAAATCACACCACCTCTGGGCTGCAAAGGAGGTTAATAGTGGGGCTTCTCCTGTTGGCCTCTCAGCACAGCATCTCCCTCTGCCCATGCTTTGAGAAGCACCAAATGCCAGGTATGAAGGGTAATCTTCCAATCTTTGTGGAAAATTTTGAGGGGAGGGGGTGAGATATCTTTTCTTAAATAATTCTGAAGCTGTGCAGACCTCCTTATTTTTACTGATTCTCTTTCATCAATCACACGGAAACTTCGTCTGCCTCTGGGAATTCAATAAGTAGATATCACAAAGGGTTTGCATGGCACAGTGATAGATCATCTATCCTGAAGTATGCACACTGAGCATATTAGTAGTAAGATTTACTCCCAAGAGTAGCCCCCAGAGATAGATCTCAGGCCTTAGTTAAAGACCACTGTCTTGATTCATTATCTTGTCACTGGTCCCAGCATTGGTTTGATCTATAGATGATTGTATAGGGAGCAGAGTTTAATAACTGGACAAGGATAGCACTCTGGGGTTCTGTCACTGACTAGGTGGAGTGACCTTGGGCAAGTCACTTGCTCCTAGATCACCAAAAATACATTAGCACTTTAAACTTGGTGACGTGGATGGGAGATTGTGGATTTTCTGAGGATGTGAACCCTTTGCTTGTGTCACGTGAGACTCAGTGTGTACTTCCCTTTCAGCTCCTGAGGTTCAGTCCACCGGAGATGGAGGAGATGGAAAGGTTGCAGGGTCTCACACAGGAGCTGTAAGAGAAGACGTCACTTGGTGGTATCTAGAGCACCATTGGGGTGCTGCTGTCCATTGGAGCAACACGCCTTGGGGCAGCTGTGGGGAGGGGATTTGTAGAGAAAGGGGAGTTGGCAAATATGTGCTGGGGGTACCATTTTACTTGGAGATTTCCTGCACATGAGGAGGAGGAGGGCAGGTGTTAACTACTGCCTCAATTTTTAATGACTGTTTTCTTAAAATCCTCTCTAAGGCACAAGGCAGTTACCTTTGCAGTCCCAAGTTGACTTGGTAGGCAGTTGGACTAGATGATCATTGCAGGTCCCTTCCAACTGAACTATTCTATTATTTTTAGATTTCACCCTATCTATCAGTTTCATATCTGTTATATTCATGGTAAACAAACAACCCATCCTAATTTTTCCTTCTCTGGAAAAATTTCAAAGGGCTGAAGACTGCTATCTGTAAGTCACCAGCTGGAAAATACTCAGGTGAGGTAAGGGGTAAACAGAGGTAGGTGGCATCGACCCATTTCTAATTTGCTCACAATAACACATACTCTCTTTTCATATGCACCGAAGACCGAAGCTTCCTTGCCTTTTTCCATTTATTGCTGCTCCACCAAAAGTGTCTATCACCTTAGAAATTACATCATTTTTCAGCTTGCTTTTGGATGTCAAACCAAACAAAAAGCCAGAGTTCTGAGGCAAATGTGTCTTTTTAAGTAATTTTTTTTTGTTAGTCTTTATAATACAGCTTCATCCAAATGCTTCCTAAATCAGGACTCTGCTTTGGCTTTGACAATTCTTTGGTGATTTCTGAGACTTATAGCAAATAATGCAGCTGGCTGGTGGGGGGTCGGGTCTGCTGTGGGTGTTAGTTTGTGGAAACAAGTTCCTAACTATTCTGGTCTATAAATCTTGAGCCTAATGCCATGAGGCTTGCATCAGTGAGTTCACTCCCAGCTTATTGGCATTTTAAGTTTTGACAATCCCATTTAACCATCTATTATCGATTGCAGGTTTTGGTATATACAAAGGAACGTTTTCAGGGGGAGTTTGAATTACGCTGGAGTAGAAGGAAAGCCCCAGATCACTTCAACACGCTTTGATATTTAATTTGCCATCCTGGGATAGTGTAACTTCAATTAAAGTGAAGTCATCCCACACACCTGTCTACTGACCTGAGTTCCTGCATGAACATGACGATGTTCGACAATGAGTAAGGAGAGCATACAGTAAAACAAGCCCAAGGTATCGAGTCTCCTTAAGGCACCCTTTCCTTTTGTTTTTTTATCATTATTTTTTTCCCCCTGTAGTGGCTTTACCCACCTGTAATTGCAATAGAAAGAAGGAGCCAGGAGATATTTCTTTGCAGACGAGACAGTGGTTGTGTTATTATGGTGTATTATGTTACTTTCCATTAGACCAAAAACTTTTCATCTCTAACCCTAGGAGGTGACCTACAGTAAATACAGTGTCGTATTTAGCTTTTGTAAATAGCTTAGCTCTCATGAATGTTTTATTGTGGGGTAAATATCACGTTCTCTCCACTTATTTACATCCGCACAGCATCACAGAAGACTTGTTGGTATTAAATATTAATTGTAAGCTTCAGTGAATCTATGCTTTTGTCAAGAGTGCACTGGGCCACACATCTTTTTTGGCCTCACACATTGAGAAACCGCATAATCTTCCGAAGAAAGAACTGGAAGTGCATTATCAGTGTTTTTAACCAAACTGCCCCTCAGCTTGATGTTACAGCTTCCATTGCTTTCGCTCAGCTGGGAGGAGGGAGAGAAGTCTTGGACAAAGATGTACGTGGCTGACCCAACACTTTGACCCTAGTCTTTGTATCTTTTGCATCCCAGGGCAAGTCCCTGTGGAAGGATTTCAGGCATTTATGAAAGCCAGAATGGATCAGCCAGTCAGGCTTGCTCTGTATCTCAGTCCAGTGACCACCTTGATTGAGCCAAGAACTTGAGTCTGCCTGAAGTGTATCTTCCAGAGAAGCAACCACGCTTTTGGCTGGAAGACATCAATCAATGGGGAATCTGCTATATCCCTTGGTACGCTGCTATTACTTGATGCATGGTTAATTAATTTTAGAATTACCAATGATTTCTAACGCCATGCTACGATTTCGCTGGCTTTCACTTCCAGTCATGCGTTTTTGTTGCGCCTGTCCTGGTAGATTTGCAGATCTTGCCTAGTACCTTGTGCTTTCTCCCTGGGAAGGGCAGGTTCTTGGTCTTGTGATGGAGGGTAATGATTCACCTCTTTCTTTTGATATGCTAAATGCATGGAGCTCTTGCTCTCTGTCCAAAGTTTTCTCCAGTCACAAATTTTCCATGGCGCTTTTTTGTATCTCAGTCAATTTTTGCATCTCATCTGTTTTAGAGCTGGGAGATGTACTCAGTAGTCCAGGATCAGTCTCCCCTTGGTGCATGAAATACATTCCTCTGAGGGGCTCGAGGCTGCTTTTTCAGTATTGTGTCTTCCTCCAGACTGACCATGACTCATTACGAGTTTTTGTTGCAAAGGACTACCTTTTTTTTTTTAATCAAATCTATAATTTTTCATAGATAAATTATTGAGAAACTACTCCAAAGTGAGACCGAACTTTGGACACGAATGGGACTCTGAGGTGGTATTATTATTGTCTACGAGCACAGCTTAGGTTCCCCCTCAAATTTCAGAATAGCTTTTCTTAGGCAACGAGCATGGATTATTGATGATCCGCATGCTCTGTATACCCAAATAAATTTGCACCAAGGTGTCATTTCAGACATGTAAGTAGGGAAGCACAGAGCTGTCAGCATCTGTGGTGTTCATTGACTTCAGTGGCTTCTCACTGACCTGATGTTCATTGATTTCATGTTCACCCATATTGGTGCATCTCTGTTGCCTTCCCTCAAGTCTCTGCTGAATTGTACAAATGTGGGAGAGTAGAAAATAGCCAAACTGGGCAGAGGAGGTTAAAGAGCAGCTCTCAGCAGAGAGGACAAAGACCTTATGTCTTTGAGGTATTCACTTTTAAATCACCCTCCGAGAATGCCTCATCTGAAAGATGACTTTTCTCTTTTCCTGGCTGTTGCTGGTGCCGGTTGGGGTCACTGTTTATGCTCTGGTGGGTATTGGAAAGGTGGTTACTTAGGCATGGAAGAAAGCTAGTGTAATGGAGTTTAACAGCATTGATTTTACACGGAAGGCTCGTTCTGCACTTAAACCTCTCCTTTCCCCATGAATACCTTATTTAAATGGTTGGTATATAATTTTTCAATGAGATGTTCCCTAATCCATCTGACCAAAGACTAGGAAGACTATGACTATACAAGAGGGACAAAAAGCTTCTGGTTTTGTTAACTGTCTGATTTTCTGATTCATTGACTTTGGTGGCCTTCATTTGGCAAGAAATGCCTCTTCTGCCCCACCTAACCCCAACCCATTAAAATGATTGCAGAAACCAGAGCAGTTGCTGGTACATGCTGGAGTTTGTCAAGTGACTCTTAGCCCAGAATAGTAGCCTGGTTATTTTTAATCAATGCAAATCAAGTTTTGAAGCATCCATTATGTCCTGGTCCAGGGGCAAACTAAACTACATTACAAAACACTTAAGCCCTGTAAAATTTCCTGACCTCTGAAATCTCTTACGACCTAGTTGCAGCTTCACAATGTCTAGCGCTAATCTCTCCATTAAAGCCTTTTCACCTATTTCCTAAACTGCGGCACGATGTATGTATTTAGACAAAAGCAGCAGCTTTCAGAGCCATTAAAGGATCAGGCCAAAAGTAAAGATGATTTTCTTATGGCTGAGGATGTCTGACAGCCCAGGGGGGTTGAACAACACTATGTTCTTTAGCTGACCCTTATTTAAGATAACCTGTGAGTGTCAGGATTATGGTGCTAAGATTACTGTGGTATTTAAATATTATGTTATTAGTCAAATACTGGCACGTATAAACCCAAGATAATTGGAGGGGGGGGATTGGGGAAGGGGGGAACTCACTGTCAAGGCTCAGATTTAAGCTGCTAGATTCAGCTCACAACTGAGTCTTTAAAAATACGCTCTTCCCCTCTTATAAACTGCTATTTATATTTACGGCACCAAATTAAAGTTTGGTGACGCTGGCATGCTTTCTTTTCATTTATTAATCAGCAAATGACCTTTCTAATTAAATCACGTGTGCGCCACTTGTGGCAGGCTGTGTTATATCAGTCTCCGTGTTTGGAGGGAAGGAGAACGTGAAATCTGTGTTATTCTCCCCAAGTTTTTAAATTCCTGAAACTCCCAGAACTCTTACAAAGGAAAATCAAGAAAATCCAGGGACTTTTCTCTCCCAGGGAAGAGCCCGGCTACCAGCTGAGCAGAGGGTTCGCTTTGCTGAGAAGAGGTGGGAAGAAAAACCAAATTAAGGGTCTCTTCCAGACTCATCCTGATCCTTCAGCCTTTCCACTGAAAAACCAAGGACTGGTGTGAGGTCAGAATCTGTTTTGCTCCCCCAAATGGACAGAGATATTGGTCCAGCTCTCAGCAGCACAGTCATCGGTGTCTGAAGGTAGGTGGGATGATTTCCACCTCGGCACACACACAGATCCCCTGCTTTGCAAAATACCTTTGCAAGAAAACACAGTCCCATTTGTTCTACAGGTTCACGAGATAAGGAGCCCATGAGGATACGGGGTCTGCTGGGTCTGCACCACCTTCCTCTGTGGAGAAGTAGGACCTGTCTGACCTGCTGAGAATTTTGCAAACCTCAGTGCATCTCTTCTCTTAGCTGTGACACCATCCTTCAGGGCGACCCTAGTTTAGACCCCTCATCTATAGAAGCCTTGGGTTCCTTCTCTGTAAAACAGGAATGGTTGCAAAGCCCCTTAAGACCTACTGGTGCAAAATGCAAGGACCAGAGCAAGTTATTCTGGAGCAGCAGACACAGGGAGGCACGGCGGAGGGAAGGGAGTTTCCCGCGGGAAGCCACTGGCATTGCCTGCACAGCCTGAGGTTGTGTCATTCGCCTTCCCTTAATCTCCTGCTTTTTATTGGAGTTTTTTTAGTTGTCATTCTTCACAGCGCTGTGGTCTCAGGATCCAGTTAAGCAAACCCCACATTATCCACACTACCTAACAGTGTGACATCTGTGAATGGCTTTCTAATTACTCAAATAAATCAGCATGATTGGAAATTCTTGAGATTTTATTGGGAAGGAAATTTATAGTAATTAAACCCAATTAATTTTGGATTTCTGTTAATCCAAAGAAGGTTTCAGAAGCTTTGGGTTAGACCTGCATTGTCTCCAGGAAGTGATGTGGGTGAAAGAATGGGAAATTAATTGATTTTGGACAATACGATGATAATAGGAGAATTTTTCAAATGAGTTTGTTATGCATCTTGCATCAATTGCAGAGTCTCTTCTCTGGCATCTAAAAATATCGTTCAGGGCTTTTACTAAAGATTCAAACAGACTGAAAGGAATCTTTTTTAATCAAAATAAAGAACCCGTTTTAATTACTCAGACTCCTTCACAGTTGGAGGTAATAATTGTCTTACATTCTTAAGTAGTGCAGTTATTAGCCTGCCCTGGGGCTCTTCTATTTTCCAGAAGTTAGCATCGCTCTCTGTTGAATGCCAGGATAGAGCGTGCGTCAGCTTAAATATTTCTGTATCTTCGATGCTGGGAATGATGCGGACTGAACCCAGCCTCTTCCTCCGGTGCTGCCATTCCCAAAACGTTGGTACACACCAACAGGAGCCTGCGAGCAGCAGTAAACACCAAGGGATTGTAAGACCATGTTTTGCAGAAACGCGTATTTCCAGGTGCACCTGTGAGACCTTTGTCTTATGTTTTTTCTTAAGCACTTTTTTTTGGTTGGATTAGGGGTTTTTAGGGGGGGCAAATAAGTGCCAGCCAAGTGAGGAAATATTTTCCCTCTCTGATTTTTGCTATGCATTTTAAACCTTCCCTCCCACACTGATGGAGGGGGAAGGAGAGCATCCAGGCAGTGTCGTGGTCCTCCTCTGCAGCAGCACAAGTGGAAGTTTGCAGACTTAGCTGCAGGATTATCAGGATGGAAGTAAACATTTTATGAGGAAAAAAAGGAATTTATGGGACCAGAGATTGCTGTTCTTCATGAAGACCTGCTAGATGCCCACTAGAAATCTGGCTTTAATAACTGACATCAAATTAAGAGTTCCTCATTGGGGGAGAGTATTGCAGACCCTGAGAAAGGCTTTTGGACATTTATGGAGGTGTTTGTCTCTTCATCATGTCCTTGGCATTGGATATCGCTCCTGCGTCCATCTACTTTTTGTCAAAACACTTTTCAGTTGAGACTTCTGGTGCTCGTTGATTTTTGGGGGCTGCTTCCAATGCTAAGCTGCATGAAGCTGCTCTTGATTGCAGTTGAGGCTGGTGAGAGCAGAACTAGTCAGCAAGCCTTTATACCCACCGTGCACTGAAACGTATAAAATAGGTATAATAGAGGTGGATTTGGATTCTGCCACTTCGGCAGCTGTAATGCCTTTTTATTCAAGCACTCTTACTATCCAAGCACTCTTACCCCTTCTTCTGTAGGTAAAAAAAATGAGGTGAAATAAAATGAAGCTCACCTCAAACTGCTCAGAGAAGAGCTTGGACGCAGAACAAAGGCATCCTGACCCCCACGTTACTGCCGTGAACCGATCAGCTGTCCAGCTTGGCACCTCCTGGCTCATGCAGTCTGTCTCCTACAGACTGCCTTAAAATTACAGAATAATTTTGGTTGGAAGGAACGAAATGTGTTTCATTGCTATGAGAAGGGAAGCACTCAAGAGTGTCAAGGAAAATAAGTAATCCGTCACGTACAGCAAGACCCATAGACTATGTGAGGGCCTACTGAGGGAAAGAAGAAAGAAAAAAAAAGAAAAAGAAAAAAGGGTTTGGTGGAGGGCCAATGTCTCTGAACTAATATTTGCCAACCATCTTTGGGCAGGAGCTAGCTGCACTGCCCAACTGCAGTGACAGGCTGAAACGGCGATGTTTCCACATTTCCCATCAAAAGCCAAGAAAAGCCTTGTGCCATATTACTGGAAAGAAGAAACTGGTTTGGAAGACATCCCAAACTTCACGTGCACCAGCAACTGGTGTAATGGCTGCATTGCAAACCCTTGGCATAAACAAGCAAAGACTTTCCACTGAGGCAAGATCATAGGGTTTGAAATACTGAATTTTCAGTATCTCTGGCTATAACCAAGGCAAGGTCTGGGTGAAGCCCCAGGAGGCAAAGAGTTAAGCTGCTTTCATGTTCCAGGTACTTTCTGCTAAAGAAGCCCCATATCAGAGAGTTGTATCTTTCTGAATTTGAGTTTAGACTGCTTTTGTGCTAATGCATTTATATTGTGATTGTGAAAAGCTTTTTTTTAAAGAGGAAGATAAATCTTACCCAAATCTGATAATCATTTTTAAAAATCTCTGCTCTGAGATTTATGTTGCTTTTTTCCCCCCTTCCCCTGGAAAAAAAAAAAAAAGGAAAAAAAAAAAAAAAAGGAAAAACAACCACCCTACTGCATCAAAGACAGAAATAATGGCTTGTAAGTACTTAAAAGCTTATGGATAGGAAACTTAAAAAACCGGTCGGATTCAAACCAAATCCTATCAGATTTTCTTGGTTCTCATAAACCTTTAATCAGCTCCCATGGGGCATTTTTGCTAACCATAAAACATGTGATTAGAAGACACATGAACTACTGGAATTATGACAGCGAGATGGGCTTTGACTTTAGTCCGACTTAAGAATGGGAATTTAAGAAGCTGTTGCAGCGATAGCGGTAGGCAGCCGCCCCAGGAGGGAGCACAGAACACCGCCGTTTCTGTCGCGAGAAGCCAAACTGGTGGTGAGACACTCATTCACTGTGTCTCAGGCCTACGATGGGTTTTCAGAGTCCAGGCGTCTTCCTCGGTGAAACCCTGGTGCGTTCAACGTAGGATGCATGTTGCAAGGCACAGGTCCCTGATTCCCGTACCCCATTAACAGCAGTAGGCAATGGGATAACTCAGAAGGGAAACGGCACACTATTTTCAGCAGAGGACTGGGATGATCCTAACTGCAGAGGCAACTTGGCACTGTTCACCGACGCTTTCTGCGAGATGATGTCTGGCTGACAAGGGTAGGGTATGGCCCAGGCTGCCTGGTAGCATCCTGCCCCATCCAGGTCCTAGTACTTGCTCTAATACCAGCCTATGAGCTTGGCTCAGCTGCTTTCCATCTCAGGGCTTTGTTGGTTTAAAATACCAGTTTTCTGGAGCATGAATTCTCTCTTACGAGACAGGGTTTCAGAGTTGAATGCAATTCAGTCAGGATCTCCGGGTGCTTTTGTCATATAAATAATATCTGTTGGGGCACAGTCACTGAGTCTGCTACAAGAAGAGATTCTGAATTAGGCTGGAAACGGCTCCTTGGTCCCTTTATGGGAGAAGATAAATATTTTATAATCTATGTGTAAAGGTCCCAGACATCAGCAGGGTAGAAATGTGCTGCAAGTAGCATAGAAATTACCAGGACGTTAGACATAGGCTGGAATTTCTCTGTGTTAGATGTCACTGGCAAACGTGTGATTGACATGAGAATTTGTATTTCTGTCATTCAAAAGATGCTTTATCTGGAAAAAGCAGTGGCTAGACAGAGATGAATGGGTCTTTGTAGGACACTGCAGGTTTGACGTGGGGGTCCATGAGATGGGGGACCGTTTCGAGGGTCTTTACTCTTTAGCAACTAGTTCTGAAGTCTCCATGAGATGGCCACAAATGGAGCAGAAGCAGTTTTGGATTAGAGTAGCCTGAAGTCTCACAGGTGTGTCACAAAGCTGCCCAACTGAGCCCATTCTGAAAGGACCCTCGTTGCTTTAGAAGGTGCATTATTCACTCTTGAAGGCCATTATGTTCCTGGTTTGTCAGCTGGGAAAACTATCCTTTGGGGTCCCCACCTAATGAGCTGGGATGATGCCACATGGACACTCAACCATGAGGAAATAGGTATTCCTTGCAGGCGTCAAGGGGCTGCAAGTTTGCGGACAGGCAGCAGCTCTTGTGCATCCCTCAGTGCTTCTCACTGTTGTCCCATGGTAGCTACTGCACAGACTTGCACAGAAAAACAGGGCTTTTTCCTGGGTCCTCCTGCTTCGACATGAATCTACAGAACCCTCGGACACCTGAACGGGCATCAGAAGGCATGGGGCAACATTGCAACCTCTGATATAAAAAGTGGAAGGTGGTAATCAGCCTGAACTGATCACACAGGGCAGATACTCGAAAAGGAGCTGCTGGCAGATTTTTCCATGAAAGATATTTTATTTTGTAATTCACTTTGCTGGTTCTGAAATTATATCATTTCTCTTAGTATTTAGGAAATGTCGCATGTCGTGTCTTTTTAGCTGGGTGAATACTCAAGGCTGGTATTTTAAAAGACAAATAGGTTTAGTACGGACAGACCTGTACATCTGGTTGGGTAATTTCAGATTAGGGAAAACTGCCTATCTTTTAACTGATACCATTGCAATTTAAAAATTACCTCACAAAGTACATTTGTTCTTTGTATGTGGATATGATAAAAATTCCACTTAAATAAAAAGAGCCAACATGACATCTCTGCTAGGATCCCAGCAAACAACTTGAGTCTATTAACAAAACCTAACTTAACATAATAATTTTAGCACACTGTGCTAAAATAATTTTAGATAATTCTGTATATATGACACTATTTTACCCAGCTGCTAGGACACTGCACAAATAACTTAGTTCATCGGCTCTGGTCTATTCCAAATTCTGCAGGAACTTTCCTGAGTGTATCTGGGAGGATTATATAGGTTTATGTTACACAAGCTACTGCAACGCTCTTTACTATATGATAAATTCATAATTCCTAATGCTGTAATGTCTGCTGGAGGATTATTGTGTGTTGATGTGATTGGACTGTATACTGACTGGAACAATATAGAAATGATAGAAAAGCCTGATATTCTGAGTTACAAAATATGGAATTACTGGTACAAGTGAACTCCTGAAAAAATACCAAACTCTACAAACGTTACTTAGAAGAAAGGTAAAACTGGAAGCCCAAGGTTCAGATCCAGATCAAGGTCCAGCTCAAATGCATCCCTGTATGCGTATTTGTCCTTAGGAGTTTGGTTTGGCCGGGCAGAAGAGGCATTGTGGCCATTGGCTGGGTCTAGTTGCCCGGAGAGGCGATAGATGCCCCATCCCTGCAAACACTCAAGGTCAGGTTGGACGGGGCTCTGAGCAACCTGATGTAGTTGAAGATGTCCCTGCTCATGGCAGGGGGGTTGGACTAGATGAGCTTTAAAGGTCCCTTCCCACCCAAACCATTCGATGATTCTGGGGGACGGACAAAATTTGGGAGCTGCTGGGATTTTCCCTTCCCATGATGGGACCCTTTGAGGTGCCAAGATGTGGTCTGCAGCCACTTGAGTCAAAAGCAGGACTGCGGTTTAAAGAACAGCCCTCTGCACTGTGCCAACCATTTTGCATGCAAAGGGACAGCGGGTTGCTCCTCGCCAGCCCTACGCACCACGTGGCTCTGCTTTTGGCTTGGGGGACACAGGGCATCGATCTGAGCGGCTCTGTGAGACCTGGTGTCAATTCTCAGCCTTTTTTTTTTTTTCCTTCCCCAGAGTTTGCAGACATTTCTCTAATTTTGCAAGCGGTGCTGATGTCTTAGCACCAGATAGGAAACAGCTAAGGAGATTGCAGCAGTGACCACCAGTTCACCGTACAGGTCACCAGAGCACGTGCCGCTCTCTGTTGAGGATGAGCGATCGCCTTCCAGCCTGGGATCACTTTGGAGAGCCGTGGTCGGTGGCCTGAGCCGGATGAGCTGCTTGGACGTGGTCCCTCTGTCCCAGGTGGGTGGCTAAGAGCGAAGCACGGTCACCAGCATCCTCTGTGGGGGTGCTGGGGCCAGGCTGGAGCATCACCATCAATCCACCCTCTGTGGATATTTTGGGGAAGGTGCTGTGTCAGCGTGCCCTGTTATTCCCAATGCATGGGAAATATGGGGGTTGCTCAGAAAATGCAGTCCAGTTGTGCAAGTAAGAAACAGGTCCTCCATTAGGACCCCGAAACAAAGGTTATGCACACATTTTCTGGGAAATCACAGGGAAAAAAACCCATCTCATTCTATTTTCATGCAGCCACGCGGCGATTGCTCACACAGAAATACTTAGGTCACTTGGACTGGAGTCTTCAACTCGCAATGACTTTTAACAGGCAACATCTGACAGTACCAAAGCCCTTTGCAGCCCTGGGTGAAATTATGATAACAAGAGAAAAAAGCTATTACTGCCACCATGCTTTCATTATGCAAATGATATTAAGATAGGCTGTGCAGATCGCCTGTGGCTATGCTATAATCTCCATGCAGTGATTATAATGTGTCAAACTTAGTCATTTTGATTATGACATGTTAATTACATGCCATCCTCATGCAGACATGAATATTACTCGCAGTCAAACAAAACACAAATTGGGGGCATTGTTTTTTGTTGTTGTTGTTGTTTTGTCTTTTTTTGTTTGTTTGTTTGAATTTTTTTGTTGATTAAATGGATTAAAAGGTAAAGAGATACGTAACATTGTAAACTCATTAAACATTGGCCAAGTCATCCCTGGATGCCTGGGTGGAGAGGGGGGCTTCTGTCACAAAACCAGTCTGCAGCATCATTGTTATTTTTTTTTATCCCAGCAGGGGAGGCGTTTTAAAAAAGATATATTTTATAAACTGGAGAGCTGCGTGGGGTTGAAGAGCATTTGATCTTTTAACTCTTTCTGGTGTTTATCAGAAGAGGGTGCAGATGGCTGGGGTGTCCCCATCTCCATCATGGTGCAGCACCCACGGATCACCCTGCTGTGGATGTTTCCCCTCATCATCCCCATCCTCAGGTACCTTTATTTCAGAAGTTTTTTGGTTGGTTGTTTTTTTTTTTTTTTTAAATTAAATAACGTCCCAAAGTTTTCTGAGGACAAGCCCTTTTCCTGCTGCCCCACCCTCTCCCTATAGCAGATCCTGCTTAATCCTCCTGGAAGAAGAGAATAATTTTTTTTTTAATGTTTTCCAGCAAAAAACATATTTTAAAATATTGCTATTTTGAATGTAGCTTGCTGTAAAAAAATAAAATTTCAGGGAATATGCTTCAATAAAATATTCCCCCATGATGAAACATGCCATTAAATATAGAAACAGATCAGATATCAGGTCTTCCCACCAAGGTTCCCCCAGATGAGATATCTAGGTAAGAGGCTGAATTATTGAGACACCTCAGTAAGTATGGGAGGGGAGAAAAAAAAAAAAGACACCTCGCAAGGGAGCAACACTTAACTAGACTTATAAATAGCTGGGACTGCAACTTGCCTGATTAATTTGGGGAAATAAACCTCACTGAAAGTGTTTTGCAAATTCATCAGATTCCCTTACTTCTTTAGCCCTCACCAATGTTTAAAAACAAAATATTAGCATCGAAGCTAATACTTTGTTTTAGGTAATTAAATGCTTTGAGTTACTGTTTCGTTAACAGGGATCTCTCCTAGCATTGTCTCCTCTGAGTTAAAAAAAAAAAAGAAGAAAGAGAAAAAGAGAGATGATGGCAATCAAATAAAAATGTGTGTGATGATAGACCATTTGCAGCTAAAATTTGCGTGGCGCCAGGTGGGACAGGAGTGAGATGAGGGAAGGAGCCAAAGGATATCCAAATATCAAGGGAGAAGCTTAAAATTTACAATCACTTCACCCAAAAAAGCAAACTCTGTCTGACTTCCGTGGAGAAAAGTCATAGCAAAACTCTTCCTCCTGCTTCCACTACACAGGGGGGCTGGAGGTACCAGCAACACCGGAGAGACCCGTCTCACTGGTGTGATGAGCACAGCAGGGCTGAGCTTGCTTTTGGGTGGACTTTGGGGCATCTGGGGTGCAGAATGACCTTTCCCGTTATCCCTCATTTTCAACTTCATACCGCAGTCACCATTTTGGCAGCTCGTAGGCGAGTTGGCTGTTTGCTTTTAATGCGCAAAATAAATTTTAAATAAAACAAAAAGCATCCCCCTAAACATTGTGTTTTTACAGAGGGACATTTCAAGGCAAGTTCTACACAGGTTCAGCCCAGAGGGAAATTAAACTGTACATGTAAATGGAGATTACACACAAAGGAATCCATTACTTTCAATATTTCTCAGCAGGAGGGTTCAGAGTTATTTAAATAAGTTTAGATATTAAACCTAAAGTAGCCATTAAAGGAATGTGGATTTGTTTGCCTAGTTTTTATAGAAATCTTTTTTTTTTTCCAGCTGACTGAAAAATCCATTGCTTGCATGATGGTGAATATTTTTAATGCATAAAAAAATCAAAGAACTTTCAATATAATACTTCCTTTGAATTTTTAAGCACCAAATTACAGAATACTTATTATAGCCAAATGTCTTCTTTAGGAGAGATTAAACTACAAACATTTGCCTTCCTTTTTTTCCCTTTTCCATCTATTCTTTAGAAGAGAGCTAATATAAACACTGACATTAAACCATATTGGCTATGTAAGGCACTTTGATTGTCATTGAGATTATTTTAAAAGTTATTTAGGTCCCTGTGTTACATCTTTGCAACTGCATGGAAAATGTTTCACCATGTTTCTCTTTGCAACATTTCTTTGGGGATTCATAAATATTGATTGTACCGTAAAAAATTGATGGAATCTTGAAACAGACTGCAGTCTTGGTAGCTGGGGAATTTACTCAATTTTTCTCAATAGCTGCAGTCTATAAAAAGAGGAGATTTTGCAAATTGTTTCTCACCTTGTCTTTTTAGTATTTAATAGCTCTCAATTCTGTAGCCTTCTGAACCATGCACCGGGTGCGTTTTCCATCAAAACTGTATCAGGCCTATTCAAAGGGAATTAAAAGGCGAGGTGTGACCAAGGGGTTAAACCGCCTGCCTGGCTGGCAAGCCTGACTTTCATTACTGGTGGCAGTGTAGAGCCGTCCTAGTGCTTGTTGTGTTAAAACTTCTGTTAAAAGAAAAAATGTTCTTAAATGTTAATGGGTGTATGCAGAGACAGGGGGAAAAAAAAAACCAAAACCCGATGGTTTTCTCTCTTGGTTTAAAAAAAAAAAATAAAAACAAAGAGGCATTTCCCTGGATGTCAAGGAATCCCTCAGCATCTTAGTATTAAGCACAGGATATTCTCCTTTTGATGTGGAAAAGTTTTAACTCCATTCACCCAGGATTAGCCACAAAGGAGATGTCCTTGGCAAAGCCCCTGGATGGAGCCTGCGGCTGAACCTGACCTCCCTTATCCCATCCCACTGCACCAGATCCGGGCTGTCCTTGCTGGAGCCCCTTTGGCTAACACTTGGGATATTTTGGTAAATGCTGGGATAGTTTGGTAAATGCTATAAAAAGGACTTGCTTATTTATCTCGCAAGCCTCTGGTGGGACTTTCTGTGCTCTTCTGCGACCCACGGGCACAGCCGAGCTTGGAGGCAGCGGCGACTTCTCATCGGCTCGGTCCTGGCTGTGCCGGGTCGTCATGGGGGACGACAGCGATTCCCTCTTCCCCAGCTGTAAAAACAGACTTTCCTTTGGATTATTAAGCTCTCCCAAGGAAAACACCAACGTACACCCCTGGTGTACGCCACCAGGCAGGTAGGGCTGTGCACAGGTGACCGAACTTTTGCTTTGCTCCTAATTCAGTTAATGAACATCCCATGAATAAACAGGAGTAAAAGGGGTAGTGGAGGATCTCTGTGGTGATGGTGGGCTTTGCTTTTGTTCATTCAGGCTGGGTGCAGCCCTGGGATGTTTTTTGAGTTGATGCCTGGGTGTGCTGTGGAGCCATGTTTTGCTGGAAAGCTGCTCTGAGGATCTGCCCCAGGGTCAGCTTTTTGCAAAGGCACCAGCAAAGCGGCTCAATTGCAGATCCAGGAACCATCCTGCTCGCCTCTATTGCTCCATTAGGTCAAACCTGAAATCAGTGCAGAGATCTGGAGAACAGATCACCCAAGTGGAGCAACAAACACTGGGCCATGGGCAAGAATGGAGTGAAAATAACCAGCCCCTTGTGCTGGCAGAAATAACTCTCCGAAAGCATTTCATATGCTGTCATCTCTGCCACATGCATCCAGCACTGGGGCTGTCATGTATTTAGTTTGGCTCCCATGCATCAGCCAACTATAAGCAACTGTGCTGCTGCTGGGAGAAAACACTAGTTATTCAAGAAGCCCAAAAAAGTCTCTTTTTAAGTAGGCATCAAGGTGTCCAGAAGAAAGGTCCACAAGATGTCCACTGAGGTCCATCAAAGTGTGCAGAAGAAAGGTCCATGAGATGTCTGTCAGGTGTCCATCCAGGTGTCCGCAAGAAACGATCTTCTCAATAACTGATGGATTTTCACATGCCAGGTTTCCACTTCACTACCTGTTACGCACTGCAATGTGTATCAGACTTTCAGACAGTGCAATAATATGAACATTGCCCATCTGACAACGAATGCTTTTCCTGTTGGCTTTGAAATCCACTCACTGCAATTAGAAAGGCCTGAAGAGTTTTCGATAACCTTACGCCAGGACATGCTCTGTAAAGAAAGCAGCAGTGCTATAAAGGTTGTCGTTCCTCGGGGCCTTTGCTGCTGCTCTTGGAGTGTAACACCCATTAACGTTAACATTAATGGCCGTTCAGTACGCATATGAGCTACGGAAAAAGCCTGCATAAAAGTTGGGCATGCTGCAGTAATGGCTTGTGAGGCCCGTTTTATGTACTCAATACCTTACGGTTTTATTCTTACAAATTGGAGTAGAAAACCCAACGGCTGGAAGCAAACAGCAGCGATGTGCTGCTGCTGGCCTCACCGTGAGCGGGGTTGGCAATGGGACTGTAATCGTGGGGGTTAGGCTGGGCTTGTGGTGGATGATCATAGACATGTGGCCAGTACATGCATACTTGTGCTAGGGCTTGCTGGCACACAACCAGACTGCACACGGTTAGGTCCTGTTCATGGCTTTTTCATCCACAGGTCATCTCTTGCTGGGCTGGAACTCAATGCATGGTCTCTTTGCAAAGCCATATGTAGGAACGTCTTCGCAAGAGCTTGTGCCATTACATCTGCTCATGTTACACCGCGGTGCTTTAAAAGGTCAAAAGCAGCTGAAAGTCTGAGATTTAAGGCCAAGAATTTAATGTAATCAAGGAGTGAAGAAGCAATGTTAGTGAAGGAAGGTGGGATAAGAGGGAGAGGATGTTACTGCAGGGCTGTGTAGCCCCCATGTTTGATCACAAGAAATGCAGAAGCAAGGTTTGCTTTGGGGCAAGTGAGCAAGGAAGGATGCCTGCACTGGGGAGCAGCCCTGGGCAGCTCTGGCAGTTGTGCTCAGCAAGAGAAGAGGGAAACACAGCCCTCAGACCTGCCAGGCCGTGGGGCAGACATGAGACACCCATGAGGCATGGGGCAAATGAGCCAACCCTGCCAGCCACGACAGCCTCACTACCAAGTGCAATGTTCCTTCGTCCTTGAGTCTTGGGTTTGGCTGCGGCAGTGGCATCAGTGGCGGACAGGCGCAGTCCCAAGTGCCAGCTAGGCAGCAGGAGTCAGCCCATCGATGGTCTGCTGTGTGTGGGTAACACCAAGGCAGAGGGACCAGAGCCTGAAACTGGGGGTGTCCATGAACCAACACATCAGAGAGTATCCACGAGCGGTGCATTAACACCAGTGCCTCCTTGGTTCCAAACCTGACAGCACCCAACTTCTCAGGACCAGGTGCTTTACCAGCAAACAGCAGCAGCAGTGACCAGACCAAATCCTGCCCAAAAGACATTCACATCTGGTAACAGATGGAGAAGACGATACTCCAAAAAAGATGCAGAGCAGGGACACACAAGGTATCAGAGAACTGGGAACTGGTCACGTACAGTTACCTTAAAGAACCAACACAAACTCTAAGAGAAATTGCTAAAATGTTATATTATTATTGTAACTCCTGTTTTTCTTGCAGAAATACGTCTCCTACACTGTTGGGGTGGAGGCTTGAGCATGGGCATCCCTAAACCCTCCAGTTCCTTAGCCTGCACGTGAGTATGAGCCATCATGTCTTTCTTGGGGGATGGCATCTGTGAACGATAAACATTTTTGCTGTATCCCTTCCCAGTTATTTGAATCAAGGCTGGGACTGATGGTTTGAAGGCTGCGGGTGATAACTCACAAGGACAGTTTTGCACGGATCCAGCCTTCCTTCCCAGCCATTCCTTTCATTGCCACCAAATCAGGATACCCTGAGAGCATAATTTAGCAAAAATTCCTCAGGTTTGAATTTGGGTGTTTCTAAGTTCATTGCGCATTTATTGTAGTGCAGAGTGGTTTGTCATTTCCTTCAAGCCCCAAATCTCTGTTTAGGGACTGAAATGCATCCTGATTTGACTTTTTTTCCTAGAGACAGCAGAAAAGTGTTCCTCAAAAAATGTTTGGGTTTGCTTTGTCCAATCTGCCAATCACCGCTGAAGGTATGTGACTTTGCCAGCTTTCTTTAGGCTGCTTTTTACCCAAGTAAAACAGTTCCAATTTTTATATATTTTCTGCTTAGACCCAGACCGAGTTTTCCCATCACTTAGTCTCTTCTTGCTGTACTTCATCGAAAGAGAAATGGAGAAGACAGGAGAAACAGGTTGTGCCAGACGTGCTTTAAGGTCGGGGAGATGGCAGTCACCCCACTGAACTCAGTGGAAAAAATTCATTTTCTTGGCCATTGCAGAACTTTATCCAGATAGACTTAGACGGTGGTGAAGTTTCCAGATTGTCTAAAGAACTGGTATGTAGGCTGATAGGGAAAAGCATGAAGGGTAAGAAATATTTGGCTCTTATTTAGCTTGAATTTCTGTGGATTGAAAACTATTCTGAAAGTGCAGATTTTCTGGATTTTTTTTTTTTTTTTTGCATTGCTCCATGGAAAACCAGTCCCTCAACTCCCAGACTTCAGCGTGAAGAAGTTGTCCTGCCAAAACAACTGTACGATGATGGGAATCACAGGAGCGATGCTGCTATCGGATCAGCTCACCTGAGTGTAGCAGATGGAGCGAAGGGAAAGGCTGAATACAGGGATTAGAGAAGAAAATTATTCATTGCAGCTCCTATAGGAATCCTCCTCAAATATAGTTTAAACAATTTGATCCTGTGGAATGGGACCATTACAGCAACTCATGGAGGCACAAATGCAACACAAATCATGAAGAGCAAAGTGCAGGTGTGATGGTCCCCAGAGCAGAACCCAAACTCGGTGCTCCAGCCTTCCCGTCCAGACACCAGTCTCCTTCCAAGCTTCCGTCAAAGCCCTGGTCTTTGCCTCCTTCTCTCCCCTCTCTTCCGTTGGGTTTGGAGCAGAGATGGTCTTTGTGCGTGGCACAGCACTGTGCTTTGATCTCTCGGTGTATGGTGATAGGCACATGGATGGTCTCTCCCTCCATCGGATCCCCCCCTCTCAAGCTCAGTGATGAGGACAATCCTCAACATTTAACATTATGCTAATTCCTGCCTCACTTGGAACCTGGCCAGTTCGTTTTCATGCTACACTGCTCAAATCCAGCTTCTAACGTAGTTTTAAAGTTGCATTAAATAAAGAATGGATGTAAAAATCAAATTAATTACTGGACACTCCATGCTACTTAATTTTAAGGCTCCCATTCCACCAGTATTTCTTGTAGGCACAACAAGCTGTGGAGTGCCAGGATGGCCATGTTGCTCTTAAATATGTTGATTAGAGACAAATATAAAATGGGGATAAGTGTTGGAGCATTGATTTGCAATATTGTTTGGAGCTGTTATTTGCAGTTTGCAGTTTGCTTCCCGAGGTTACACAAAGCATCTACAACCTTAGGTAGCACCCAGAAACTGAGACCTTCCATTTGTTACCCCAGGGAGGGGACCCCAAATTGCTCTACAAGCTGAATTTGCCAGCACAGCAGAGTCTGTAGTGTTGCTCTAGCCCATCCACCTCGTTTCATGTCCCATCCACCTTGTTTCATGTCCCATCCAATGATCAGAAGGAAAGACCCATGTTAACAGAGTGAAACAAATTATGTGATGCTCTTCATCTACTAGCTTTCAGGCAGACCCTGATAAATCCTTTTTTTGGGGGGAGATAGTTCAAAGCATGGAAGAAGATGTGCTGAAGAGATGCACTTCTACATACGTTTATTAAGAGGCAAGACAAAAACATCTTGCATGACACGCGATGGGATGCGAAACACACTTTATGTTAAACTTAGGGGTTTCTCTGATGGCTAAATTGAGATGAACTGTAATATTCAAGCTCCTTTAGACAGAAAGATGCTCTGATCTTCTATTTTTTTCAAGAACTTGTGGCACTTTAAATTTTTTTTCTTTGTCATGCCTTTAATCACTACGAAATTCCGGTGTTGTATTTTTATAGGCAGGCAGACAGTTGGAATTTGCCAAGAAAGTGGATTTGTTTCGCTTTATATATAATCTTCAAGGACGGTTGTATCTTTTTGGTGGGAAAAGTGTCACAGATAACATTGCTTGCCAAGTCATAGCCTTTTTCTTCCATCCAGCTCAGATCTGTAGCTAAACCCAGTTCTGCCGGACATCAATGGGGAGCACCTCTTCTCTCCTCTTCGCGCCTCTCTTCTTTTAGAAAGCACCTTGCTTTTTGCATTTTCTATTTGAATTAATTTAATTCTTCCACTCTTATATGTGATTCTTTTTTCTTTTTTTTTTTTTAATATTCCTGGTTTTGTACTGCTGCTGGGTGCTGAGGGCCTTTTTGCAGATGCTGCTGCCCGTAGAGGACAACTGCAAAAGGCCCATCCTTCTGCACAGGGATATTTTTCCATTTCCCTGGGCTTTTCCCACTTTACCAGGGTGCAGAGGGACTGACCCTGCAACCGTACCCTCCTGTGAATAAGAAGCAGTGGGGTAATCCCAATACATCCTCTTTTACAAACACCAAGCAGGGGGAGGATGCTTCAGTATTTCAAAAGAATTTGAGAGCAGAGCGGTCAACCAGGGCCTTTAAAACCAACGCACGCTTATTTTTATTATTATGTTATCTTATTATTTTTAAAATGTAGTATTTATTTTATTATCCTTGCAAGAAGGGGAAGGATGGAGACTTTAAATTCTGACGGTAAAAACAGACGAAGCAATGGCACAGAAGGGGTTACACCTGCACAGCCATTCTTCACCGTGCAACTTCTTCCAGGACCCACACAAAAACTTATTAAGCGGCTGCCTGTCACCTCTCCTTAATAAATAAGAATCTCTTTTCAGCCTCTTTGTCTCCTTCACCTCTGGGGCCGGCGTCCTGTAAACACACTGCCAATTAAACCTCACGTCTAGCAAGGCCACAACTAATGAAAAGCAATAGAGAATTCACTGCCTTTTAATGAGGAAAACATTGCTTTTTACAGGGAACAATTTATTGGGCCAATTCCCCCCGTCCATCACCCTGGGGAACTGCTGCCTTTTTTACCCCCTGTTTGTTACTTTGTCAAGCGCGTGTAAAATTGCACGCTGAACACAGAGGTGAAGGCTCTGACTCAATTTATGGTGTGACATCTCTGATCTTGCTCCCTGGATCAGTAAGCGATCCTGGCAATGATATGCATGGAAATTAATTACTGTGCCCGCCAGCGATACAGCAGGCCCCTGCCGTTGATAATAGATCAGTTTGTAGGAGTTTGTTAGAGGGGCGGTCGTGCCGGCTTCTGTTTGCTCACATGCAGACAATGTCAGTTAAGTGCAAACCACCAACATCATCGCAATGCGCAGCTGTGGGAGGGGAGGGAGCTCTTGCAAGAGAGCGCAAGAGCTGCCAGAGTACCCTTGGAAAAGACAAAACAGAAAAATTGAGAGGACTGCAGTGATTTTTAATTTATTTTTTTAAGAGCGAAAAGGCAGTGTTCCACTGTAAGAGGAGCACAATGTTTAAGCAAGGGAAACTTTTACCAAGCCTAGACTATTAAAGTGATACATATTTAAATGAAAAATAGATGGAGAGGTCAAATGGCAAATAAAAGAAGTTTGGGAATAAATTCTGGATAAATATCTCCAGGATCATATTATCCACGGGTATAATATGGGTTAGCTCTGTTAGCTTTACAGCCCTTTTTTTCCTAGATGTTGCAGTTTAAAATGCATTCCTAAGCTCTTGGCTGTGGTATTTTGTCTGCTCCTGAGCAGCACATTTTTTTTGCTGGTGGATGCAGTGGGTTTTACTTGGCTTAACTCACCCGTGGTTCAGGACATGAAGGGACACTTGGCACACCTGGGGGATGGCCAAGACATGTCAACCTACCTAGCTATTTTTGGAGAAATGGGTGAATTGCCCCAGAGCACTTGTAGGAAGCCCCTTCTTGCTGAGCTGTTGGGCAGCCTGCTCCATGAGCATCCCTGCATCCCTTCCCAGGTCACCCCTCCACATGGGGAGTGGTGAAACCAGCCCCTCGTGTGAGATGGGTGGAGGGATGGTGGGCAGGGGCGCAGGTCCCCAGCCCTGTCCCATCACACCTCTGCTGCTCCTGGTACTGCCATCTTCTGCACTTTGGTTTTTCAGCTATGGAGATATGGTACCAGCCACTTTCCTGCACTTCTGGGGTGAAGATGGGAGAAGCATGTGGAGACCCAGCCAGTTAGCAGGATGCCAGGGAAGCCAGCTCTGCCAAGCACTGCCATCAGATGCCTTCATAAAATCCTACTGGCAAGGTATTTTTGTTTGATATTTGACTTTTTTTTGTCATATTATTTCTTACCCCTTTAGCGATGCTTTTTGCTGCTTGGTCCTCAGACTGTTTACGTACTCGTGGAATTAATTTGAAATCACACTCAGCTCAGGTATCCCCTTCGCCAACCCCCTGCTTGTCTCATCCACGGTAGTGCAGTCTGGGCACAGCTTTGCCAGCCTGTTTTAATTTTTTTCATATTTCCTTGTAACCGGCCCCCTTCAGACTCTTCAAAATATTAGGATTTCCTTTATTTCTCACCACTTCTGTCGTGGGTTTGTACACTTTTAGGCCCCAAAAGGCTCCATATTGGCTTTTGGGACCAGACAAAAAAGATGCCCAGGGGTCCCCCAAGATCAAACCCCAGCTCTGGGGTACCAAGGCAAATAAGGATGATGGTCCAAATGTGGCAGGATTTCTCCCAAAAATAAATGTTCCCAAAAGAATGGGGGACCCCAGCTCCAGCCCGTGATTTCAGGATCCCTGCTCGCAACCCAGGCTATATCCTAGTCATAGTATTTATTTTTTTTATTGAATACTTCCTATGGGCACTCTGGTTTTCAGTTCACCCTCTTTGAAATAGTCATAACACTATCTCATGGCAAGACAGGCACTTTAAAAATGTGTTTATAAGAAAGTGGGAAACCATCAGAAATAGGTAATAATTAATATCTTGGAAAACGAGGCAGATGGAGAGGAAACAGAGATACCCTTTAGCCAGCTTTCGATGCCTTGAGCGATGGCAGTGCTTGTTGCTTCCGTATCCCCACAGCTCTTGTGCTGTGACCCTCTGCTCGCTGCCACTTTGCATTTGGTAGGGGAACAGTTCAGAAAATAGTGGGTGAATAAAAGAATAAATCGCACTTTTGGATTTACCTGAGTATCTTCTTTGACCCAGTTTGCATATGCATCGAAGAGCAAAATTTGGTTCTTCCTATTTACCGCCTGCTAGTGAAATCTAGAAACTGCCTGAAATATATAAAAAGCCCAAGATTATTTCAAAGCTTTGGAAAAACAAAGGGGGAGGGAGAGCTGTGAAAGATCATTTCTTTCCTAATGCGACTGTTAGATTTGGCTGCTTTAGCAATTAAACTTTTCCTTTATTTGTTACCCCTACAGACCCCTGGTTAGAATAGGATCCTGAAGTTGAGTCCGCCAGAGCATTGGGCTTACATGATTCAATTAACCTTTAAGGTAGCTCTGGAAGTTGGTACTCTAGGAGATCCTTTTGTTAATTGGCAGCCTGACACAGACAATTAAGTTTGATCAGATGAAGAGGGCATCAGGGACATCATTAGCATACTGTACTGAAGACTACGTGGTGTGTAAAAGTTGTTTAATTTCTGCCAAGGAAGAAAGCGGGGGGCTGGGGGAGACCTCCTTGCACATACAGCGTTTTGCTTATTAAATATTTCATTTCCCTTGCCATAAGCTGTGAATGTTGCCATTTTTTACCCCTCCTTTTTGGTTTCTTCCCACTGCAGTGAAATCCACTGAATGATCGTTCCTCTCTTATTAAAACTTCTGCATTTCACTTGAGGTATTGCATTAAAATAGAAACAAACAACCAAAACACCAACAAAACAGAGAGAGCAGCAGAGAGATTTGCTTCCCAGACAGTCACAAAGCCCACGGTGGATGGAGGACGAGCAGGGTGCAGCTCAGCTGTTAAAGCCAGAGGTGGGCTGGGTGAGCTCTCAGTGTGTCCTTTGATCAGCAGGGAGCTACGCAAAAATACACCTGTGGCTCTCACATGTGGCAGGTCTTATAATGGAGGTGGCCGTACGGCTCTGGGTTGCAGGGGGAGATGCTGGGATGAGGCTGGGATGTGCCGCTTGGCCGTGCATGTCTTTGCAGAGGCAGGAAGAGCAGATGCTACGTTGGAGTGATTGAGTCCGCGGACGGGGTGCTTCCCCTGTGCTGGTGTTGTGAGCTTGGTTCGTGTTTGAGAGAGGTGGTTTCTCTGAGTTTTTCTTGCCTGGTAGTAACAACAGTCACACTGTTGAGGCTTTGGAAATGTACTTTTTTAGCAGGCACCACCACAGGGCAGAACAGCGGTGAGCCAAGTTAGAGCCATCTGCAAGGTTTACTCGTTACCACCCTTTTAGTGAATAGGAGAGTTCCTGGATGCAAATCCTCTTGTTAAGTGAGTAGCCCTTTGCTTTTCCAGCTTTCCATACCTAATGCAACCAGCAGCCTGCCTGAGACTGCTCAGCTGCCCGCCAAAGACAAACATCCGCCCAGGCCTAAGCAACCTACTGTGGTGAGGATCTTCCCGTTGTCGGTATGGATGGCCACAACTCTGCTCCTCGCCGAGGCTTGCAGCCATGGCATCCAGGTGGGTTCAATACATTGTGACAAGCAGAAGCAGCTCTAGCAGCTAAACTCGGTGCATGAGCTGTACATGAGCCCTGTCCCATGGCTCATGGCTTTTGGAGAGCCTCGTGGGACTGTTGTCCCTCCCCAGCTCTCCTGTGTCCACCCTAGATGTTCCAGCTGGTTGCTGAGCCAAATGCAACCCAGGAGGAGCTTCCCCAAGCCAACACAGGACTATGGGGCAACAGGTGAAACCAAACCACATTTCCTCAAAGACGGAGCATTTCTCCCACCTCTGCCCACTTTTGCAGGTAACGTCTTAGGGAGAATTTGCTGCAGGTGAGACCCATGCAGAAGCACATTTCCAGTAGATATATAACCCCTTTCTCCAACCTACTGCTGTGCTGTCTTTTTTGCTCACTCCCCTTCCTCCAGCCCTTTTTCTGAGAGCAGAGAGAAGGCACCTGGAAAGGAAACAAGGCACTAGTAAAGTCTAGTAAGCACACTGTATCAGGATTTTCCATCCTCGTATCACATAGGAAGGCTCTCCGCTTTCTCATTAGCCTTGCACAGTTGCTTCAGCAATTATGATATATATTGCATAATTCTTATAGCATTAGCATTGCTAAATAAGTCATTAATGTGCTAAGTTAGTGATAGCAGCAAATGTAGACTCTTGTGCTATGTGATGCTAATAATATCTATGAGATTTTAGTCCTAATCCAGCGAGACATTTTTAGCCCTCTACTGCCATTGCATCGTGTAATGGAAAATTAATGGGAAGCTGCAAGTGCAGAATGAGCATGTTTTGCTGCCTTGCTGGCTAGCCGTGCTGCTTGTAAGGGTGTAGCACAAGAACAAAAGAGTACAGGCTAAAGATTAATCCAGACCACTATCCAACAGTGACCAACACTCAGTGCCCTGGGGAGGATATAGGAACAGGGTGAGCATGCGGAGATTCCTCCCCAGGATACTCTCGCAGCCTCCAGAACCCTTTGGCTCTGGGACCTCCCTTGCCACAGGTCCAGCCTTTGTATTCAATAGGTCGCCGTGTATTTTTTGTCTGTAAATTTTTCCGGGCTCTTTTGAACTCACGTAAACTTCTACTTCAATGCCTCAGCTGGTAAATAACAGAAACAGGTAGTAAGTGTCCGTAACTCTCCCATGGCAACTTGTAGTTGGCTTTAAGCTGGTGACTAAGTGTTAAGTAAATGGGAATGCTGAGGTTTTCAGGTGTATTCATAAACCTCTGCCAGTAAATGCCATTATAGTTAGGCACTTGGTGGGAGACTCCAGGGTGACACTGAGCTTGGGGAGAGTGAGTTGCTCTCTGCAGGTCTGTCTCTATCAAGGAGAGATGGAGATGGGGCAGCCACGCTCCAAAGCGAGCTGTCTCCTGTAAGCACCTCCTTTTAGGTGGGATGAATCCAGGCAAGTATGTTTCCTATACGGGGACCGAATCGGTCATGTGCAGATGGGCTCAGTCTGCAGTCCCATGCTTCCTCCCTGGCAGTCAGGGATTCCCATTTATGCCACGCTATGTTTTCCATCTCCTCTTCCTATGGGGAGCTCCCCTCAAAATGGGAAATCCAAGACTTTTAGTGTACCAAACTAAGCAGGGAAGCAAGAAAAGGTGAAGGCTTCCTCAGTCTGACGTGGTCATTGTGTAAGGACCGAGGTTCGAGGAGAACCAGGTGAATGGCAAAACTTTCAGCCCCCTTTCCCCAGGCAACCCTCATCTCAGTGTTGCAGAAATCTGCCTAGTTTTTCAGTGTAAATGGTAGGAAACCTGGGATAGCAAATCCCACTGAGAAAGCAGCACAATTCTTTCAAAATCTATGCAGTTTGGGGGGGAAAGACAATTTCAGAAGGTCACTGAGCATTCATTTGGATGTCATGGAAATGCTGAGAAACAGACTTTACCAACAAGCGGTGGTGAAAATTTTGTAAAGCAAAAATCCGTGACTCTGCAGCTCTTTACAGAGAGAGCGGGGAGAGGCAAGGAAAGGGACAGAAAAGACTATGAATCGTGAGTTTTTACCAATGGACACGAGTCTTCAGCTCACTGACATCAGTGGGAGGGTATGTCAGAATATGAAACAGTGGAAAAACCATTTCTGCCAAGAGACGGAAACCGTGTCCAATTCCTCTCCAGAAGTCACCTGTGGAGTGGGACTGTGCTGCCGTCCTGCATGCGTCACGGGCAAGTCCTGATGCAAACTCAGAGACAAATAGATGTTTTCATGCTCCATCTCTGAAATTAGGAGAATAAGAAAAGGCCAAAATGGGATTTGTAAAGGCAAAAAAGTACGTCAAAGGCAAATCACTGCACTAGTGGGCTGTGCTGACCATCGGGTATCACTTGTGCAAGCCCGTGAGCAGGCGTGACCCTTGCACCAGGACTGAGGTTGGCCTGATTCTGCATAACTGCAGCAAAGGATGTTTTTGAACCATAAAGGAATAATACTTGAGATGTATTGGCTGTACAGTTCCATTAAGATGAGTTAACGTCTTGGATAGATTATAATTTTATAATACCTTTGCATGCCACTGCTATTACTACTATGCTGTTTTATGACGATGTTAATATACAGATGTTGCTTTAATCTGTTTTTTAATTTACTTTGTATATCCCCTACGTACATTTTGTCGTAAGGTAGTTTATTTTGTAGCAGCTCATTTATTTTAAAAGTTGGAGGTTTTTTTATATCACTGCTAGCATGCTAATGACATTTATACATGTGTTCTCTTTAATCTCTCCCCTAGTTGCCTGGTACAGAGTACAAATATTATCATTTCTCTGATTTTTCTAAGTGCTGAAAACTGTTTTGTTAGGGGTTTTATTTTGAGGCTTCATTTTTTATTTTGAGGTTTACTAAGTACAGCTCTGCAGTACTGTGTTTTGGTGTGGTATGCCTTCCTTGTTTTCACCCATACTTTCATTATATGATAAGTGCTATTACTGTAGAGGGGTTTGGTCATGTTACCCTCCATCTGAGCATTTGATGCTCCCTAGGAAGCTCTTGAGAAAGGTTTTTTAGGTTGCCACACACTCCCTCAAGTTAGGGGCAAGGCTAAGAGAAGAGCAGACCTGAACATGTATCGAACCTCTAGCAGTCACGTCTGAGTTAGGACCTGGATTTAAAAATATTCACATTCCTCTAGAAAGCCAAAGCAAAGCCCAAAGACTAGGATATTCCCATGCTTGGATATAGGTGCTATAAGCAGACTGCAGAGTGAATTGTCCCAGCTGAGTTCAGGTTGAGCAGGACTTTGTACCAATAGAGAAAGCAGGTCAAATTGGGAAATAAGGATCCAATGACTGGAGACTGGCACAAAAAGAGGGGGAGGCACGACCTGGATTTCTGGACCCAGCTGAATAACACTGCTAGCACGGAGGTGTGTTTAGTTGCAACAGTGACATGAAGTCCCATTTCAGAAGGGGCTTTGTGCGGTGCAAAGAGATGCTAAGGAGGAGATGCGCTTGTTCGGGGGAGCAGGAGGGGGGAGCAGCACCCTTCTGAGCAGCTTCCCATGCTGGACTTCTCAAATGACGTCTAATTAAGCCTGCTGCCCAGAATGTCATCAAATGAACAAGTGAACAAATTGCATTGCCTGCTCTGTCTGTGGCTCTGCCTCGATGAACTCCTGGTGAAACCCCTCCCAAAACAAGGTGAAATGAGCATTCACCCCTCTCCACAGGCTTCGACTCCACCGCCCTGCTGTAATATCCTGCTTCCTTGGGGAGACCTCCCTGCTTCCCCTAAAAAATGTATATTGGGAGAGGCCTGAATATTTTTCCCATAACTTGGTGGGACGGAGCTTGAGAAACACTGCCGTAGATGGTCTCATGTTGCCAAAATGTATTTGCTATTTGATGATGGGGGCTTTGCAAGGCCTGCTGTTCCCAATTGTCCATTGCATATTAAGGATGGTTATAGCCAAGAAGACTTTTCTATTTATTTGCTCCCTTTTCACTGTGACTTTATTATGCATGAGCAGCTTGACTGTGATACTTCTTTTGTTTTACATTTTGCATTCATTAAAAACCAGTCATCTGCATATTTTGTGAACCCTCAGGGGTCTCTTCTCCCCTTGATGCATGCGTGCCAGTCCCATTAGCATGGATGGGAATTAGGAGCTCATACTGAAGGAAAAACACAGGCACCCCTCCCCCTGTTTCTCCCCATACCACTCAACTAGGATATTAAAAAAAAAAAAAAAAAAATCATTACAGAGGATATTCACTTTAGGTTTAAAAAAAAATTAAAAAAAAAAAAAAAGGAAGGAAGGAAAACTTGACCATGTACCTCAGGAGATTCTTCTTATAGTCCAGGGCTAGAGGCCACAGAGACAGAGGATGTAAACCTTTTTAGCATCACTGAGGTTTATGGCTGTGTCTTTACCAGTAAGTAAAGTGGGCCAGACCTGCTCCCCAGGCCACAGAGCAAGGGGTGCTGTATGGCTTGTGTTCACACCAGTGCCCTCTTCCCTCTCCAGTCTTCTAACACGAGAGTGAGGTCTGTACCCTGCTTTCTGACCCTGTTTTTGTCACTAAAAGTCACCAACAAGTGTTTGATCCCATTTCTGTCACCCCCAAAATGGATGCAGGCTGCACTGTGGTCCTCAGCGACTTCCTGATGATGCTGTGGGTGTGGATGAAGAAGTCGTGGCAGTTTCTTAAAAGCAGTCATTGGGAGGTCTTGCGTGGTCCTTGCTAACCACCCCAAGGCTGGTCCTCACCAAGCCACCAAGCTGAGGGACCACAGCGCCCAGTGATGCTCCTGTGGTGGATGGGGAGGGCTGGTCCTGCCATTATCCCTGCACCGTTTGCAGAGGGCTGCCCTCCTCCCTCCCCTGCTCCTGCTGCGCGAGGGTTCAGGCTGTGCATTTTTGCTCCTCACCAACAAAGAAGTGATTTTTTTTTTTTCCCCATTTCGGTTAAAGCTACCAGTGCATGGTAGCCTCCGGTACAGGGATCCTCTATTCTCTTTGCCTCATCTCTGAGGGTTAGAGCAATCGCGCTTCTCCACCCAGACAGAAGTTTTATATAAAACCTCCCCTGCTCCTCTGTGTTTCAAGTTTGGCAGTTCCCCCTTTCACAAATGTGTGCACAGGAAGACGCACAGAGAGATATGAATTTATTTTCTGCATTGTTAAAGCTTCAACATTGCCCTCAAATCATCCTGACACAAAGGCAATGCAGCTCGGTTCACCAACCAGCACATTTTGCCCTGAGCAAAGACACTTTCCCATGCATGGAATGATCTCCCACTGTTTCCCATAAGAGCGCCGGGCTGGCTGGAGAAATCTAATCGAAAGCTTTCCAACACAACAACCCGCCTGAAACAACTTGAAACAAATGAGGGCTCGGGCTGCGGCCGGACAGCGCTGGTTGGAGCCGCGTGCTAATCGCGGGATTAGGCAATAATCCCGTTTCGTTGTTGCTGCCTTGGCTGGAGCATCCTATGCTCCACCGAGCATCTGCCTTGTCTTAGCAGCACGCTGTTTGCTACGAGGACTAGGTCTCTCTGCCAGTGTGTTTGCATACTTGTCTGTGAGTCGTACATCACAGATACTGGCAGGTTTAGGCACAATGGGTACTTTAGCAAGTCAACCACGTAGACGGAGCCTATCTTCTCTGGCTAATGGTGGGTGGAGGGGGAGGGATAAATCGTTTTGGAGAATGAGGCATTCTGTGTAGCGCGGCTTCCTGGCTGTTGGAGCTCTGCTTGTGATCCAGATGCTCTCTCCGAATTAAAGTACTAGTCCAAGTGTCAGAGTGGGCGTTTGACCAGAGAAGCACGATTCCCTAATGCTTCTCAACTCTCCATCTCTCTGCTTTCTTTCTGCTGCTTTATGTCCTTAGCAGCATAGCCACAAGTAGAGAAATTACTTAACAGGGACCCAAAGCAGAAAGGGATCACTTCCCAGGGTAAGAGATGCCACCCAGCACTTGCTCGAGACCTATCTCATAATTCAGGCTGCTTGGAGACAGCCTACAGGTAACGGAACAAAATAACAACCTCCCAATTCCTGTTTTAGTCACTCCTTTGGCCTATTGATGTCTTTTTACTGACCAACTGTTTTATCAGCTGAAACCTCGAACAAATAAACATTTGCATAATAATGACAAGTTAGGAGGCTGTAAGCTGTCCTTAGGTCAGCTCTGGAGCTTGGGGACTTCTTGGTATCCTTTGTATTAAGGTACAGAGAATTGCTGCTTGCCTACTTTGCACATCTCACCATCGTGGGATTTATATTCATACCTTGACTTATTGCAGCCCAGCTGGTTACCGTCAGCCTGTATCTACTCCTAGATAACTCTGCTAAAGCATCTCCCATTCAGTGTCTTCTCCACACACTTGCTTCGCTCGGGTTCAGAGTTTCTGGTTATATCCCACAATAATTGCACCTCAGCTGTGAGTGACAACTGCATTTCAGAATCAAGTCTGAAGAAAATTTCAATCCAGCACCACTGGCTCACTCTTACGCCACTAAAATAAAACAAACAAAAAACAAAAAGGATGGAAAATGGTTTTACTGGAGCAGCATCAGCTTCTCCATTTGTGAATCAGTTTGTTAAGAGAACAAGGCTCCATTTAGCTAAAAGGTGATAGCTAAATTGCATGACTGGCCTTCATGTCTACAGCCTTCTACGTACCAGCTTTGACTCAGCAGTCTGCAATAGTAAGTCGTTAATGGTCCCATAAGAAGGGCAAGCTAGTTCATAACAGGAGTTTGAAATGGGGAAAGGAGATGGGCAGAAGAACAGCCTTTCCACTCCCAAAATAAAGCATCGCTGTTATCTTGAATATAGGGAAAGCACACGGAAGGACGGAGGCGTTCCCTTTGTTAAATATTTACCATGCAAGTATTACTTCATAGAACATTTCTGGGACTTTATCTAAGCAGGACGGAGTAAGTGAAACGTTCGGATGGGTCAATAGGACCATTTGCCAGAGTGGCTTGTTCTTAAATGGGAATCAAAAGCCAACCAGAGAGAGCTCTGTAATGTTTGACTACTAAAAGCATTGCTCGCAAAAGTGCAGCACCGTGCTGTCTCCAAGAGACCAGCAAACAGCCCGTTTCACCGGCATCGCCAGGGCAGGATTTACTCTTCATTACCAACTATACAAACTCCTGGACGTGAGCAGGGCAAGGGGATGAGCTCCTGTTGGCTTGGTAGGAACCTGAGGGACCAACGAGGATGTGCACAGTGTTTCCCCAAAATCACATTTATTACTGATAGGAATGACCTGTGTTTAGAGTGGGTTTAACAGGTCCTATCATCCTCCCTGCAAACACCAAGGCTCAGGTCCAGCATTACCTGGATGACATTTGAACCTTCTCCCTGGCACTCAAGTTTTCGCTCATAGATATAATTAGATTGCAGATAACTCAGAGCCATCCAAGTGTGCAAAGCTACCAGGAACAGACAGAAGATTGTTTTACTAATCCTTGTGAGGACGCTGCAGAAAGTGCTACTCTGTAGATGCAAAACCAAAGTAAAGACATAATTTTGTGAAATTAAAATAAAAAAGGGGGAAAAAGTGGTTTCGGTTTCACTTAAAAATGCATGAGGTTTTCTTTTCTCCCCAGATGTTTTTAAGGAAATGTTTACTGGGTTAACTGCAAGCTAAATTACTCCCATTATCTACTTAGGAGCAAGCAACTGTATTGCCCATGAAGTTGTTCAGGAGTAAGATAAAAGTTCTTATGGGCACAGCTTGGCATTGGGCTGCTCTCAAGGCTGTTTCTGCATCTCTTTCTGGCTAGAGGCTCTCAGAGAGCTTTCTGGGCATGGGGAAGGGTGTCTGTGGGGTCATTAGTGTCAATACTTGTTTAGGAGGTGCTGTCTAAGTTGTCATGCATACTTACATTTCTCCTAGGTTATAGGACTTCTGGAAATTTGTCCAAAATATTTTTTTTATTGTTATTGTGAGATTACATAGTTGCAGAACACTTACTGTTCAAAATGTCTGGTTTTCTCAGCATTTTTGCACTTCGGTTATATTCTTATCACTATATTTGCCCAGCCTCATTTTTTCCACCATAATCTTGGAAAAGAAATACCTTTTCAAACTTCCTATAGGGGAAAAAAAAAAAACCCAAAAACTTGTGGGTTTTCTTTGTTAATCTCATCCTGCATACTACCACAAAGCTTGCAGGGAAATGGGGGAAAGGCTATAAAGGGCATGTCTCCAGCAGGCTGTCTGGAGGAAAGGGGGATGGCAGCTGATGCTGTGTTGTGTGTCCCCAGAGAAGGACTGGAGAGGACCCTAAAGGAGGCATTTGTCACCTGTGGGTGCCAAGTGAGAGGCTTGTCCTTTGGGAAGGCATGTGTTGATGGGGTGTACAGTGGTAAAAGAACCTTTGCTTTGGCCCTTCAGGCATGGGAGACAATTACTCTGGATTATACAATGAAAACTGCGCTGCAGAGTCACCCTAACCTTGGAGAAGGAACTTATCCCTGTGCAGAAAGCGGTCTCTTCCGTGTCTTGCAGGGCAAGTCCCTACCTATGGGTCAGGGCAGAAATGCCACCAGATCTTCAGGTGCCTGAACTATCTCATGGGACCCTCCCAGCACCTCGGATGCTCTTCTTGACCCCAGGCGGGTCTGTGTCAGCAGCAGAAGAGTAGCCTTGAAGGAGAAGGTGCTGCCCTGGAGCTACGCTATGGAATTGGGCTGTTTGGAGACTTTTCAGCAAAAAAGGGAGCATCTACGGTATTTCCTAGCTATGGTTTCTTGCTAGTGTATGTCAGAATTTTCAATTGGGAATTGAAAGTATTTTGGGGATTCAGTTGTGACACCTTGTTTTTCCTTCTACCTCTTTTAAGACAAAACCAAATCTCTCACAGCATGGAAAACACTTAATTTTTACTAGGGAAGAGACTATAACAAAGGATGACATACAAAACATCCAAAACAGCATTAAAATTACTAAAGAAATGAGAAGAGTCCCACGAAGGAGAGCCAGCAATTATGCATTTTGCACAATGAGAGCTGGGTGAAGCAAAAATGACCACCAGAGAAGGGAGGGCAAGTCTGCCAGATCCAGAGGAGTGGTGCTGATGTCTACCACGTGCAGCCTTCTCCTGCACCGCTTCCCACCACAGCAGAGAGCTATGGAAACTCAAGAGGCCAATGGGTCTGAGTCCACCTTTCATCTTTAAAATATCAATGCATATTAAGGCTAATTCAGTATATGTGATGCTTCCTCTGAACTCTCTCCCAGCTCCCCAAAATTTCCATTTTTTGTGCAACCTGAGCTAAATACGGTTGCTCTGTGCAAATTACCTCCCTTCCATGAGCTCATCTGTCTCCCCTTGAGCTCAGGCAGACTTTGAGCATCCAGTGTGATTTGAGGAAGCCAGGCGTGACAAATAAGGACAAGTTGGATTTTTTTTTTTTTTTTTAAATTATAAAGTGCAAAACACATCGGCAGCTAATTCTGATTCACAAATACACTGGAGAAACTTGTAACCTAGGAACACTCTGTAAGTGGGAAGAAGAGTGCAAAATTTGTCATGCCTGAAGAACCACTCAGCTCCTTTGCACCTCCAAAACTTACATCACGCTGGGCAGGTATGCGATACAGCCCAAGTTCGGGGAATCCAGTCCTTGCTGGGGAATTGCTGCACTGCTACCCACCGCTTTGATTTAAGTCACTTCAGACGTCTGAGTAACATCCAAAAATTAAAAATGCCATGAAACGTTTTTTGAGCTCACTCTCCATTCAGTGAATGTCAAAAACCAGCCCCTCATCTTCTATCAAATATTGTTGGTTTTTATATCATACATGAACAGCTCTCAAGCTGTGTAGGCTCCAAGTTGTTAGAAACAACATTTGATGAAAAATTGCAATTTTCATTTGTGATTTCTTGGCTTGCACTTACCCTGGTTCTTGAGCAGCAGGACTTCTGAAACCTTTTTTCCCAAAACTTGCATTCGTAATATTTCCCTTCTGTGTCTAATAATATGGTTGAGCTCATCTTGGGCCTTTCTTCCAGGAGAACAAGAACATAATTTGGTGCCCTTCTTTATTTTTAACTGGCTAATTTTTTTGCCCAGAAAATTTACAAGAACTTAATATATTTGATATACTCGACATATCTGTGATTGTTAATCTTCTGTCACATTTGGTTGAAACTGGTTAACAGCTCCAGAAGTTATCAGCCTCATTTTCTTAACCAAGATAATTAAAAATATTACTGCGAAAGGATGGCATATTTTTTCTTTAACCTGATGGCAGGTAACGATTGGCAAAGATATAGTCTAGTCTCTGTTCTTCTATATTTCTCCTGGCAATTTATCCTTACTTTTGTTTTCTCTTTAACCATTTGTATTTCTGACCACCTTTCTCTTCACAACAGGCAACAGCAAATGCCATACCAGGCAAGAGGAGAATCTGGTAGCCCTTTTCATTTGGTCCTTGCAATGCCTCTCAGTTTGCTGCTATCTGCAAAACTAAGACTCTGACATTATTGTCCATAATCTAAGAGTGGCCATACTGGCTCAGACCAAGGGTCTGTCTAGTTGAGGTTCCAGTCCCCAACCAGATGTAGTTCTGAGATACATCAGAAATATTTTTCTATTTATTGGATTGGACCTATTAATGTTCTGTGATGTTTTTAGCCTGGATTCCTAAGGAAATGAGACGTTTGCAAATGAACCGCTCATCCTGCTATAAAAGCTCTTGAATCTGTTGCTCACCTTCAGCCACTGATTCCTACAAGTTTTGCTAAAATATTCAGGTAGAGCTGAAATGCCCTGAAGAATCCGTGCAGAAGAGCAAAATTAGAAATATCCTAATCCCAGGAACTGGGATTCCAGAAATGGGTTTCCAGGCTGCTTCTGGCACAGCCTGTTTAACCAGTGTTTTACTGAAAAGTCAAATATTTTGCTAAACTGTCAGCTAATCTCTGCAATTACCTTCATCAACCCATCAAGCAGTCTCATCAAAGAGCAGAGGAGGTTTTTTTGGAAGACTGTTTCTATAAAACCACATGTTGAACCACAGCATCTCCTTACTTGGCTCATTTTTTACTATCCAGATTCCTGGTTGTCCAAACATAAATATCCTACTTTCCACTAAAGAACTGACAAATATCTACTTTCTAAATTTGTAGTGGAGGGTTGCAGAAAAGACTCATTTCTGAGAGCAATGCTGGTGGACCTGTAAAGCTGATGAAATGATGGAGGGCAGTGACTTCAGGAAAGCATATGCATAACTGGGGACTGGCTTAATGTCCATGCGGTGGGCAGCTCTTGCTGTTAGTAATGAAGGAAGATCAAAATGGGGGTACAGGGACAGGTCGGGAGGAGGCTCCCACCACTTCTGGAATTCCGTCTCATTCATCATATAGGATACAGCAATTTGGCCTTTGATACCAGTTTTTACTACTGGAGACAAGACGAAAGAGGCTGAGGACGAGAGGAAGAGTGTGTCCAAGAGACACACGTGCCCTACGGTCTGGCCAGCACCAAAAGTCCCCACGCACAGAGGTGGGACACAATACCCATGCCTGTCACCTGCCATCTACATCATACACCCTTTCCCTCCAAACAACTACTTGGGGTGCGACTTGGATGGAGAATGGGCTGAATGAGATCCTTGCGCTCAGAAGAAGCTCTTACAGAGGCATAGATCATAGCCGATGTACATTCTCATTGACACGACAGGTTTGTTCAGCCTGGATTATTTTTAAGCCATAATTACATAGCACAGAGATGACTTTAAACGCAGGAACCGTCGCTTGCTCTGCTGTAGCCTGGGTAGGCAGGAGGCGTATTAGGAAATTGCTCAGATGATGTTAAAGAGGGTGGATTTGTGATTATGGTGTTTTGACCTTGGATTATGGTAGTCTGCACTTGAAGCTCTACTTAACAGGTCTTTCCTGTGTCTTTTGAAGCAGTTAATTTTGTGGCCAAGTCCCTGAACTCTCTTCCCGTTCCTTTTTCACGTGTAGGGTTGTTTGCTTCTCTGCCATCCAGTCATCTTGCGAATGCTTGTTCAAGGACACCGTGGAAGATTTGTGCTAATAATGAAAAGCTTGAAGGGGGCAAGAGATTTTGCCCAGGAAAAATAATGTCGATCAACGCTATTGTGTCTCTGTCCCATTGAGAAGAGGGAGCTAATAACAGAAAGGTTAGCTAATGGGCTGGCTTTAAAGGGTTGTGGCAATGTGAATTAATGCATTATATTTGTCTAAGCAAAATTCTCTGCTACCTTGTAGAGATGTAGGATTTTAGAATATTTGCTTCTCCTGTTTATACATTTTTAATTTACAAAGAGATTTTTCCAGTCTTGCCATCTCCTTCTGTCACAGACCGATAACCAGGAAAAGAGAGCAAGATTTTTCTGCGCTGTTTCTTTGCTTAATATTGGGATATTTTCAGCAGTCAATGGGGAATATACTTCTAGGTTTGGGGGTTGAGGCTGTTTTTTCGTTTGTGTTTGTTTCTCTTTGCACCACAAACCGCACGAAGGGGCCGGGAGGATTGCGCATTACATAAGAGTGGCCCTCCACGCTTTAATGTGGGTCTGCGCCGTGCCATGCGGCGAACATAATGTGTCCTCCCAGGGACAATTTGCATAAAGGATAAATAAGAGAATCACAATGTGAAGTTTATTCATTTTTAAATCCTGCAGCGTTTGTGATTGAAGGCCCAAGCTCAGATGTTTTCCTGATGTGTACCATTAAGAGTCAGGGCTTTGCCTAATGTCTCTTCTGTTACTGCAGGGGGATGTAATGTGCAGTATTTCTCCACACTGGAGTATCATTTTCAGTGTATACCACTCGGCTAGGGAGTGAGGAACTGCAGGCTGCATTATCTTGTACCGGGCCCACTCTCCTTAATTTGCTGTAACCGAGCCAGCACATTAAATACAAAACATATTGATGTTCTCTGAGAACCCTTGAGGGTCTTTACCCTTCCTTGTCAAAGGAACTGTGCAATCCAGGAGGAAAGAAAAAAGGCATTTTGCCATGGTGAAAATAGTTGCGCTGCTGGCATGCCATGGCTGACATAACGCTGCGCTTCCATTTACTTCACTTAGAGGGGAAAGCCATAACAAAAGCCATTTTATGTCCTAACTCCAGGCCAGGGTCAGTGGAGAGGGGTGATCTGAACCCCAACTCAGGTGACGTTCATAGCAAAGGCATTATAGCGCACACTAAAAGGTTCGCTGAAGTCATAGAATCATAGAGTCATTTAGGCTGGAAAAGACCATTAAGATCATCAAGTCCAACCGTTAACCTGACACTGCGAATTCCACCACTAAACCATGTCCACTCTGATGATCCCACAGTTGAAATCTGGGGGGGAAAGGGTCTGGTCCTGCCTGGGCACCGCAGGCAGGAACCGGTACAGGACATCCCAGTGATCCTCTGATAAAGGTTAGTAGACTTGGGCCAATGTGATGATCCACACTCAGATCTGATTTTGGTTGTCCTGCGTAAGGGCTAAGTTTCCTTTCGGGCCTGCTGCCAAAAAAAAATCAATGCAAGTCATTAGTGAGAACAAAAGCAAGAGCGTACATGTCCTGCCAGATCTGCTTGTGTCCCATCACCAGTAAGAGAAGTAACAGAGGCACTCCAACATCCCAACGCCCTACTTCAGCTTGCAAGCTTTAGCACCGCATGTCTGCAGATGATTGCCTTGCATTGTCCAAAGCGTTTTTTTGTGGATTTGAGGACCACAGTTTTAGCACAAAGCTTTCAACACATTAAAAGTGAACTTTTGAAACTATAACAACTGCTTCTTCACCACCAGTGAGTTTGGGCTTTCCTCATCTTTAGATCTGAAATCTCTCTGGTAAGAGTTGAGTTGTTCTTCTCCTGTGTCTTCTGAAGGTGATTAACAGCAACTGTCTCATTGGCACCAGAACTGATGAAATGTGGTGGTTTGTGGATTTGTGTTCTGTGATAGACAGTCTTCGGCATCTAAGAGGGAATGAACTCAGCTAAAAGGTTTTCTGTATTTGGAGGAATTTGTAGGGTCTTTCATGTTGGCGAATTTCAGCCTTCCCGTATTCGTCAGGTCTCTGCCCCCAGCCTGCTTGTGCTCATGTAATTTGTAAAGACTGGGCAATCTTGAAGATTTCTATCTTATCAATTTTGGATGAAACAAAGAAATACAATAAAAAATGTATCAGAGAAACACTCAGATGGAGGCACACACACAGGGATAGTAAGGTAACAGAGGCTTCCTTAAGAAATGAGCTTAGACTGTGACAACGTAGAAGTAATACTACTATGAAGTGTCTCTGAAAATTATGTATAGTACAAATCTATTTACTGATTACTTAATTTACTGGGTAAATTCATTGGGTATTCATCCATTTTTACACTAAATCGTGCACTTTTTATGGCATTAACTGAGAGCTAGCATTGATCTTGGGCTCTGAAAGTTAAACCCAGAAGCGAAGTTTTGACACCGAACCCTACCATGCCTTTGAGGAGGGAGTTTAGGCTGGGTGTGTTGCGTACATTTACCTGGGAACAGCAACACAGAGTTCCCCAGTGTTCACATCCAGTGATTTCAGATGACACAAACTTCAGCAAATCCTGCAAGCTCCAGCTTAAGACACAGGATAGACCATGTTGCCACAAATTCAGCCATGAACCTACTTTCTTTTAGAGCACAACAAAACCTATAACGAACATCATTTGCAAATGTATCACTTTGAAGGGAGGGAAAAACCAAAGCAAACCCAAGGCAGCATTTCTAAGCTTGTTACGTTGGGTTTTTTGCTTTTCCTACTGAAAGCTCATGTCTGGCTCATTAAGTTACACGATATTTGCCATCGGTAATGTTTATTCCAAACCATTTTATGCAGCTCTAACCACAATCCTTTGGATCCTGTGCAATCGTTTGTTGTCTTTAGCATTAGAAAGCCTTTGTGTAGTGAGAGAATATTAATTGCCTCCACAGCGATCGGTTGTAGAGGGGTCTTGCGCTGCATGCGTCGGCGTTTCCCTTTAGTGAGCTTTTCAGTATGGAGGGAAAGATTTTATATAAGTCAGAAAATATTTTGTAAAATACGTTTCAAGGAGTACGGAGGAAACGGCTTAGGTGAGAGAGTGCTTAGGTGAAATTGCTGTCGTTTACAACCAGTAGTAAGGAGCCATGAAGCAATTCTTGGTTTTAATTATTTGAAAGAATTTTTGTGGTTGATCCAACATGGCCCATTCCTTTACGTGGATCAGGAAGACCCATCTTCCACCTAGCAAAGAGGGGCTAATTCACTGCCTGGTGAAAATGGCAGAGCCCTCTTGAAGCCAACTGGTGTCATGAAGGAAAGCAGAAGAAGTAAGCAGGAAATAAACGCAAGATACTGACTTTGTGGATTTGGGCTTTAGTGTTTATTCTGTGGCCTTTCTAAAAGCAATTTTTTTGTTTAATGATCTTTATTTTTACTGCACTTGGGTGATGCCTAACAGGCAGACTGACCAGTGGCTGGGCACTGCTGAGCTGCTTGGTGGATCTGTTCCAGCACTATAGGTGAGTCCATGTTGGACAGTTAGTCGATCTATCCCCACCAGGTCCCACATCCTCCCACCCAGCTCCTTCCTACCCTGCATCACCTCTGATTCCTCCCAACTGCTCCTCACCCTTGGTGGACATCCAGCCCTTGCACCACGCCTTACCAGGCAGCAGTTCCCGGTCATCACCGGGGCACCCCCAAAACCTCTCCACAGGTGACAAGGGTTTGCTCCATGTTGGCAGTGTACAAGAACAGGACATCAGTGGGGAGACCTGCCCCATAACAGCGGTAACACCTCAGCTGTTGAATCCACGTGTGGCCTGTGGCCCCTGGAGAGGCTCTTCCATGCTCAGTAATTATCCCAGTAGAGCAGCCAAATGCCGTCTCCAGTTGACACCAGTTCTTTACCTTTTTGAGGTACTTATTTGGAATATCGATTAATGAGCATCCTGAAGAAGGTAACATATTGTTGTGAACTTCTTGTGGTGTGGCACAACGTAACTTTCACTACTACCTCCAAAAAACCTACTTTTCTTAAAATTCCTTCTAATGGTTTCCCTGTGAGCTCTGTGGGGCAGGGTCATCTCCAGGCTGTGTGTCTGTACAGCACCTGGCACCACGGAGGACTTGAGTCCAGGGCTTCCAAGCAATGCTGGAAGGGAATTGCAGGAAATAGTTTAAGGTCGGCGTTGTTTTTCCTCCCTTGGAGAGTAAATGCAACAGAAACTTATTATATGAACCGGCTCGGTCAGAGGAGATTTCTCGTTATTCATAGCAAAATTAATCTGTGGGAATTTCACAAGTTCTCTTGCAAGATGGGAAGTAGCAGCGCTTTATTAACTCAGGCAATGAGATCTCTTATACAATGAGGATGCTGGTTTCGAGTCTCTGGTGGCACCAAAATACAGGGATGATAACTTTTCTTCTCCATGCTCCCACCGATGCACCCCAGTTCCTCTCCCTGGTGCCAGGAGGACCTCAGGAACACCTCAGGAATGAGCAGGACTGTGACATTGGGACATCTGGCCGTCGAGGCAAGGGACAATATGTACACCCTTTGCTGTGCTTTGCAAACCTCCCATCGCATTGAACCCCCACCCCAGGGTCACCTCACCCCACAGTCCCCTCCCAGAGCCGCTAGCCCCGACGTCTGCTCCAGGGGATGAGCCCCACGCGATGCTCGCCTGGGAAAGAAAATGCAAAAATGACCAATGGGGAGCTCCGATGTAGGCTTAAAAATTGAGTGGACAATTCATCCATGTCTTCCCTGCAAAACGCACCCCAAGCTCAGCCTCTGTCTCTGCTTTCTCCCTCCCCATACACCCAGCAAAGCCCTAATGCTCACAGTTTAGTCCTATCTAGGGGAGCGTGCGCGTGTATGTGTATGTGTGTGTATTTTTTTTCCCTTCCAGAGTGACTTGTTTGTGCTGTCATCAGCCGTTGTTTTGGTAAATGGTGAGTTAAACAGATATATCCAAGCGTAAAATCTAAAAAATGTTCCCTGTGGGCGCCTGGGGGGTGTTGTTTGAAATCAACTACATATCAATTGAGCGGCGGCGAGCGGATCCGATGATAAATTCCAGTCCACAGACGCCTTATAAATTACATTTTTTTGTTCACGATCTAGCCTCATCTCAGCTCCCCAGAGGCCCTTAGACTGAGAACTATGATTGTGTTGGAGAAACGTTTGCTCAGCTTGAGCGATGCCATTAGTGTTACATGTGCCAGGCCGCTCTCACCAGCACCCCCCACTTCCATCCCCCCAATCCCAATCCGATCCCCCCACTCCTCTTCTTCCCTTCAACAAAATGCAATATGTGCCTGGTAATTTTTCTGTTCATTATCTCATTGTTTTCTGTAAGTACAAGGTTAGATTGAATTACTGCAGGCTCTATTGTCTATTTGTAATTCTCCTTCCATGCCGCGCTACTAATGAATGGGCAATTTAGTCAAATCTTTGTAACGGCTTCTTCTGTGCGTCAGCCACTTAATTACTCTGAGCTTTTCTCACTGCTGCTTTATTGCATGGAAACTCAGGCTGCTTCCAGGTCTTTGCTAGGGGATCTCCAGCTCCAAAAGAAAAAAAAAAAATCATAACAATAAGCAGCCTGGATCATCTTGATTCCTTGGTGTAGCAGCATCCCCAGCACGCAGGACTTTCCCCTCCCGTATGGTTTAACTATAGTTAGTGGTTTTGTTACTGTCGTGTGCACAGAGAAAACCATCACCGTGTAAATTAGGCAAAGTACATCTAAGGTGAGGGCGGTCTAGACCCTTTAACATGATGGGAGGCGGAAAAAAAAGCAAATTAAATAAAGGCACAGGACCTTGTATGGAATATGCCCCACTCCGTGCAATTCCACTGAAGCTGAGATGCTAATCTCGATCTATTTTGGGATTGCCAAAATCCGAATTTAGCTTGATTTTGGTACCAGGGGTAGGAATTGTGGTTTTTTTTGTTTGTTTGCAAAAAGGATATGTTCACCTTTGTGTTTAGTATGCAATATTTCAATCTGCAAATGCGGGGTAGGGCATGGGAATGAATACATTTTTAAATCCATTTAATAATATTAAACGCGATCATTTATAACTAGCAGTCAGATAAGTATGTGTAGAAAGCTTTAAAACAGCTCCTTTCCATAATAAATACTTTTACTTTTTCCTTAATAATAGGATACAAAGAATGGAAATAAGAGGAAATAAGGGGGTTTAAAAGAAAGTGTTGTGATTAAGAAGTAATATCCTGGCAGATTATCTCCATACATGATCTGACTCACCTATTTCAATTCCTAATTCAATTTCCTTTCTTCAGTGACTGAAATACTTAGAGGTTGATGGAGTGCAGGATCGGGCCCCAAATTAGGGGTAAGTGGACTCCATGTGTATTTGAACTCCGCTTTATCTGTGTGTTTAAACTGGACACCAATGCCTTATATCAACCACATTTTTAGCAAACTGCGCTGCCTCTTTACGACATTAGTGTATTTTATTTTTTTCACTTTTGCACAGGGTTTATTATCTTAATGGGGGAAATGCTCTAACAGCCTTTCTCTGTTCCTGTTCCAATTTATATCTGTATATCCAAACCTTTGGTTGTACTTTTTTGTCAAGTTTCTCAGGTTTTAACTCAAAATTGAAATTTTGAATTTGTTCAGTGATTCATTAATTTCTGTCAGGTTGACCTTTTACAGAGGGTTTCGTATCCATATGACAGACAGGTATAGACTTCACATTTGCTTTGCACAGAGGGTCTGCACACTCAGTGATCTAAACAGATATTTAATATACAAACACTAAGTGCAACAATAAAAAGGTGTTTTCTTTCCAGCTCCGATGACTGGAAAAGAGATTTAAATTAAAATTATATTCTACGGGATTTCCAGGGAAAGGGTTTATCCCTCAGAACTGTCACAAATTGATGGGGAAGATCTTGTGAGCTTTGTAAGGGTACAAAAAGGCTGATAATAAATGACTGTAATTACTACTGATTATAAAGGTCTTTCAAAAGACTTTTCAAGGAATTTTCCTATAGGGGAGTTTCCCAGCCCCCGGAGACAGATTACTGAAGAGAGCTGCAAGTTGAAAACCCAGCACAAAGACATTGCAGGCTTTTGAGAGATTTTGACTAATGCTTATGCTCATCCTTGACCCTACAATTCAAAATCTTCACCAGTCCAGGAGCAGTCAGCAAGCAGAGAGGGGCTACATCTCCCCTCCACGTGGCACTGGGATGGGGCAGGATGGTGTGTGTGCCTGGGGCAATCTGCAGCGTCCATCCCACGAGCTCCTGGCTGCTCTCTCGTCCCTTGGCTGGGATTTGGTTTACCAGCTCTCATGGTGGGACCTCACCTGAGCTTCACGATAGACACGTGTAGCTTTTGTCCTCCCTCTTCCCCAGGCCAGACCCTAAAGGTGGTGGCCATCCAATGCCTACTACACACAGCAGGAGCTGGGGTCTGACTTACCTCAGGGATCTACTCCTAAAAGCTTGAAGTTCTTAGATTTCAGTAGAAATCAAAATAACCCAGTTTTTACATGATTACAAACAGGATTTACTGCACAGACACCACAGATTTTGGCCAGGACACAAACATGAACCTGTGTGCCAACCTCCAAAGCAAATCCTTGTTTCAGTAAATGTGCATTTTAATCACAGCAGTGTTATCAGGTCAGGCTGACCATAACTTTGATGTCGTCTTTTCCCTCCCCAGGCCCAAGGAAACGTGCTGAGCTCAGTGTAACCTGAACACCATCCCAACACGCTGCTCGTCCTGCCCTGTCCCCATGCGCACGTGTGCTCCCCTGACAGTTCTTGCCGTGCTCCTTCCTCTCCTCGTGCACAAGGGTGGTCTTCGTGTCCACCTTGGAGATGCTACAAACAGCCAGATCCTGCCCGGGGATTTGAGTTCAATCCTTGGATGCCACCAAGAAGGAAACTGTTGCATGGCCATGGCATTGCCTGGCCATGCCAGAAGGGGTTGCCCGGGTCTCACGGGACCAGTGGCTCTATGACGGGCTCTGCTGCAGTGCTTGGTGTGGAGGAATAAGGGGATTTCTGCTAGCATCCGGATCCGTGAGTGTTAGATTTCTAACCTCTACTTGTGCCACCCACAGAACTGAAAATGCCATGTGCCTTCAGAAACACCTATCATTAAATAGCAGCTTATTTCTATTTGTCTTTACAAAATAGCTGAAGACAGGGAGAGCAGCAGCCTGAGAGCGAGCTGGTGCCTCGTAGACCCAGATAGGCTCTTCGCCTGCTTTGTTATAATACTTCATTGGAACTGACACATTGATAGCCACAGTTTTTCTGGGAAGTGACCTTCATGCTGCCCATTGATTCCCAGTGGCCATCAACTCCTTGCAATTGGAATGACAGGCCAGGTTAAAGGTCAGTCCTTAAATAAAGCTTCTGGATTACTAAACACCTGAAGTTCAAATGAAAATGGAAATCTGCACCTCATTTTATGTGACATGTTACTGCTAATGACACTTCGGGATCTTAAACGGCTCCTGCTCTTTAACTCATGTGCGCGTTTCACTCGATAGCCCCTTAAACTGGCTCCTCTCCCTGCCGCTGCTGGACCCTTACAGGACAGGCAGCAAGGGAAAGCAATGTCCCTGGGATATATGGCTTCTGGGAAAAAAGCTTTCGCAGGAAAAGACAACAGAACCAATTAAAACATTTGCTTTTCAAGTGATGGCCAGAAACAATCATTCCCTTAATTAAGATTCACAGTAAAAGTATTTTATTTACATGAGCTGTGGCATTAAAAAGGCCGTGCTGGGGAAATCGGATGTGTTTTATTTGCCTGTGCACGGCGGGGCAGCGCTGGACCCCTTGGGTGTGCCTGGCTGTGGGGATGGGCAGTGGGGTGTTTGCACAGGGAAGAGGAGAGGGTTGCTATCTCTCCACGCCTTATGGAGCTGCTGCTCCAGTCATCCTCACGCTGAGCCTTTGTCCCAGATCCAGGCGCCCTCAGCCTCGGCGGAACCCAGCTGTGGGGCACCCAGAGCTTCCCCAGGGCTCCCAGCACCTTCACTTGCCCCATGGGACCCCCAGGCACCCTGAGGGTGTTGGGCTCAAATTGACCTCTTTATCTTCTCCCCTGGAATTTTATTCATTTTCTGCACCTTGTCTTGAGTGGGGAACATTGGTAGACAGGACAATAAACTTGTCATTGCAGCTTCAAGAGTATTTATACTTATTTGTAGCTTTTGCAAAAAATACTTCGACAGATTCTGTTAATTTACTTCCATGCTATTATAACATCTCTATTTTCCAGCTGACATTAGCATACCCTTGTGCCAGATGCAGTATATACCCCCCGTAAGATATAGTACCTGTCCCAAAAATTGCACTGTCTAGATAAGAACTTGAAGTTATTTGCGCCAGAGTAGGTTCATCTTCTTCTGCGGTGTGTGAGGACAGCAGGCGCCAGAATCCGGTGGACGTGGCAGCATGCTCATATTTCTTAATCCAGAGTCCCCAATGTTTAATAAATTACCATATAATAAGTTAAACCTGGCCAGGGCTGCTCACTGGCACTGCAGCCAGCTGGCATGGTATGGTCTGCATCCATGCTCTTGATCTCATCATCCAAAGCAGGGCTGCCCTGTCCAAAATACTTGCTTAGAGGGATCTCTGGACCACTCTAAGTCTCAAGCCATGCCTGGAAATTGGCTGAGGACTAATTGCTTGGCCAAAACAGGGCCAAGGTCCGTTCTGACAGTCTGAAGTGTAGTGACCAAGTTCTGATGCCTGGGGATGTCCCCCCTCTTTAATTTGCCATGTAATATTTATCATTAAATTTCCAAATACAATCATATAGGTGTGCACCAAACAGGATTTCCATTTGTGCTAGATGATGCTTTCATTGCTTTGGAGGGTCAGCATGGGGCAAAATAACTGGCTGAGGAGGGAAGAAACAGACTTAATCCCAAAATCCCACAGGTCCTTTACAGCCTCTGTTGTATGCACTGTCAGGTCACCTAGATGAAGGATGTTTTGGAAAGCAGGCATCTGAAATATGGATGGACCCCCTTTGGTTAAAAAGTAATGCCAGAACGTAACTTAAATAATTCCATAGGCAGCGGGACATTCCTAGTACCGGACCCCCACCAGCGGGGATTGCATGGATCAATAGCAGAGGATGCAGTAGGTTACGGCGACTTCCACTTCAGGGTCAACGCTGGCTCTGCCACTGCTCTATCAGAAGCCTGCAGGACTTCCCAGTGGTCATTTTTGGGGGGTTTGTGGTGACCATCTGCAGGAGGAATAGAGTAATTGCTGTCCACGCCAGTATCCCTCGCCAAGGTGCTGGTGGCTGGATGGACACGAGGTTGAGTTACGCTCTTGTTGCTTAGTGTGATGCCTCCAGGCAGCGGCTGTGGGAAGAGGGAGCTGCTGTGTCGTAACTGTCCAGGTGATGAATAGTCTCTCATCCCCGCCGCTGTCAGCCTGACACCACTCACCAGCGCTAAATTAATCTCAACAACAGTGTGTACCACGGATGCTGCTAGGGTTTGCTAATGCCCGGCCAATAAAGTAGGAATGGTGGAGTCGCTGAGCACAGTTTCATAAAGTGCTTTAAATGCACATTAACGTAACAAAGTGTGGTGTAATGGGCTGGGAACACTTAACACCAAAATGTGTGTTCGCTGACTATGTTCTTTAAATGTTGGTTAGTTTTGGTGGTGCTTCTTAATGTAAGTCCTGGGGTTTCTGGTAGAAAAAACAAATTTCTAAGGGAATATTTTTAAACGGCTAAAGATATAACTTAAAAAATAAGGTGATGTCTCAAAACAACCCTTTGTTTCTGTTTGTTTAGAAAAAAACCTCTAGTTTCACCTAGTAAAATCAAAGGAAAGCTTCTGTGTAACATCAGTGTAATAGAACTTGTTTCAAACAAGCTTTCAAAAAACGTTTCAAATGTTTCCCCTGGCCAGAGACCTTACACTGAATTTCAGCCAGCAGCAAATTTTTTGCAACTGGTGTTATAAATCAAAACTGGGTTTCTAATGAAAGTGCTGACACAACTTTAACTGTAATGGTACTTTCAGGCAAAACTGTAAAGAAATTTAAGTCCTACATTCAGTATGCTGGTGCCATATCCACAACTGCTTTTTTAAATATTTCTCCAGAGTGCTCCTCTGTATCGGAGCAACACCAAGAGCTAGTGTAACCCTCGTGTAATGCAGAATGTAGATATCTGCTATAGCTAGTTAAATTCTGCAGTATAAACCCTTTTGTTAGAAATATTAAGAGATCAAATGATCAATTTTTTAAATGAGTTCTCTGTGTGTGAGCAGCTACCCAGACCACTTAAGTGTCACCTTTGCTCCCTGACTTTAAAATATTAGAAAAGAGTAACCAATGGTCAAAAACTGTTCTTGGCCTAACATCTAGGTAAAGCAACCATTTGCTCCGACGTTCTTGGGGGAAGCTGCAAACGTTTCCATGAATATCTGGCAATTTTCTACTGGAAACACATGACTCCTTTGAGGCAGAGACACCCTGGCCTGGGTCCTGCTCCAGCAAAACAGGTAAGTGATATAATTTTGGGAACAACAGTGGTCCCATGGAAGCCACTTGTGCATTAAAGGTTGCACAAGTACAGAGATGTTTCAAATCACATTGACCATTGGGGCTGTGTGAGCCTTGCCCTTTCCATCACCTGGGATGTTACGGCACTTCAAAGTGGGTTTGTTTGGAAATAGAACGAAAATTAGGATTCTGGTGAAAATTTGAAACCTCTCAAAAAGCACTGGTTTACTATCAGAAGGATTCTGCTCAAAGCTATCCCCATCAGAAGGGGTCTGGAAATTTAAAAAAGTCCCGAATTCTTCTGAGCACAAATATTTCTCAGAGAACAAGTTCATTTTTGGTGAAATTCCACTGAAACACAAGAAGGTTTTCCATTGGAAACCTGCCTGGTTCCCTACCAGTTTACAACTGTGTTTCAGACTCTATAATAGAAGCACGTATCATCATGAGGATTTCAAAGACTCTTCCTGAGTATCGTCAAAGGCAGGCCTTTGAAATCAATTTTCCTGCCTGTTCCCCACGAATTTTGGTCAAAGTCCAGTTAAAGGACACAACACCATGCTTCTTCAAATCCAGAAACGGGGCAAATGCTTTGAAATGTGGTTCTAAGCAGCCTAAAGACCTTGTTAACCTTTTTTGTGGTGATCAGTTCAGTTCTTCCCTTTTGGAGTTTCTGGATTAAAGACACCCAAGACACAGAGGGCAACTGTTAGGACAATGCAGGGCCACTTTTAGAAATACCAAACCATTTACAGGCATTAAAACTGGCTGTCTAATTGCTGATCCTTCAACGCAGTGTCCTACAGGGAGGATGGGAGCTCCTTTTTCCTGCTTTCCTCAACCACAACATGGTATTCACATCATTGCATACAGAGTGGTGGGTCTGAGTTTTCTCTCCAAGGTTGAGTTACATGAATTAGTGGTTTTATGCGACTCTTTCTTAGTAGGATATGAGCTAGAAGGGAATCTGGCTTGCTTTCCTGTGGCTATATGGTTTCTCTAGTGGTTACAGAGGAGAAAATATGTTTGTCCCTCTGAATGCAATTCCAACATGTTTGGGTTAAAATTCAACACTTTTCAAGGATGGGCATCTCTAAGGACCACCTCAGACGTCTCTAAGGTCTAGAGTAAAGACTGTGGCTCCAAATCCCAGCAGCTGGAAGCGGGCAGAGCTGAAATCAGTGGCACGGTCCAACTGAGGTCTTAAATAGGGCTTGCCTGGTACCTACGTGTGCTCAGTCTTTTTGCCTCCTGAAAACTGGTGTTGAGTAAAATAGTGTCACTTGTCCCTTTACTGACAGCCACCACAATTTTAAAAGGCGACTGTAAAATGAATGCAGGAATAACTAACAAGAAATAGCTTCAAGGAACAAAATAATTCATAGAGATATTTTTGTGAATAACTGATTTTTGTCTCAACTATTGCAAGGAAAGAGTTAATTTATGGGAGTATAAATCCTACCCTGAATGTTTCAGAGTATTTGGTGGCTTGGAAAAGAGGTTTTTAGGGCAAATGGGACATTTCAAAGACTCAAACAAAATATGTCTCTTCTTTGGAAGATTTTGCAATAAAAGCAAAGTGAAAGTATAGGTGGAGATGGCATCTGAAGCCAAGAGATCCATACCCTAAGCAAAGGGCTGTAAGTCATCTGTCCTCCTATACGCTCCTTTAAGCCAACTGTAAACCTACTGGAGAACAGATGAAGCCTTTTTGTTTCAAATGCTGTGGCGTGAACCATTTTGGTTCTTTCCAATTAGGTGAGAGCACTATATTGACTCTGAATTTCCAAAAAGTTTTGGTTAACCCAAAACTGCCTTTCTTCACAGGTAGACCANAAAAAAAAAAAAAAGACCAAAATTGCTTCAATTCATATTAAAACACTTGCTGTCCTTGTCTTGGTGTTTATAAAGTAGCATATGTGTGATATCCTGATTAAATTCTATTTTCTTGTGTGATGACTTTAGGCCAGTGAGGTAGTTTCTGAGTCCAGAGGCCAGGGACCCTTCATTCTCTGTATGCTGATGTTAACTCTTCCATCTACAAAGCAGAGCAAGAAAGGGACGTGTGGTCCCAGCACCCTCTTACGACTATGTCCACTATCAGTAGTAAAAGCCAAAGCCAAAGTGGCTGGTATGAGGCAGTTTTTAGTAGATGCTTTTTGAACAAAACCCTGTGTTTCTGCTGTGTCTCTTTTGATGCCTTTTTAAGACCTCACAAAGATCTCCGGACCTTCCAGAGACCTGTGTCCAGGGTCCTCTTCTTTGGCTTTCAGTCCACTATCAAAACTTGTAGTTTTATTGCTGTTACCTTGACGGGAAAGAAATTTTCGTACAGTGCTGTGTATTTACTTTATCTGCTTGTCTTTACAAATCACTCCACAATCCAAGGGTTTGGTGTGAGACAGAGAGCGAGCGAGCAAGAAGTAGTATTTATAGTAAAACATGGATAGCATGTGGGAAAACAACTGAAACTGAAAATGGTCCCAAAGGTAATTTGCAAATCTGCTGAAATCCCGAACAAGCTTTGATTTAACCGAAGCTTGAAATGGCTTTTATTTACTGTCTATTGTGGAATAAATGACATCTCATAAACAGGCTTTATCCATTACCACAGAATGGAGATCACTGTGTTAGGGACATTTTATCCTCTTGATATAAAACAAGATATGCTATAGTGTGTTATTACAAATAGAAAAATCAATGCTGAGGCACACACCTCTGAAATTTCATTTTTGCGGAACCCCATTTTCAAAAATGTATTCTCTAATAAAAACGTCTCCATAACCGGGGGGATTTACAAAACACTGAGCAACAAAGAACAATAACAAACAATGAATAAAGTGGCTCCATCCTGAGTCTTTTTGCTGTACATTAGTCACACACTTGCATACATTTCTGAGCGCTGAGCAGAGCTCCCACTAGGCAGAAAAGTAAAACAGCTAAATTACCTTCTCTTTTAAGCGCTTTGCGGAGAACATACATTGTATGCCAGCTTGTGCTGGAGAGGAAAACTTTGCAGTAAAAAGAGCCTGACCCAGGAATGGAGACATCAAAAGAAAGACTCCCATTATTTTCCCCAAGGTCTGGATCAAAAAACTGGTTAAAAGTAGTTAAATCTTGGCTGATGCTGGTGTTGGCAATTACTTTTCGTTCACAGCGGGTCTGATATATTTGCCCCTTTTCACTGTTCATTACTTAATGCTGATTCATAGGATTCTGTTTGTCTGATAAATTTTCACCTGAAAATGCCTGGAAACAGATTTTGCTCCAGTCAGTCAGTTATGAATTGTTCAGAGTGTACAGTACATAACCGGTCCCCAAAATATGGCAGTGTAACTGGAATCTGACTGGATGCCTGTAAAAGTAAAATTAGATAAAACAGTGAATGGCAAATAAGAAACAGTGTTTGCGTTGGTCTTTTTTTTTTCTAATGCATGATTATTTTTCTCTGGAATTTATGATTCTTCTCAGATTTTGAGACTCATCAATCAAGTAAGTGGAATTGGGAGTGGGTCTGCCCCAGTACCACAGTATATGAGCTATAAATAATTGTGGAGTGACTGCCCTGAACACTCCTGAAAATGCAGATAAATTGCTTTTGAATCATTCAGTTGCCAGAAATCAAGATCAGATAGTCACCTCCAGTGGCTCAGCAGTATCCCAGGGGTGCGAACCCGAACTAGGAAAGAGGGTCCCCTGCTCACACAGCAGCCATGCACCCAGCTGGTACTGGAGAAGGCAACAGAAATCCCATGAAAAGCCCCATTTCTCACAGCAAGGGAGAAGTCACCATCAAACTCCAGTTGGCAAGGGATACGTTCGTGTCCTCATTCACCAAGGAACACCTGCTTCCAAGAAGTGGTTTATGACAATTTGGTTTATAGCCTGATCTGGGCATTGTTTTAATACACATGACTTACTTCACGTAGATTAGTTCCTTAGTTACTTCTCATAGTCTCCGTCTAAAATTATCTCGCGACATTGAGTTCAACGGCCGAGCACACGCGATGGCTAGAAGGATTTTCCCGGACTCCGCCAAGGCAGATGTCAAAGACCAGATTTGTGGCCGCTCTTCAGGATGTATCACTCTCTCCTCCTCAGGCAGATAAGTGAATTTATTAGGATGACTTGCAAAGTACAGTGATCCTTAATGTGAGCAATCGTGATGAGGTCACATATTTACATTGAAAATGATCTCATAGCCCCTAGGGTTTCACACCCAGCACTGGGGAATAGTCCTTGCATCTTGCTGTGCAAAATACAGACTAGGGAAGCTGCATGAGCAGATGGAGTGGTGATTCTGCTCTGAAACAGAGTCTCAGCAGAAGTTTCAAGGGGAGGTGAAGAGCTCTTTAGGCTTTCTCTCTGATGCAGTCAAAATTTGCTGGGGCCCAAGGCCGGCTGCAATTCCCTACAGGAGACACCAGCTTTGAGAATTGCAGGTCTGCTGGCTGCATTCATGTAGATGTTTGCTCGCTGCAGACACAAATGGGAGCCTGTAGGGAGGCTTTCAGGGTGGAATTAAGAACATTTCTTTGGACTAGAGAAGTCCCTTCTCGCTGTTTCTTTTTGCCCTGTGCCATGTTCTGACCGTCCCATGCCAAGAGTGTAAATGGGGACAACATCCTCAGTCACTTCAATCACATTGATATCAAAACTCCCAAGTCAGTGTCTTTTAAATGTAAAAAATGGAAGGAAAAAAAGGATATGAGGGCAGCGAGGTCCTCTCTGAAAACAAGGCAATGTGCAGAACTACAGCTGTCTTGCCCTTGGGGAAGGGAGACTTCAGGCTGAGGGTTGCAATGATGCAAATAAATATCATGCATCAGTGAAACATTTGTGATAAATGCAATTTCTGTTCAAAAACCCACAAATAGCTACTTTGATGCAGGATTGAAGGACTTTTTTATTGTTATCACTGCACAAAAAAGTGTCCAGTGGTTCATGGTTCAAGTTCCTCCAGTTCCAAGGACCTGCTGCCTGTGTTAGGGACTGGTTAGTGACCGGGGTGAATCACAACAACCCATGGACACCTCTGACCGTTGCATCTGTGTGCAGCATTTCAGGTGATATGGTGGGTGCTTCAAGTCCACAAAACCAAGACATTTCAAGTGACCAAAGCGATTGAAAGAATGTGGAATAATCTGATTTTTCCCTTGCCATGCCAAAGGAAATGGCTTGAACCTCTGTGCCTCTGGCCCTAGCCCAGACAGTCAGCCCCGTGAGGAGTCCTATAATGCCCAAAACCTTCTGGGATACAGTGAGCTTGGCAATGCACATGGGCCAGGATCATATAAAGCTGGTTTGACAGCCTGCACTGTTGCCAGCCTACAAATATTTAGCCACTTGCATGGTGATTCCATTGCATAAACCCCTTTCACAGTCTTGGGCAGCCTAACAGAGGCTTCGCCTTTCCTGCAATATAGCTAAGGCAATGTTCACCCCTCTGTATATATCTGCTTTTGGAGCTGCTTGCAGGGGGAATAGTCTAAAAGCAAAGAGGGAAAAAAACTCTTTGGCTCTGCAAAAGTTCACGGGCTGATGGAGGAAATTACAAACTGCCACATTTGGCCTCAATTGTGTCCTTGTTTTGCCGGCTCTCAATCTGGCTCACTTTATTCCAAAGGTATTTTGTTCCATTTGATGCTCATGAACAATCCGCGGCGTGTTTTCGCCCAGCGCTGCCTCCTTGCCGACACTCACCGGACCACAGTGAGTGCAAATGAGATGCAGATCTGCAGATTGCATCTCTTGCTAGGAGATCCGTCATGCATATGGATCAGGCTGCCTCCTCAGGTGGGGAAGAGCTCTGTGCACAGAGAGTATTTAAGGAGCAGGCGCCTAATGGAAAACTTTGAAAAACAGTCTACTTAGAAACAGTTCTGCTTGCGCCTCCAATATATTGGATATTGCTCTTCATTTCTGTGTTATCGCTAAGGACATTTGCATGAAAATAGGATAGCTGGTTTTTAAACATTCATCTGTTCCTGCTGCTTGTTGCTGGCTTGGAGACTAATGCCTGCGGAGTCCCAAGCCATGCCTGTATGGGAAATGAGTGGGTCATTACAAAAAAAGAAGGTCAGGGATGGGAAGGGGAGGCCTGGAGAAACATAACGGTTGGGTTTGTGGTTCGCTGCCTGACTCTTCAGGCAACTTATATTGAGGTACTATGTCAGAAGTAGACAAGGAAGGAGTCTATCAAGCTTGAATCTTTGAACTTCTGTGGGTACCTACATGCAAGCATGATAACATCATACTGCATACAAAAGCCCCTCTTGGTCCAAAATTTTGTCTCCAATGGTGGCCAGCAACAAAGGAGATAAGAAAAAGATAAGTGTCTTGTGCTACTCAGCCTACCTTCACTGCCTTCAACAGCTCATGGCTCAGGACTCTCTGAATCGGAGCTGATGTCTGGTGGTGGTGACTTCGTGTAGGAGCCCACAAGGGATTTTTACTTTCATGTTTTTCTGCAATACCGTTTTGCACTGCAAGAAACAGCCTGCATCAAGTTGTTTCCCAGAGGAGCCGTGTGGAATGTTTGAGCTTGAGGTGGGCAGAGGAGGTGGCCTCTTTCCTTCTTACCCAGTCCTCTCCTCCAGGAAAGGTCTTTATAAGGATACTGGACTTATCAGATGTTGAAAGCAGAAAAAAAGCACATAGACAATTAAAAACTCCAGTGTTAAAAGAGGATTCAGATCATTCTGAACTTGGGAAATTGATTAATTTGGTTTTGGTCTAAAGAGGGCGGGATCTTTCAAAATAAGTTGAAACAGCAAACTCAAGCTACCCCTTGAATTCAGCAGTGTTCAGATTTGTGTTTGAACCTTAGTAAAGGCTTTGAGCAGAGCATCTGCACTGATCTTATAGGACAGGTTTCTCTCAACACGTACAACGTCCTTCTGTGGGTAAAAGGGAGGTCAGGCCTCCAGTAGTATTTCTGAACTGGTGCTCCTCTTTCTTATCAGGTTGGCATGTGAGGAAGAGTCAGCAGTAGTTGACAGTCCCCTTTGGTCAAGGAATAAATGCAGATTTCCTTGGAAATAAAGATGAGAGGAATAACAGTGTATAATTACAGGCTATAAGCTCTTGTTGTGACATAGGGAAACCCACTTATTTAAAATTCATATTTGGCCTTTTACTGTGAAAGATCAAGTTTTTGGCCTGTGAATTGGGAATTGACATGAGATAACTTTGTCTTTTGTTTATGACCTACCCTTGATCTCAATGCCTACCAACACTGCAGGAAAACTTTTTGCTGCAAAACAGTGAGCTCATCCTCAGAAATATATCATTAGGCTTCAGAGTTAACAGTCAGTTGCGATAGCTGGTGTGTGGGGTGGGAGGGGTGCCGTTCCCACACTGCCTCATATCTGTAGCTTCCCCTGGGATTTTAACAGACCCATGCATATATCAGATGACTCTTTTTCAGAACTAGGACGAAGGAGGGTCCTGCCCTGTCTCCCAGCCTGTTGTGGTCTGACTCTGCATCATGAGCCAGGCACAGCAACCAGATCTTGCAAAGGCACCTCCTCCAAATCTTGGCAGCCAAAAGAACGTTGTTTCATTATAATATGTAATATTATATTTATAATATTGTGGTTATGGGTAAATCAAGGGCAAAGCAGCCTTGTTCTCCTGACAGTTCATGGAGGAAGAGGATGAGTAAGAACGGACGTCCGTCCTGTTTTACAGCCAAAGCTGTGCTACCTACCCAGGGCACTATCTAATGATGCATCTGAATGGTTTATAAACGCTAATTAACTGATGAGACAGGCTTACAACATCTTTCAGATAAGCATCTATGGACAGGCTTAGCCCGCGCTGCAGTTTTGTCAGGAGGGGAAATGAAAAACAAATAAAGCCCCTTTCATCACCGATTGCCCCGGCTGGTCTCACCTTCAATGCCGTTGTGGCAAGGGTCCTTCCCACTGGCTGGCTACATGTTGTACAACTCGCTTCTTTTAAGCTGTTTACCACAGAAAAATGTTTAAGTAGGATTCAGATATCCCTCGGCAAAGGGAGAGAGGAAAAGAAAAGGTGAAGGAAAAAAAGCCTTTACAAAATATGAAACAAAAGTTGCTGCAGGCAAAGATGCCTTTGAGCGGTCTCAAGCTAAGACTTTCCATTTCCATGTAAAAATGTCTGTCGAAAGGGCAAGCTACATTTACAATGAGCAAAGTTTTATAGCTTACACAGGCATGAGCACCTGCTAGGAAGATGGGGAAAAGATTCAATTTACCTTTGGGTTGCAATGCTCAGATTCCCATTTAAAAGTCTAAGACCCCTGATTATTTATTGATGTCTTTCTCTTCATAGCTGTCTGCAACTCTACTGGCTTGCAAGATGCAACAGTGTGGCCTAAAGGATTTTTTGAATTAAGTTCTTTCAAGTCATTTTTCCCCTTCAGGTGTTTAGCCAACGAGGCTGAAGTTTGACAGGCTTTCTCTGCATTCAGGGGGGTTGATACATTTATATATTTATTGGACAACGGTCAAATTAACTGTGCCTGAGCCCTCATTAAGCACTAGGTTACAACAGGGTTACTGGATTTTCTATGTCTTTTATTTACAGGAGGGAGGGAAGGCAGCGTCAGTGGGAGTAACATACTAAAGCAACCCACATTTTTACAGCTAATATGCTTCAAGTTCCCATAAGGCAGTGACAGACAAAATTTAATAGCCAAGTCTCTATCAATATCCCTTCCCCTCACCCAGAAAGCATAAAAGTGGCAGCTTGTACATTTTCTTTAACTTACAGGAGCCAAGGAGGCTTTTACTGAAGACACCTAAAAAGACATTGCAAGGCACCTCTGGCAATGAAATGAGTATTTCCTTATTTCAGCAAGAAGAATAGAAATTCGGACTCTTCTTTCTTCACAATAATAAGAGTCATGGTAAAAGAAAAAAAAAAAGAAAAAAACAAACTGGTACTGAAATTAATTTTGGTACTTGTAGCATCCTGGAAAATCAAGCCTGCCATCCTAGGTAAAAGCAGAGGAGCAAACACTAACCCACGTGGTGGCTTATTTTTGTTTGGTTTTCTGGAAAAAAGCAGTAAAAATGGGTAAGCTCATACTGGCCAAAGAACAAGCGCAAGAACTCCACTTTCCTGCATCTACTCCAGGGCCTGGTTTAGGAGGCATGGTGGTGTTGGGTTGACGGTTGGACTTGATGATCTTAGAGGTCTTTTCCAACCCTAATGATTCTGTGATTCTGTGATTCTACTGTGAGTTAACAAAGGTGATAGCAGCTACCCCAAATTATGAGAAACAGGGTTTGACTGGAAAATGATGTCTATGGGCTGGACCCAATTCAACAAGTTACCCCAGGGGGAGAATCATTAAGGGATTACATGCACCAAAATAGGGCTTTTTTTATGCAAGAAGCTAGAGCAGGCAATGGCATGGTCTTCCCCAGCCACAAAGTGTGTTCATCTTCCAAGGGCAGATGAACAAGCGTGTTGGTGGTGGCTGCCAGGAGCTGCTGAGGATGTGTACTCGGCTGGAGATGGGTCCTCGTCCTCTTAACACTGCCCTTTTCTGGCATGCTGGGAATGTACCTGGGCCCTCCAGAGCTGAAGATCTTCAGTAACCGTGCGGTAAGGACAGAGATCCTCAACAGCGTAGCTTCAGGATCTAGCACTGCAGTGAATCTGCACAAGTCAGGGTTGAGGTCTGGGTCACACCGTGTCCCCAGCCCTGAGCAGCTAGTGCAGGAAGGGACGGATCTCAAAATGAGGAATAGGCTGCAGCTGCCAACATTAATCGCAGTGCTCAAAGGGCTTGTTTCTGGGACTCACCTCACCTAAATATCCCTACCCCGGGGCTGACTGCCTTAAGCGCCCTTTTAGTCAGTGGAAAGAGGCCCTCAGGGCATCACTCTGACCTATCCTGTACCACTTCAGGGAGTGAATCACAGCTGTGGAGTGCCTGTCGTTCACTTTACTAAAGGTGTTTTATGGTAACTGCTACGGTGCGTCCTGCTCCTGAAATTACAGCATGGCTGTAGTGAACATCTCCACCGGAGGATGTCCGAACAAGGCTGCGAGCCAGCCCCATGCAGGTGCACCTTCTCCCCTGCTAAGGCAAAACCCCTTCAGCTCTGCTCCACGTAATCCTCTCTGCTGACAGCGAGCAGCCCGCAGAGGTCTTGATCAAACCATAATGGAGATGTGCTTGGGTTTTCCATGGGCAAAGAGGTCTCTGGAGTTACAAGACCTCAATCAAGTTCCCTGGTTGGTCTTGCCTAGCCGTGAGCATCCACCACAGCCAGGGCTTTCTGACACATGGACAAGGGGCTTGAGGTACCTGTTGACAGTGACTGAATATTGCTGCCAAAGCTGCCAAATCACATTCCAGCGAGGGATATTTATGGGCCCCAATGTGAAATTAAGTAACTGTCCAATCCATTTATCAGCGTGCTCACAATTACGAAATGAATGAAGAAATAATAGTCATCACAGTAAAATTGATTATCACCACACAAACTGTTTTGGTAAGTCACAGTCCAGAAAAGATGGCAGATTATTTTTGTAATCTGTTATTTGGTGGAAATGGGCATTTCCAGAAGGGGATTTGGGTCTTCTCAAGGGCTCATGGGACCCTGGGGGGGGCACAAATGCAGAATGAAAAGCTTACCCCATGCTGGTGATCTGATCTGCTCTCCCCCAGATCCAGACAAGGATTTCTCTGTGTGTCCAGGCCAGAGGAAGCTGCGGAGCAGCTATCCCGGTAACGCCGCGGGAGGCAGGCATGCGACGTGATTGAGTAACGTGAACCTGTGTTTGCAAAAATGATTTTAAAAAGAGGGTTTTACATACGTGATGGATCCCAGGCCCCTCCAATGCTGCTTGGCTGCTTTCTTCCCTAGATGGGAGGTTAATAGGTATATGCATTAATGTAATGACCTCTTTATTGACACACTTTCATTTCACTTCTCTTTAACCACCACGAGAGTAAAACCCAGAAGAACTGTTCGGAGAAGAGTGACTACATTTAGAAAAGTAAAACAAGTATCATTACATGGAGTGCACTAAAACCAGGTAATTAGTAAAATGATGTCATGGACCCTCTATTATTAATAGATGCACGCACGACTTATGTTGTTCTCTTACAGATAATTTCAAAGAGGTGTTTACAATCTGAACTGAATCTGAATGTCTTTCTTTTCCTTATAAGACATGTATGTTACAGATATATCTGTATCTAAATATACATTTCTCTTGCAAATATGTATCAGAACTGGCTGAGACCGTAAAGATCTCCTCTTTGTATATACATAAAAACTACATTAATGCAACTCAGTTGTTATATGGGAAGGACAATTGCTAGTATAATAAAAGCGGGCTTTGAAAAAATGAAGCCCCCATCTGATTTGAGAAATGCATATATGTCAGGGGTTTGTGGAAGACATCCCTCAGTCTGTTTCCGAAGCACAGACTTACCTATTGACTACATGAAATATTTTGCGGTTGGGGATATTTTTGGTGGGTATTTTTCCTGGATGACTTCTCACTGCTTTTTAAAAGCAAATTGTGCCAAGCAGGAGAAAGGAGAGAAATCTGTGTTGTTAGAGAGTGTGTGATTCAGCTGGATTTTGGCTGGATTGTTTTCTCTGAATGAAAGCGCCAGGTTTATTCACTAGATTACAAATCCTTAAATGGTTCCATTTTCCTGCCCTCGTGATCATTGCTATTGATTACTGTGTGTTCTTGAATCTATTTTGTGCAGCCCTTGTTTAATATTTAAGAGACATAAGGAGCAGCGTGTTGTAATATTTAAGAGGTTAACTTATTGCAGAGAGATAAAGAAAAGACACAGCTCCAAATGAGGTGGAACTTTGGCCCATTTTATTGATGTGCTACAATGGACATTGAGGGATATACGCTGCACTGTAATATACATCCTTGTCTCACAACATGGTAAAATACTGGTTATATCTGAGACCTTTTATCTTTAGCAGAGGCGGTGCCAAGGTGCTCAGCACCTGGCTGGGGAGGTGACGGCGATCAGACCTGGGGTGTCAGTCTGTGTGTCCCCCTGTGCAGGGCACGGCCACACATTTTGCATCACAGGTACCGTGTTGTTCGTGGTTGTGTGTCTAATTCAGAGTCTGGGATGATAAACCGGTAGAAATCTGGCTTGACAGCAAACAACGTGTCCTGCTTCAGCACTGACTGTGCAACAGTTTGGCTTGCACCATCCTAACCTGCATATGCAGGTCAAATCAGCGTTTCTGCCAATAGGTACTTTTATTTCACATGGCTACATAAGCTTTTCATAAGTTGAAAGGAGGTACCAGGGTTCAAAGGGCTGATGTTGATGCTCAGAATAGCAGAATTTTGTGCATGTTAATTCCGGATCCGTGACCATGATACTTTGCAAAGCCACTAGAAATGCTTGGACATGGCATGGGCCAAACCAATTTGATGTGTCACCTGGTGTCTACGTGCCTGCCGGATCTGTTTGTGCATACAAATATTTAGTACAGACATGGCAAATGATAATTAAAGACTTTCATCACTTTTTTTAAATGCAGTGGGGTTTAACTGTCCCTCTGTGCGCTGTTCATGCCCTCCATCAGTGGAGTGGGGGGCTGACTGATACATTTATTCATGTTACTCCTTGGGAATTTGGGGAAAGCGATGACTGTCATTTGACAGAGAAGCAACCAAGTAGCTTGAGGACAGATTTTAAATGGTATTTAAGAGACCTGCTTAGTTTTCCATCGAACTCAGAGGTAATTAGGCACCTCAGATTTAAGAAATCTGGTCCTTGGTGGCTTCAGTGAGGTCTGGATTAATGCAGGGAACTGAACTTGTATTTCCCACGGCCAAAGCAGGTTCTTCAACCATGGGACAGGCTGTCCTGTTCCTTGACTGTGCTGTGTAGGAGTAAACCACAGATTTTTATGAGATTTATAAGGATGGTTTAACCCCTTTTTGGGACTGGAGCATGTTAAGCATCAACAGAAGTGAGCAGGTATCCTGCTCCAGTGTCTGGTACTGGGCACCAACTTTCACAGCTGGTCAGTAAACACTCTTTACCGCACCTTTTTCCCAGCAAAACACTGGTCATAAGCCTCACAAGTTGATGTGGAGTGATGTCAAGTAATTAGTATGTGATAAAGGTAATTAATGCAGAACTATAGTTAGGTTTATAACAGGAAATTGTGGTGCTTAGGTTAAAGACCGTAAATAGGAATCCTAAAATGATCAGAAATAGAAATAAAAAAGGCTGATCCATCTTCTTGTCACTGTAATAAGTCAAATATCCTTACAAGTGAGTGCAACATGTCTTCTTCCAGGGGAGAAAAGAAGGACTTGTGGGTTGGTATAAGTTTGTACATCATGGGATGCAACAAATTCCGGGAAAAGTGGCAAAGAGAGAGAAATCCATCCAGAGGTTTTCATTTAGGGATCTGATCTTCAGGGTGAAGGTTGCCACCTGAGTTACGTTGGCAGCCAGCAGTGACCAGTCCCTACCGCATGTGTTGAAGGTGCTGAGTGTAGCAGCCATAGCCAAAGAAGGTGGCCCTGGAGAGACCTCACCACACCTCAGGCCAGCACCCATGCTTGCACGCAACGCCCAGAGATGCTGCCCAAATTCGGTGCAGGAGGGGCAGGTTGGAAATCACACCAACTTTTCAAACCCTCAAACCACCTCCTCCCCTTCCCTGGGCAAATCAGTGCAATCTGCCTGGCGTGCTGTACGGTAGGTGCAATTACACTCCATGTCATCCAGGGATAGCCAGTGTCCCGCAGGAGCAAAAGAGATTTGCAGTTAGATAGATCCATACCTAGTGAGTTATTACCACTCCTTATGGCTGCAAGATCACTTATGAGATAAAAAGTCCATCTCATAAAATGCACGGATGTGCCTTTAGTGCCACACCTTCGTTCCATGGGCGACGCATGCCAAGATCGTTATAACTATTGCAGTGACGTGCTGATATATCCTAGGTGTGTATGGGATTATGTGAATGCTCTCCTTTGCCGGACTCAACCTGCACACCCCAGGGCAGGGGAGATTTGCAGCCGTTTCTCCTGCAATCAAGCCCCAATATGGATTGTGTCACTCCCGCTCATAAGCAAGGCTTGGGGTAGGTTTGGTGCCTTATGTTATTTCCTCGCTCTCCCGCAGATGAAGAAACACTGGAGCACTTTAATGAAACTGTTTGTCCTTATTAAGTTGAAAATGGAAATACCCCTTTCCCCCATTGGAGGCATAACCGGAATGGCAGAAGGCTGCGGAGTTTTATTATCTTCGTCTCAACTTAAAATACTAAGAGGCACTTCTTTAAGAAAGTTTAAGAGAAGTTCTATAAACCATGTCTATATATAATCCCTTTTGTAAGCATCTAGGAAACTGCAGGACGGAAAGGTTGCCTGCCAGACCTCAGAAAGCAAATACTAATTCAGCAGTCTAGTCACTCTGTCAAACATTTAGTGTATCAGGGTTGATTGTTCCCTGGTAGGTATAGCTCTGGTATATCCGCCAGGCCTTTTGTCATGTTAACTGCAACCGATCAATGGATTGAGGTCAGGACTTCTGATGTAGGTGCAAGCTTAGAGGGAAAAAAGTCTCAAAGATTCATTTTTTCTCGTCTGGTAGCACTCCGGTCACTTATTTTTTCTCAGTTAGCCTCTGCTGCTCTAAAGTGGATATTGATCAGTGCTTTAATGCAAACCTGTCAAATTAATTTTGCAGAGCTGGGATATGACTGGCCTAAAATTGCTTCTGCATCTGTTCTCTGCAGCAAGCCTATGAATTTTAATCATGACCAGAATGGGCTGTTGGCTTTTTTTGTTAGAAACTTGAATAGGAAAGGTTTAAACTGTAAATGCCATGAAATGATGCTGTTTTGTTCTTTTCAGAAACTCATGTGGCTGAGGTCAAAGAAATTATTATGTCTGTGCATTCTTGTCAGATGCTTGGGGAGCTGTGCAGGGTTTTCTTCTTTTGCAAAGCAAAGCAAAGGTATGTAGTGAGCTTGTTAAACATTCCCAGGCCAATGAGGGAACAGCAGGCTTCGTGTCTCCTGCAATGCCAGATGCATTAGTATTAATGTACAATTTCCTCTCCAGCCCCCACTCTATGATCTGATTATTCCTGATAACTTTATCTCACGGGGTGGAGAGGGAGATAAATTGGGAGGACGGCATTTATTTCTTCAGTACAAATTAAAAAGAAATAAATTCAGAGCATCCCGCACACTGTTACAGGGTTAGGGGGGCTGTCAGTGAAGAGCAGCGTCCTTACGGACGGGGGGAAATGCAGATGGTTACAGAGGTTTTTCTTTATCATGCAAAGCAGGCTATTCTTCTGCTCTTCATCAGTTGAGACTGACTGCACAGTCTCTGTTGTGATGTCAACGTTGTACGAAGTAAATAACGATTTTTAAGCTTTGCTCCACACAGACGAGAAGACTTATTCATACAAAAAGAAGGTGTCAAGTCTAATGTACTCCCAAAAATCTGCATCAGGCAGGACCCATCCTTCAAAATCCAAACAGTGGCAATGACCATAACAGTTTGATTTTGTGCTGGCTCTTTCATCAGATGATTTGAAAGCATTCAGAGTATTAATTATTAAGTGCCGCTTGATCTCTAGGAGGTAGTGAAGAAGTTGAAACTCTGATTTTAGAGCAGGGAAAGCTGACACTTCAGGCAGGAGTTGGGGCAAACCCACGCAGTGCCGGAGCAGCCTGGGAGCGCTCCCAAGGGCAGCTCCTGGATCTCAGTTGAAGGAATAGCATCAAATGGCTGATGTCTCAGACCTTACACCTCTCCAGCTATTTCAGGAGACAATTTGTAACTACTGCCAGAAATGTCAGCCAACAAAAAGATCTATGCTTTTCCCTGGTGAAATAACTGGCAAAACTTGTATTAGCTACAACAGTGCAGAACTAGAGCAGAAGGGCTGATCTAGGAAACTCCTGGCTTGGTCTCTTGCCCCGTCCAGCTGCTCCCTGGCATCCAGCAGTGCCTGAAACAGTACCTTGTAAGAGTTTGCTGGTGACCAAGTCCTCACTGACGGAGTTCTCAGGAAGGATGGTTTCATGAAGGCTATCAGCTTTTGGGTTCAATTCTTCTGTCATTCCCCATCCCTTTACAGTTAATTTAAGGAAATCACTGTGGGTTTATCTGCAGCCTTGCAACACTCCAGAGCTGCGGCCAGGTCCAGGGCTCAAAAAGGGATATCTGAAGAGCAAGGGCGATGGTGGGAGAAGGGAAAGACTTTTGGCATCCTCATCTGAAAGTACTTACGAGCAGCCTGCAGCAACCAATCTCAGTATATGAGCACCTTGGGTGAGCCAGGCCAGCCCTGACAAAGCCCACTGCTGCCAAAGCTGCACCGTTTTTGGTGTCTGACCAGACTTTTCCTCATATAAGCTTGTGTCTCTCTGCAATCCCCTGCAGCCTGCCAGGTGGACATACCCGAGGTCCAGAGGTGGAGGTTTTGACTAACTGAGTTGCAACCAGGTTTTCCCTCTAGAGACCTTCATCATCTCCTACCTCCATGGTACGGACAGGAAACCAGGACCTTTGCTGCTCCCTGATGTGCTTGGAATTGAAACTCGCATTCGGTGAGTTGGGTGCGCAGGCTGCACCCCACCCTCAGCACGTCTTATGAGGTCATCGGGGAGGACAGCTTGGATGGTCCCTGTTGGTGTTATTAGAGAAACTAATAACGTCATTAGTTTTGTAGGAGAGGATATTCCATTTTTGAATTAATCAAATTCGGGTTAGATGGTGTCTTTGGTAATACTGGTTCCACAAGCACAAATACAAGCGGTTCACATGCACTGATTTATAAAACACATTTCTAAAGGTAAATGGCGGCGTACAAGAAAGCAAAAAGCAAAGGCACAGTGTCGCAGCAAAGACAGCAATAGCAATCCTCTGAGCAGCTCTAATGGAGTGTCATGCAGGAAAGCCAATGGGTCTGGGCTGAGTCCATGACCTGGGCTGGCTGTAACGCAAAGCTCAGACCGTGGAAGAGCACCTGAGAGTTTGGTTAGCCTGGAGCACGCTTGTTTTCTGTGTCCACACTGCTTTAACAAACATTAATTTTGTTAGCATTAGGTCTGATCACCACCATAAAAACTAAAAGCATTTTATTCTTTTGGTTTGCTACTATTATTCCAAAATCACTCTTCTGCTTAAAGTATTTGGGTTGGGGCTGTCTCAAGGCTTCCAGTGACATGGTTACAAGCATTGAGCAACTCAATATCTACGATATTTAAGGATACAGAAGACATGAGGCTTAATTTATCACCTTTTGTAATCTCTGAGATGCTCAGAAAAAAGGCACTGGAAAAGCTTACATTTAGCATCATGCTGATGAGTATCCAGAGCTAAAAAATCTCTGCTTATCCAATGCTGGAACTCGAGCTGTGCGTGTGATAATACCAGTGCTGTTTTCCAGACACTTGACTCACATGAAACATCTAAATGTTTCATTAGCTTTGACTTAAAGTCTAGTTTGAACACAGGCTTCCAGAGGTGAGCCCTCACTAAGCCACACAGATAAAAAGGTGGGCAGGAGATGCTAAGGGTCTCCCCCAACTCAATGGAAGGCCCATCTCATTGGGGAGTCTGTGGGGAAAACTCACTGCTTTGAAAGATATGAAAAGCTTTTTGTACATCAAAGAGGAAGATTAAAGGCTGTGATGATGTTCTGGCTCTTCCAATGTTAGTGGCAAGTTTTCCATGAACTTCCCAGGAGGTAAGATTTCAGCCCCAGGCTTCAACTTGTTATGGCTAAATAGAGACCGTGACTCACTGTCCAGCATACACATATCTTCCCTGGCTGCTTGAAAAAATTTGAATAATGGGCTCGGGGTTGTTGACTAGGACAAACATCAGAGAAACTTCTGTTCAGGTCAAACCCAAGGAAATTTTTTCCACTATTTTGATTAAATGCAAGAAAAGAAATGTTATAGGTCAAGTCAAGACTGAATATTTTGGTCAATACAAAATGAGATGTTTATTTCAGAAGTTATTTAATCTTTATGAAATCTTTAGGGTTTTGTTAAGAAAGAGACTAAAAATGTGATTTTAAAATGAAAAATGAAATAGCTTTTTCACTTAGATTGTCTGGGCTTCTTTTTCTTTGTCTATACGTGAGGTGCAGTTTTTCCTGACATCATGAATAATTTTGGTCCCTTCAGTAAAATTATTTTTTGTCAAATATGTCTATCCCAGCTATAGATTTGACTTATTTCCAAGCAGCAAAGATTCATTTTTTTAGTCACAGAAGATGAAACTTCATTCCTCTGGCAGCTTCAGAAAGAAGAAGGCTTTAAAAAGGCAGTTGGTTCCAGGAGTGATAAAGGTGGGAATTACTTAACTTTTTTTTTTACTGGATCTCAAAAGAGTGTATTGGAATTTCCTGTAACAAAGAGATTAACAGACTATGTCTCTTTTAGGAAATAGATCTGCAATTCTATAATGATACACGTTTGTTTTAAGTCCTCTGTCCTTGGCATCTTATCTTCAGCTACCATGTTTGCAGACCTCTGTTGCCTTCCACTGCCCGGTTACACATTGACCCCTGGAAACTCAAAGCTGCTTTAGTCAAACACCAAGTGTGCAGAGTCTGAGCACAGCGACATTATCAGCACTGTTTTCTGAAGCCACAGAGGCAAAGGGCTTTTCCCCCAGAGCAACAGATGCCAGAAGTGGGGTAGACAGACTTTGCCAGGAAAAGGTGACGCATGCATGACCACCTGCAGGTGCCAGGCTACTCCATCAGAGAGTGGGGTTGTGTTGGAGAAAGACGTGGAGTGGATGGAAGATGTCACTGTGAGCCTCCAAAACCCATCTTTGGCTACTGGAGTGAGAGGGAGCACCAAGGATAACTTTATGTTTCTGCACAAAAGTCATTGCCTTTTTCTGCAGGACAGGAAAGACGTCAGAGGAACAGATGCTGCTTCCCAGTCAGAAGCGACCTCCCTGTAGCTAGAGGAGGTTTTAAGAGAAACTGCAAATTATTTCTTCAGGAACAGCCCTGTTCTGTTTCATAGCCAAAAAGAAAAATGGGTGATACGCTCTGCAAGCTAGCACAAAGTTAGCCATTGCCCTTCAAACCCCAGTGATTTCATCTAGTCCCAGCACCCTAAAATGCAGCAGAGCTAAGGCACAGCTCACGCTGCTCCCTCGGTGGCACGCTGCACACACGGTGGCACTGATGGATTTGGCTTCTTAGGGGCCAGATCCACGTATTAACTGGCATCGGAGTGGCATTGGAGGCTGTCAGCAGCCCCAGCTACCAGCTCGAAGAATATAATTGTATTGTAAATGCCGTGTGTGGGTGATGGATAAGCACATCTCTGCAGTCTGACTGCTAGGATGTACGGGGCAAGCCATCCTCTAACTCGCCACCAAGAGGGTCTCTTGCACTGAACAGCTTCTCTTAAATCAAAGCACTCAATCCCACTGCAGGTGGGAGTTGGGAGGGGAGAGCTGGGAAAAACGAAGACAATAAAAAAATCAATAGTGCTTCCCTATAAAATAGATTGAGATTTGCGGAATTCACTTCCACTTGACGTCAGAGGTGCCAATTCGGCAAATTCATTTAAGGCCAAATTGAAAACTTATGTTGTAGTCTGGTTTGCTGGACTGTAGCGTGGTCCACTCATGGAGGCTTTGGTCATTGTTTGGTAAAGCACTTTGAAATATCGTACTGCGAGTGTCACAAAGAGCAGCTCCAGCAGTCACCTTGTGTCACGGCAGCGAGCACACCATGCTGCGTCCACCACCCTTGCACAGATGGCTGCTGGCAATCCTACAAGGCAGTGAAACACAGCCATGCTCCTGCTGACCTTGCTTGGCTTCTCTCTACACCCAAAAGCCAACACTGGCCAATGTCCTGTATTTCATCCCCTTGGAAGGTGTTGGATGGTGACCACACTGGTTCTTGTGTCCAGGAGGAGCTCCCAGAGGACCAGTCTTCTGTGCTCTTGGAAGGGATCTGTAAGCCCTGACCTGCTGGCTGTTTACCAAAGAGGGTTGCAGAACTGCAGCCTGAGCCGTTGGGGGTTTTCTGCCATTACTCGTCAATAATGCCCTTGTCTGCTGGGGAAGGAAATTATTTGCAATATATAATTTTGTTATCAACAATTTAAACAAAAAAATAAATTTATGATGTAACTTCCACCCCGTCACTTAAGCAAAAATTTTCATTCATGGATATTTAAAGTTAGGGCTCTAGAAATGCACCTAAAAGAAAATGAACTGATTAACCCTTTCCCTTCAAGTGAAAAATTCCATCCTCCTTCAATGCTCCCTCTAGTGCACAAGTCGTACTGCTTATTAGGCCACATACATTTTGCACAGATTTGTAGCTTCAACCTTTTCCCATAAGACCAGATCTTCTCCAGCAGCACATCAGAGGTGTATGTCCACAGTGAACCACTAATCCTTACTTCTGTTTTCACAGCATTTGTAGTAGAGATTATTCTGCTAGTTCATTAAATACGCTGAGGTTCTGAGTTCCGAGTTCCAGTTTTGCTAGGTTGAAAGGGAAGAGCAAATTTCCTTGTTCTTTGAATGTATCTGTCAGCAGCCACAAGAAGGGAAGTTCCAGGATTAGCACTTGCATCATCTGATCACTAGGAAGAGCATCATTATACCACAGGTCTTGCACCATCCACAACGGCATAGATGTTGTGGCTTTTATGGACAGCTCTTGGGTGCTATTTTACTGGAGAGAGAGGAAAATACTGCCACCCTCAAGCTGACCCTACCCATGCCCCTACCCCTCCTCAGGGCTGGAGCAGAGATCATGCAACGGCACAGCGTAGGATCTCGGGGGGCAGACAGAGTCAAAGAGAGCAGAAGGACGTGCTGCCACTGAACGAAGGCTACATGCAGAGCCAGTCAGCACAAGTCAAAGCTCAAAGCCACTGTGTGGGTACTGATATCAGCATGTGGTTATTGTGGTTTGGTATCAGGTGCACTCATAGTCCTGGTATTAATGTAGTGCTGGTCTATGACCCATCGTTATACAGCTAATGACCCTGCTGCAGAATGGGATTTTTTTCTCTGTGACCTGGGGAAAGTGAATGAAAGGAGTGTGAAATTCCTCCTTTTTTTTTTCTTGTAGGAGAATATAGAGTTTTTATTAAAGTTTCTCCTTGTGACCCTGCTGGGAAGATGCTGAACTATTTGCATTCTCCCCATAAGAACACAGAAGAATTTGCAGTCTCCGCAGCTGCACATTCCTTGAAGATTTTCAAATGCTGAGCATCTTCGCAAGAAACCCCAGAAACTGTGGTCACTGGTGCCAAAATGGGACTCAAAGATTAAAAAAGTTAAGGGGTTGTCTTTTGGCTCATGCACATACTTTTCTGTCTAAGGAGGGAGAGGGTCTGAGGAGTTTCACCTCTCAGGTTATGTCTACATTAATAAAGAAAACAACTCAGGCACTGGCCTCAGGTTGTCTACACTGCTTAATTGCAGTAGAGGTCCCAATAGGTAGAAAATGTCTCCCTAGCCAAGGACTACTGCCCCACCAGGTACAGTGCACAGAAGAGGACCAAAACTAGAGGACTTGGAGAGGAGTCTGCAGACCCCAGGTCTGCAGCACAGTGCCAGAGTTAAGTCCTATCTGGGACTTGATGGGGACCATGTGAAGTTGAGATATCTTAAGGTCTGGGGGGTAAGATTGATGTTTTTGCTACCCAGTGGGTATCTCCTAGAAATCCTCCTTCTTCAGCTCCAGGGCTTTTAACTACAGGGATGGAGGAGTCAGTAGGAAAGCAAGAGACAGCTTGTTGATATCCTGAAACCACATGAAAAGCCTCCCCTAGTCTTGAAGGCAAAGTGCAAAACCACCTTCTTCAGGATATTCACTGCAGAGATGTTAGGTATTTAACCAAGTACAAATGGATATGGCTTTGGGTATCAATGTCACTGAGACTGTAAAGGGGAGGCTTAGGGGCAAATGATCACCTTAGTAACAGGTAAAATCTCTGTCATGTCTACAAGAGAGTTAACTTTGGCTCATGTGGCTTAGTCGCTTTGTTGTTGAGAGTGAATCTCAATTTGACCTCCTGAAATTGAATATTCACTTTAGCCTAGATTTGCAAAGCTATTTGTTAATGCACACATACAGGGCTGTTTTCTCCAGGGTTTTAAAGAAAAAACTCATTTCAATGTAAAATTCACAGGATCAAATTGAAATTTATTTTGAGAAGAGTTAACATTACTGATTTTCAGGCTCAGACAATCACTTCCATGTCAGATTGTAATTACACCTTTTTGTGCATCAGCTGCATGCATAGTATGGAAAAAAATGTGAGCTGATGCTGTTTCTTTCAGCTATAGAAAGGACCTTTGTACTGTCCTTCCCTGGAAATCCCCCACACTGAAGAAAAGAAGTGATTTATTTCAATCAGTCTGCCAGTATGAGCTAACGCATTAATTGCATAAAGATATTTGTCTTACCCAAAGTTTTGTTTGATTTTTACTCGCAATTGTCTGCTATGTGTCTGCATAGCATTTTCTTTTCCCTGCAGCAGTTTTCACTGCCATAAAAATCTTGCTTCTGTTAAATAGCAACGTTAAAATATTGCAGTGCTGACCTTAATGGTTTACAACACTCAGCTAAGGAGCTCAAGTCTCTAAAATAAGAGTAAAACACACAGTAAAATCTATCTATCTAAGGAGAATTAAAGCCTCAGAAGAAGACTGAAAACCATGATGTAATTTCAGCCTTTTTTTGTACCTCCATAAGGTCCTATCCAGCCACGCTGGTACGCAGCAGGTTGGAGGTTTGCAAGAGCCCAGTGCAGTCATGTAGGACTGGGGCAGGCAGGGATCTGGCCCCAGAGAAGATCCCATCACTGACCGAGAGCAGCAGGCTGTGGAAGTGCAAGGTGATTTCACACTGGTGGAGCACGTCCATCCTTGTGTGCAGAGCTAAGCGCAAAGCATTACTATACCAGGAAGGCCGATGTCTTCTGCTCACTTTGCCCTGGTGTACAAAGCTACGTAAGTTGCAGGAAGATGGAGAACTAAATATCATAGCTTTAATGTTATTTAATATTTTATTAGGTTAAATGGACACACATTTTGTACTTTGTAAAATACTCAGCAGAGACTAACTATTTTGGTACAGCATTTAAAGGAGAAGACAGTGGGGCTCATATCAAGATTTTGCCAACTGCAAGATATTTCCAGTAATCAAGAGGTTATTTTTTTGTCAAGGTACCCCAGCTGTAGTGGGAGAAAACAGATTGTCAGTGAACCGTATTGTCATTTTGGTGTTACAGACCCCAAGAAGGATGCTCACCTAGCTGCTCCCCCAAAATCGGGCAGGAGACTCTGCACTGTTCAGCCACATGGAGCAACCTGTGAAGCCATCAGCTATCCCATGTGTGAAGAGAGAGCTCAGGATCTCGACAGGGGATGCCGGGGAGACAAAATACTAAGTGATTCTATGGCCATGGGTGTGCTAGAAAAGATACGTGAGCCTGCACTCCAGAGGGCTGAAATCCCCCAAACACATGTTGGTGAATCCCTGCTGCAGAGATTGTTAGAAATGGCACCAAATCATTTAGGCAAATCTTGGTACTATTTACCGTGAATTCAAAAGGAGAGGATCCACAGTGCTGTTTGGATAAACTCCTGACAGCACAGAAAATTTGGCCCACTAGCCATTGGAAAGATGGGAAAGCTGGTAGGATTCTGGAGGATCTTGGGAACAGAAAAACTGCCATGTTGAACGTGACCCCTCTTTACAAGACCTCATTTTAATATTAGCATAGCAGGCCAAGGAGTCAACAAGAGTTAATTCTTCCTTCCAACAAATTAAATCTTAAGAGCTGTCATTTTTATCAAGCGGCAGAGAATCAGCACCATCGTATGGACAAATTCTGGTCCTTCAGCTTCTGCAGCGGTTGAGCATCAAAAAAAAAACCAACAGAGTTTGATCCCGGGACAGCTCGGTCAACAGTACTCTTTCCAGTGGATCCACAGGTTTTGGGCAAGGACACATAATTACAACCCCAACCCACTGAAATCAATGGAAAAATGTTCCGGGTGGGCTTCCTATTCCTCCAGAAAGTCTTTCACAAGATGGCAATGGTGACCAACGCTGTTTCCCTTTGCTATAGCACCTTTAGAGAGTAGCCTGTAATTCATGATGAGAAACAACAATAATATTGCTTTACATAGGAAGATAAAAGCCTTCCTTTGCAGCAATGAAACTCAGATGTCTTGAGCAATGTGTGTAGCTTAAGGGGTTTTTTTTGACAGTGCAATATTGTATATAATAACAATTACCAATGACCTCTATTAGGTTGTCCAGTCTCATTAAGGCCAATGCATTTGGTACCTGCCACTGCCAATTTGCCTCAACAGAGGTTTTATTCAGTGGATATGATAGAGCTGTAAAGCAATCTTTTTTCATTTAAATAGTTTAATTGAGGAATGCTATCAGATGTTTCAAAATTTAATGTATACAACAATTTGCTTCCCCTATCTCTTTTCAGAGTTTAGTTTGGAGAAAATGACATCTGATTCTTATAGAAAGAAAGCAATTACATTTTGGAGCCTGCCTGCCCGTATTGCATATGTTTTTAAACATAAAAAGAAATTCTTAATATGTAATTGTCAGGTAATAAAAAGGAAAATATTTTACTTTGCATTTATGAAGTAATTTTTCAAAAGCATAAGGGAATTGCATGTTAACGTTTTTCGTTTATTACCACGCTCCTAATGCTGCACTGTTTTCACAAGTTTAGATTAAAAAAAAACCAGATCTGATGCTCACGTATTAGTATGATAATACCCTATAAAGTAATTAGGACAAGGGAAACCGCAAAGGTTCGTCGGTTCTGATAAGCCTACGCCCGCTCTAGGGCATCGTCAGAAACCCACCGGGAGTTTCTCCACCGACTTCTATGGGCCCCAACTCTTAACTTAATCTTCTAAGAAACTTCAGCCCCAGCTCATCCATCTCATAACCTGTTTTCTCCATCTTTCCTCCTACTTCACCTGGAGCACGAGCCTTGCAGACCAACGCAGTGCCTTGAAACTTTGTTCTTCTTTGTGGAGGGGATAGGGCAGCTCTGTGCCTGTGTCGCTACATGGAGGTGAGGACTGGAGCGATACCCCAATAAGGTTCACATGCCTCTGGCCGTGGATCATTTCCACCCCTAACTTCAAATTGGACCGTTTGGTCCAATATGCTACAGCAGATACTCTAGGAGTAACCCAAGCAACTAATCGGTGAAAAAAGGCTTTTTTTTCAGGAATTACCCTCAAAGCTCCTACACTGCAGCACCAGGAACTTTGAGCTGTGAGTAAAATACTGTGGCGCTTTCCTTACGTTTGTTTGTTGTGCTTTTATTTTATAGAGCTGACCTCACTTCTTTGAAATGCACTTGTTCTCCACAAAGCCAGTAAATACCACCCAGTTGTCTTAAAGTAAATCACATATTTATGAAGGGCTGGACTGCAGTTTCATTAAATACTCACCTATATTTATTTTAAGTTATTCTTGCCTCATAAAAACAAATGCTTGAAGATAATCCCAGTTAGTAAGGAAGGACTGACCTTCATTAGGGAATGGTAAATCCCCCTTCTCTTCCTCCCATGGCTTCTTGGTTGGAACAAATCCATCTTTAAATCTCTGTCAAATTCGGTGCACACAATCTCAGCTAGAAAAATACAAACCCAAGTATTAAAAATACCAAAGTTTTTAATTTATTTTTTTTATTTGGTTGTTTGCAATGTTTCCAATTGATAGGGAAGGGAAGGGAAGGGAAGGGAAGGGAAGGGAAGGGAAAAGTACTCCCATCTTTGCCTTCAGCCAGCCTGTGTGGGCTCAGGGACCCCCTGGAGCATGGGGCACCGCTGGCTGCTCTCAGCTCTCGCCCCACGCAGGGTAGTGCCAGCTGTACCAGGAGCTCTCATGTTCTACTGTAGTCAAAGACTCAACAAGGGGGAAGCCAAGCCCTTTTTTTGGAGTGCCTTTGGAAAGAGAGCACTCCGTGCACGGAGAGGGGACCTGAGCTGGCAGTGCTAAAACTAAAATAACTTGTTTTCCACGGAGCTGGTGAAGTATGGGCAGCAACCGCTAACATAGCCTGTTCTGTGCCTGCTCTTCCCTGTAGGTCAACCTTTGCCCATCAGTTGTGTCACAATACTATAAAAACACTTCAGAAAACCTTGCGGGTCTTATTCAGAACCACACATGGAAATCCTACGTCTCTCCCCAAAGCCAGATCAGCAAAAAGCAGAACTGGATGCGGTGGGACTGGGAAATCCCAGCTGAACTGATCAGGTGCCCATGCCATCCCCAGACTCTCTGAGGAGTGGAAGGGTCTCCACTGGAAAAGACTATCAAAGCCCTGCAGCAGGTTGCCCAGAAAGCTGATGGATCTCCAACACGGGTTAACAAATACCTCACAAGCATGGTTTGGGTCTAGCTCATCTCACTGTAGCTCAAGGGCATGCATTAAATGACTTTCTAGGGTCCCTTCCAGCCTTATTTCCTGCACTTCTATAACTTCAAGCAGGAGAGACAAGACAGCAGCCTGGGGAAGTATCAGCCTGGGTAGACACATAGCCAGCAGCATCAGACGGGCACAAGGGCTGTTTTATAGACTTGCTGGTACCTCCTGACTTAGTGCCACTTAGTGCGAGATTGATGCCATGTGAATGCAGCTCATGTCCCCAGCTGGGATTTCCTACAACCTACTGCTGATGCTTTGCTGGCAGCAAGAGCAACAAGCTTTCAGTTTACTGTTGGAGGTCAAGGTAAAGTGATTTCAATTAGAAGAGGATCACGTAGGTCTCAATCCAATGCAGGCAGGTTGTGTAACACTGGCAGCGTGAAGAGGAGAGCCATTTATTCATTTCTTAGCTGCATGGTTTGGGATTTCATTTTCCCTCTCTGTTTTTACAGTCTTCCTTGTCCCTTTTACCATTCAGGGGGTAATGCAAAAATGCATTAGGGTTCTTTAGTTCCTTTGCTTTCATCAGGCGGTTGTTTGCTCTGCCCCAATCACCCCAGTAATTAGCAGTAACGAACTAGAGGAGGAGGGAGGAAGTGAAGATGGAAAGCAAATATTCAGCTGACCAGCTTCTTCCCCCTGTGGCATTTGGTCTGTGTCATGTAGCTGCATTTCAAAACCGCACACATATTTACGTGCCTCTAAGAGGAAGGGCATGTGTTTGTTGCCCTGTTCAAAACCGAGCACGTATTTACATGCTTTGCTGAATTGGGGCCATACACCCTCCTGTTTTCCTTGACACTGCGGGCAACCCTTTGTTTCTGCTGGCCAAACAAAACAGAACAAAAAAGAAAGGAGACCAGGGAAAGAAAATGTATTTATTAAATGGTTCTATAAATAAAAGAGCTGGGAAGATATAGGAGGCTCTGATCTCTGAGGGGTGATGGCAAAGTGCTACTGATAAAGTGGCTACGATTCAGATCAATAGCAAACAAGACAGGCAGGTGAATTTCCCCTTTGATCTTCACTCCCCGTGCAGCTCGAGTTGGTCTGACTGTGCCACACAAATTACTGCTTTGTGCAGGGGAAAAGCAGTTTGCTCGGCTTTTTGCTTATTGCACAAGTGGATTGGATGGCAAATGATAAGTGTCGCTTGTTATCATTTCAAAAAGCCACTGGAAAATGGTGGCTCCAGCACTTCAACTTGATGTGTCAACATTTTTTGTGTCAGCAGGGTATTATAGGGTTGATACATAGATCAGTGCTAAACGGTCTTAATAAAAAAAGATTAAATCTGGAAGAAGGAAATAAAGCTCAGGGCAGGGTTCATCTGTAAAGCTATAAATATACAGTAGGGAAATTTGAGGGGACAAAATAGTGATGATGGGAGATGATGCTTTGCAAGCCAGAACTGTGCTTTTGGCCTCAAAAGCTGTGTTGTAACTTGCTCTGCCCTACTACTGACTTAGAGAAAATCACACCAGCTTTGTGCCTTATTTTCTCCAGCATGCAAGCAGGCATGGCTGAGAAGAGCTTTGCAAACTTAGCAAGGGAGGTGACTTTCAACCCTCAGTGCCTGGAAGTCAGCAGTGTGGATGGAAACCGGTTGGCTCCATCAAAGTGAGCTCAAGCTAGATTCCCTGCTGGAAGCCACTTTTCTGAAGCTCTGGGGAGCTGCGTTGAAGAGGTTTGAGCTTTTCAAGGAGAATGGGTGACATCATTCCTGTGAACTGTTGGTGAGTGGGTTTTGCCTCCAGCTTTTCCCCTCAATGCCAAAGTGACAAGGGCAGGAGGGACCCTTAGCAGGTCTAGCCTTACTTCATGCTGGCAGGTTCCCTACAGGAACCAAGTGAAACATCAGACTGCAGACTGAATGCAACATATGCAAGGTTGTGAGGCTGGATGTCCACCTGAGCCCTTGAGCCTGGACAGGGAGTTACATCGGGGCGATGCCAAGACAAGACAGTTGCAGTGTGGGTTGGGAGGTGCTGCCCAGAGGCTTGCCTTTTCTGCAGCACATAACTGGGGGAGCACTCACCTCAGACAACGAAGCCATTAGGGATCGGGAGAGGGTTACAAGTCATATGGACCACCTTCCATACAGTAAATCCATCCCTGTGGTCCACAGAACAAGGTGAGCCTCGTTGGATATTTATTATTCCTGGACTGTAGCGGATGGGGCCTCATCCACAAAGCAAAGCTGTTAAACCGTAAAATAGTGGCTTCCCATATGTTCTCATTTTTGTAACAACAGCCCAGTCTGTTGCAGGCAGAACTTCCCTCTGACAGGACTGATAGTTTCTTAAAAAATAAATAATGATCTTGCAGCTTCTATGCCCTCTACTGCTGTTCAACTTCCCAACCAGCTGTTTTAATTGTTTTAAAATTAAGTGTACACCATGGAGATCTGTGGGTAGTTGAAAGTTGGAATGTGCTTTTGACTGGGGCTAATGAGTCAGTGATATCCAGTCAGACGTATGCCACCCTACGGGTTTCTGAGCAATCACGGGACAATCTTCCACTTGGTTTCATATCATTTTCGAGCTGGTTGTGGCTTCTTTCCTTTTTAAACCCTGGGTATCCCAGGGACTCTTGCAGGTCTGTGGGTAGCTTTTCAGCAGAGGAACAAGTATGATTAATGGAAAACAAATCACATTTCCCAGGTATTGTGTACTGCACGTGAACACAGCTGCCATTCTTTCATCATCAAATCACGACTCTTTTATACCAATCTTTTTCTTGTTGTATTCTCTGCATTCACATCTAGTAGCCACGGCAGCTGGGCTTTTTCACCTTTGTGTTTCTTAGAGTTTTGTACTGATTACATTTTTAAGCAAGAGACTAAGCAGATCACCAGAAGTGACCTCCCGTTAACAGCGATAAGGAGAGCAGCAGACTTCACGGGGAACAAAATCCAGCCAGAGAACCGGCAAAAGGACAAACTCATCTTTTCCTCCCTGGGGCACACAGCCCCATCTTGCAGGGTGAAATCCAGATGCAAGTAAAGTAGCCCAAAACGCCGGCAGGGAATGCTACAGCCCCTATGTTCTCTGTGGACCATCTTAACAAAACTACTATCTTGTTCCACACAATCTCTTCCAGGGGTTTCTAAGTCACTTTGCTGAGTGATGGGAAGAGAAATTAAAATGGTGAATCAAACACAACTCAGATCTTCAGAGAACTGGCGACGACGGCTATGAGAGTTTCCCCACCTGAGATAACATGAAGCTAGGGGAAACTGGGGGCTGTAGTCATTGCTGCTGGAGGTGTGCAAGAGCTGTGGACATCAGCCTGCTTAGCTTTACCCTTTGCAGTGTCCAGGAATTAGTCAGAGAGCAGATTCCTTTTGTCCTCAGTGGGAACACAGGCTTCTCCAAGGGTATCTCAGACTTTGGCTGGGCTGGAGGAAGCCAAGGGATGGGCCCATCTTTTTCCACTGCCAGCTGAGGGATCACGGTCTGACTCAGCTCCTAGCTGGAGCTCCTCAGTTAGGTGTTGAGAGTGCATCGGGGTAATGCTAGGCCATTGCACCGGTGCATGCAGGCAAGGCAGAAGTCCTCAAGCAGTTCGGAGAGCTCCAAGAGGTAGTGCAGGAGATGGCGTGGAGTGAGGCTGCAGATGGAGGGGTCCTGTGACAGGTTTTGACATCAGGGAAGAAGCCGCCATCATGTGCATGGACCTCCCAGGGCTGAATTATGCTGTGTGCCTCCCTGCAGCAGTGATGAAGAAGATATGGCCAACGTAGGGTTCATTCCCTGGCTTAGGCAAGGCCACTGAGCAGCTTGGACTCTAAGTACCAAAGTGATGCATTTATGGATAAATATTGGCTTCCTTGAACCTGTGGGGATTTTGCCATGGATTTCAGTAGGAGCATGACTTCATTCTTGGTCTTTGCAACTTGTGTTCTCCACATTAAGAATCAATCTTCTGTATTACTTGCTGGTGGTAATGTACAGGGAAATGGAGCCAGAGTTACTTGGTATCACCATAAAAAGGGGAGCTGATGCTGGAACTTTAAAATTGTATCAATGGAAAGCTGATTTTTAATCGACATTTCTGAATATGCATATTGCAGATAGAGTATTACATAAACGATACCTCTATTATATGGTGTGCAGTGCCAGTCTACATGAGTAAAAATGGAAGGAGGTTTTTATTCAGTTCAATTTTAATCAAATTCTACAGAGCAGCATTTCTATGGCCTATTTAAAATTTAAACAAAGGCAGAATAGCTCCCTCTATATCTATACCCTCTTACTATTGTCGCAAGAAAAGAACAAGTAAAAGCCTGAAGAAGCCCTTACAATCCCATTGACACTGGCCAGATGCGAGCTGTACAGATATTTTAACCTCACTAAATAACTGTTTGAAACGTCTTTGCCTTCTATTTTGGGGTTCTAAAGAGCCTGATGAAATGATACCTGGAGAAAGTGGCCAGTCCTATTGTTTGTGAGATATCTCTGTGGATTCTTAATAGCAATTTTGAATACTAAGCAGTTGCCCTGGTGCCTGTTGTGAGATTCTTAAAAATCTGCTCCAAAGTGAAAGAGACAAAAGAGAATGAATGAAATCAAATTGAGTTGTAGCAGGGGACAGATGGGACCCACTCACTAATGTAACCTGGCCTATTCATAATATTCTCTTCCATGCAGAACAAGGTTCTAGTACTTGGAACTAAGATGGAAATGATATATAGTTCCCAAGATCTGCTTTACACTGACGTTTGGACTCTACAAGGGATGTGTTTAAATGGAAAATTTGAGTGGTTTAATATTTTTTTCAATTATTTCTCTTTTCTGCTGAAACCTGGCAACTCAAACTCAAAGCTTGTCATAGGAATCGGGCTGCTCTTTTTGGTGGCAAAGTTTTCTTGGGTGTACTCAGAGATGAAGTTATGAAGATACTATGTGCCTTCACAGTGTGGGAGGCACAGGTATGAAAAGCAGTAAGTTTTTCAGACTGTACCCTTGGAGAGAAGGATGCTCGGATGCAGGATAGAACCAGGATCTGGAGCTGTGCTACTGCTTTGCTGCTAATTTCCTATGCCACCTGGGTAAGTCGTGACCGCGGTCACAACTTCCACAGCTTATTTCTCAAGGATAGAGAAACCTTTGAAAGCTACAGTGGAAGGCTTGAGAGCTATTTCTTTTACTCTTCTGAAAATTTTATGATCTTTAATTGTCATAGCTCCTGAGCTCTGTATAGCTGCCTAGCAGTATTAGGTTAAGTAAATAGTTTTCACAAAGAACTTAATTAAATTTCTGAACTTGTTGCCCCAGGATATTTTGGAGACTAAAAGTTCAAATGTGTTTAAAAAGAGAGTAAATAAATTCACGGAGGGAAAGTACTTCTGTGGTTACTGTATCAGTAGCCCAGATGCACTCTCAACTCAAGCAGTCCCTTGACAGCTCCTTGCCAGAAGCTTGAAGGAGATGCCAAAGGAAGAAGCACTGTCTAAACCTCCTTTTCTGGACTTCTTCCCTAAGCATCCATTATTGCCCACTGGCAGAGAGAAAATACAGGACTAACTGGATTTCTTAACCCTGCTAGATAAGCCTTGGGCACAGCTTCTGAAAATTGCCACTTCAAAAGTCAGTAGCTAGCAAGGTTATAAGTAACTGCAAACTGGATCCCACCAAGCTCTCTCTGCCTGTTGCGTAATGTCAGACCATCTGTTTATACACATAAGATAGATGTAAAAAAAGAAAAATCTGATGCCTGATCCCACTGACATAAAAGAACACTTCAATGGTCAATAGTTAATTTGGTGTGTGGAAAATCATCGCTCTTTTCCAATGCATATGCTACGTGCTAGCTCATTGTTGCTGCTGGGCATGTTGGCTTCTATTAACAGTGCCAACCGTTGACATCCAAAGTTAAAGCCTTCCCTTCTCAGCTGTGGTCTTTGAGACTGCAGTTTGTGGCCAGCAGTAAAACAGATGCCTTCAGCCAAAATCTTTGTTTTCAGCCATATTACCCCTACGCAGGGCATGGGGATGCAATTGTATTCTTGTCCCAAGACCTTCCCCATGCTACAAACCTGCAGGTCTACACACAGTAAGGAGTTCTGTCAGGAATTAGTTGCAGTAGATTTTGCTTGTCGTCTTCAGAGAATAAATAGCTGGAATGTCCCATGTCTCCAGCTTCACCCACCTGCACGTACTGGCAAAGAAGCTTTAGAAAACATCAGCTTTGCATGCTGCTGCCTCGTCTGCTGCACACTTCCCAGCAGCCCTTATCCAGTTAAACACTGGCGGATCAAACCAGAAGGTGACCTGATGGCAATTAGGACTCTGTACACTCCCTGCCACTACCATCAAAGTGAGGGGATATACCCAGAGATGCATATAGTCACTCAGTGTACGATATAATTTTAAGCTATATCCAGATCGATATAGACTTTTATATAAATCCCAAATAATACATTGAAATATATAATCCTAACAGTGGAGCTTGGTAGGCAAGAATTTTTACACCCAGCTCCCGTTTTCCCAACAGAGTGGAAAGACATGGCCTTTCACTGGGGTCCTCTGGACTCACCTTAGCGCAGCTTGAATTCACCCAGGCTATGAATTAGCAATGAGTTTCTGAGGTCTGGAGACTACACAGAGCATACAGCACCCGCCAGGAAGCATTGGGAGATCTGCCGGTCCCCGCAGGGGGTCTGCGGTGGGTGCGTGGGACGGCCCTAGCAGATCCCGAGCAGGTACACCGTGCTCCGCCTGGCACTCAGGAGTGGCACTGAAGATTATTCCTGATACTCGCAGAAAAGGCAGAAGACTTGGGAAACTTATGGAAAATAAGTATCAGAGCGCCAGCGGGCTTCATCAGGATGACCGTTCAGCAGATAGCTGGAGCTAAAACAGGGTCTAGGAAATGAATGGAGAAGGATTTTACGTCAGCTTGAATTGCAGAACGTCTCCTTGTAAGCCATGCATCGTTTGTGATGCTCTGTCACCCTTGAGCCTCATATTTAGCAGAGAATCAAGCTGCTGGCTGCTGTTGGATGGCTGTAGAAGAGAGAATTTCAATTTCAAATCAGCCTGATTTTTCCATTTCCTGATGACCCTCCCAGAGAAAAAAAACCCAACCCACACACAACATATTGCATTTAATCAAACTTATGCAGTAGAGGGTGGGTTGGTTTGTTTGTTTCATTTCATACTTCCATATTCCACCCATGGAGAGATCTTGCTGGTAGGGAGGATAAACAAACAACCAACCAAACAACCCAACCACTGGGCCTCTAGGAGCCGTTGTTATTTATTTCCACAATTAGCAGTCGAGTTCTGGTGCTGTGCCCAGAGAACTCCTCTCATTTTTCAGCGTGTCACTCTGTGCACAATATGCTTTTAGGAATTGAGGATTAAGGCGGCTGATTGTGGGTGGTTTATGAAACTTTTTATGGGAAGCCATATAGCCAAACCTTTAGAGAATCAGACCATCATTTTAATGGGCTTATGTTGTGTACAAGACTGTTCAGTAAGATTTTCGCACAGTACAGAGCATAGTACAGAGCATCTTGATAGAGAACTTGGATTAATCAGGGATGCTGTTGCCAGTTGATGCTGTGGGTTGTTTTCTGAATTAGCAACAAGCTATGAGCGGTGCTGAGAACAGCCTGGGGGCAGCTGCCCTTCCTCCTTAAAGATGCTGAAATGGTCGGATTCCAGCGGGGAAACTGCTACAGATCTATTTGTGAAATAAACTTAATATAGACTCTCTTTGGCAAGTGCCTGGAATATAGAGTTAGAGCCGAGAAGGCAACTCTGCTCATCAGAGATGGTCTCGCTGAACTCTGGTGCCACCGGGATGCTCGGCAGGACAGCGCTGGGAAGAGGCCGTCACAGTCACAAAATCCATTTGCATTGTATTTGCCCATACGAAAATCACACACATATATTTACTAGCAGGAAAACAGAGATTTCAGAGAGCTCAGTCACCTCCTGAAAACTTACAGGTGCTCAGCACCTCCCAGAATTCAGTCAAATAATTCAGCTGTGACAGAGGGATGAGTATTTAAGGCATGGATCTACAGTGTAGCATTCAGATTTACCGGAGATGTCATCCTCTTCCAGGGTTGTTAAAGGTATTGATTAATTGCCTATTGTTAAAGTTATTGATTGATGAAGCTGTAATATAAATACTGCCACCATCGGTTACTCCATACAGATTTCAACTGGAGCGCTCAAATGTTTTATCTCTTTTTGTATTTGTAAATTAAGGGAGTTTCATGCCAAATTCCCACTGTGCCCTCGCCCCCGACTGCTGATTCCTCTTTTAGACATAAGACCCCTTTAAGCATCATTTTACAATAAGGAATTCAGAAAGAAACTTCATCTCTCTACTGTGCTGCAGGTACTGGGACTATCTTGAGGTCCAGTTTCTCTTTGGGATAGTACTGGACCTTTTTGAAGATCAGCTTTTAATGTGCAACCAGCAAATCATCCACCTTTCAGGATAAGCAAAGAGTAAAAGAGGTAAACCAGGAGTCATCTTCCCAGGATGAACAAAGAAGCCAATTTTCTGGATCATGCTGAGCCTTCAAATACACCTGGGACCTGAAGACCTGATGAACCCTGCTATAAATCCTATAAAGAAAAAAATCATTTTTATTGAGTGCTACCTGCTTTCAACAACTTTATTGATACATTTGAAGGGAATCCTGAAAAACATTTCCCAGAGCCTTCAAGGTCAATCCACCATCATCATTACCAAAGTGTTGTGAGACACTCCATGTTGATTAACTGCCATCATATTTAATTAGTGCTCGAGTGGCACTTCATCCTGCTTATTGTCAGAAATCCCTTTATCTTGCTATTTGCATTGCAGAGTTTTTAATTAGGATATGTGTAGGGAATCTCTTAATGATCTCATGTCTGAATAACCATCCAGGCTGTGCAGAGGGTTGCTCAGTTGTCTCCGTCTCTCCAGAGGGTGCTTTGCCACCACGGGAGAAGAGAAACCTGGATTTCCTCAGCTGAGGCGTCAGGAGCATGAGGCTGCTTTGAGACCGGCTGAGCTTGTCAGCGATGTATCTAAGTGGGATACATCCAACAGTTTGGGCACTACTGCCCAAGGCGTCACCATTTTCCTAGGAAACATTTTTTTTCCTACTGCCCAACCCAAAACCTCCCCAGTCGCAAATCGTTGCCCCATTCACCATTACGGACAACTCTTTGTAATAACCCTTCAAGTAGCCATAATCTTCAGTTTGCTTTCCCCTTTAAATTCCTCTTTGCTGGACCAAACAAGCTCATTTGCTCAAGCCCTCCTTGCAGCCGTGTGCCTTGGGTTGACCATCTTGGGGACCTTCCGCTGAACTGATTTCTCAACATCCTTCTTGAAGTTAACTACAGATAAGAAACCTTAGAAAGCATAAGGGGCGGTTACAGAGAGATATTGAATGAAAAATAATTGTAGGAAGGTGATCCTCTGTTATCAAGAAATAGGGGAATACTCGGCTGGGCTTAGCCACCTCTACGTCAGAAAAACGTGGTTATTTAGATTTCTCCTCCAGCCAGTGAAGAGAGGAAATCTCCTTGGAGAGCTGTTCCTCCCTTCGTCTTAGACGTCCTCTTCAAGGAGTTGAATCACCCTCTAAGTCAGTCTGCTTACAGTGGGAGCCGTGACCGCTAGATCCAGAGCAAACCTGAATCACAAGCGGGTTTTAGGACCCACCACACTGCAAAGAGTGAACGGAAAATAAAATGCATTTCTGGGGAGAACAGAGAGGTGCAAAGGCATCAACAGAAGTAAGAAGGCAACCCTCCGTTTCCCAAGCAGCCTTAATGACATTCCTGAAGAGCAGCAAACTTGGACGGACACAGCTGACAATAACTTCACAACTGTGTGTGCCAACCTCTTAGATACACACGTTTTGGCATCAGAGATGGCTCCATCCAGCTCATAATTCAATAGCCAGAGATGAGACCAAGACAGCCCTCATACACCCAGCTGGGATATTGAACTACAAGAACTGCCAGAAAGCAGTGTCAGCACTGTTAAGAGGAGGAAAATCCTCTTTGTTGGCATCAGTAAGCTCTTCCTTCTTCTTCTTGGATTCCTGTGCTGACCACCCAGAGTTGTTAAGGCTTGTAAAGATGAAAGAGGACTGCTGGAAGGCCCTACCAAATCATAATTGGGCAGTTCAAAGGCAGATGAGAAACATAGGCAGTGTGTAGGTAATGCACACTGGAAGGAAAACAGTTTAAACTACTTGTACATGCTGATGGGTTCTGAATTAGTCGTAACTCACAGGGACAAGATTTAGGCATTGGTACTGACAGCTCAATGTGCAGCAGAGGTCAAAAAAGTAAATAAGGCATTAGGCTGTGTTAGAAGGGGAGAGAGAATAAAGAGCAACTGCAAGGCTGTGGCTGTGCTGCATGCACAAATGACTGAGCCTGTGCTTTAAATGCAGCTTTCGTTTCTTAGCCAGCTGGCCCAAAAATGGGGCTGTCCAGAGCAGGGCAAGGAAGAGAGACTGTCAACACCACGGGGATTTCAGGAATGGGGGAATCTCAAAGGAAACACCAGTGTCAACCAAAGGGTGGGCTTAGCACGCATAGACCAGAGTAAATAGCTGATGGTCGTTGTCCAGAGAGTGCCTCACATACAGACCACTGGTTCTGGGTGCAGAAGTTTCTGCCTCAAGGTAACAGGGGCAAATGTTGAAACCATCTGGACTCTGAAGTTAGGGACTCCCCATCTTGCTGGAAAACTCTCTCCACACCCTCAGACAAGTGGTCCTGGTGCTCCATCTGCTCACAAAGTGAAAAGGGGATGGGGGAGCTTTAAATCTCCAGGAAAATAAATTTTCTTTCATCTGTTCACAGGGCTGTTGCATTCCTTTAGGTATTGACAGAAAGAAGCAAAAAACCTGTAACTAATAAATATCCTACATAAATTATCAGGTTTCCTCTCTGTGCTTTGCGTTTCATTGGTACGAAGATCCTGGAGTCCACAGCACTAAAGAGAGAAGCAAAAAAGAGGTCACTGAGGAGGAAAATGAAATGGTCAAATTTTTGCGTGTTCATTTTTCTTCATCTCATAAATTAAAACAAAAATAGAGTGACGGGCCTCTACAAATCAAACCAGGAGCTTTCACCAATGAGCTCTAGTCATTTGTACTTTATTTACAAACGAAAATGTGCTTGGAGCTGTACAAGAACCACAATGCTTTTGAAAGCAAAGCTCCTGCCCAAGGATGTTTGCTCTTCATGAAAGAAATTACTCTCCAAAACTAACTGTGGGGCTGGGGCTGTCCAGAAAAGAAACTGCAGAAGTAAGTATTATCAAGTTATTTTGGCTCTTGAATCTAAAAATAGTTCTGTGTCAGCCACAGGCCTGGGAGCATCCGTAGCTTTTGTGGATTATTCTGGATTATTTCTTCCTCCTTTTCCCTGGGTATGGTCTAATTTTTTCCTGCTACAAATCACAATCGCTTCTACTGAAGTTACAGCCCCAGCCAGCCCAGAGTTCACTCTGCTTCTGCAGAGCGTCTGGGCAGGTTTCAGTCCTTCTGGTTGAGCAACGCCTGAATAAAATCGAATTCATGGTTTGAGAACAGTAGGAACGGCGCCATAATTGCCATCGCCTCCCAGTTCCCTGGAATCTGGCAGAGGTTTGCTGCCTGCACCATGCAGGCATTCACCCCACCTCGCTCAGCCGATCGCGTTCAGCTGCCTCCTTCCCACACTGCTTTATTGCCCTCCTTTGTGGTCAGGCTGCGTGACGCGACTGCGGGTTGTAAATTCACCGGACATGGGTTTAGCATCACGCTCGTCTTTGGAGAAAGGGAGGAAAAAACGCACCGGCACCTCTCTGAACTGCAAGCAGATGCACCTGGATCAATACTGTAACCCTGCAGCAGCCCCGGATGGGACTTGCCCCTGCCACCCCGTTCACCAGCTCCCTTGATCCCCGTCAGGGCTGACGAGCAGCCGTAGCTAGGGCTGTCATGGAGAATCGAAATGCATCGCCGAGAAGTGGAGCGGATCCCAAGTAATTAAATGTATAAATTAATTCTCCCCTTAAGATAAGTTCCTCTCCCATTATTAGGTTTGTCTCAGAGAAAATCCTTGGAGGATCTTCATAAAAGTACCACTACTTCAAATATTGTCTTTCTAAAGCTTTTTCTTTTTTTTTTTTTTTTTTTTTTTTTAGGCTCGATGCCTGCAGCCTGCAATTAAAATAAGTGACATGAAGGTGTCTTTAAAATAGAGATCTATGGAAAACGAAAGGATTGTCTGTCAAAGGGTGAAAAATGAAAAATAGCAGTCTCAGATCTCTGAATGGATGAGTGGGGAAAATTCCTGTCCGTCCTAGCACCCAAAGGGATAAAACCCAATGATAGCTTCTCAACTGCTTAGCAGATAATGCATGTGCTGTTTTCATGCTAGTAATGTGTTTTTTACTTCTTTCTATCTGGGAGGAACGAATCAAATATGAGAAGTGCTGGGACATGATTTTCAACCCATTGCCTTTGATTAAGTGCTTTAACATGTGAGTCCAGAGACTTGCAATAATACTAATGGGGCATAAAGTACTATAAACAGGACGGGCCTACTTTTGTCCAAATGCCATTATCCTGGAATAAAAAAGAACAGCAAATGTAATATGTCCACTGCTAACCTTTTTTTGACAGGAAATTTTCTCTCCTACGTGCACGCCATAAATTATGCTGCATTTTGCCAGAACCGTGAGCGATTGCTTAATTTCGAGTGAAGGAGTGTTTGCTAAGCTTGAACCACTTAGCTCGCTGCAATATTTAGCTGTGAAAATACAATGGTGTGAAGCAAAACAGGGATGCAAATGGCAGCCTGCCTGGGCTGAAATCAAATATCTTTTTATGTCAGGTTTGGGAAATGGAGGTAAAAACCTGTCAATAAATATTGGGCAAGTTGTTTGTTGTTCAGCGATTTTAAATACAGTGAAAAAGCCGCCTGGAAATCCAAACCACCCATTTACCCAGGAAAGATAAGGGAGGTTGGAAAGTTTGCCTAAGTTTGGTTTTAAAAGACGTTGCAGAGTCTCTCCCGATGACATCCTCCAGTGCGAGCAGAGCAAGCCCGGCTGCCACACCAGCCTGGCAGGATGCTTCAGTGCAGCTCTTCGGGCCCAGCTCCATGTCACTTCTAACTTTGTGCTATGTTTTATTGCTCTCAGCAAGTTGCAGATTGTCCAACTGTTCTGTCATTTATTGTAAACGGTTACAANAAAAAAAAAAAAAAAAAAAAAAAAAAAAAAGGAAGAAGAAGGGCAAAAAAAAAATTCCACGACTCTATAACGTAGTCCTTGGTGTAAATCAAACATTCCCTGTCATGTTGATAGCTTGTGTTAGTCTAATGTATTTTATATTACTCAAAAGCATTGAAACCCTGCAGCTTTCTTCATATAGGCCATTATGCGGTTATCATTAAATTGTCTTGCAAAGAACATTATCGGTAATTATAGCAGACACTAAAATCAAATGATCAGACTGGGACCTTTAACACCAAGAGGAACCATTAGAAGTTAATCAAATAAAAGGATGAGAATAATTATGTTAGGATTAAGCAGTAATATGCCAGAAGTTATATACTTTGCTGACTATATATCTTTACTCCCAGCTTCCTGCCTCTCCTCCCATTTGATGCTTTTTATATAATACTTTGGCACAGAATGTAAATGACAGTATTTTTGTGTGTCACAAATGGGGCTTTAGGGTTCAAATGAGGTTCATGTCTAAATGGCACAAAAAGCAGCACTATGTAATGACAAAGATAAAAACAATAGTCGTGTGTGTGTATGGATAATATATATATAAAAGTGCAAAGCTGAAAAAAAAAATCCATTGGTCAATGAAGCATAAAGTGGTGATAAAAATAGTTGCAACAGGAGGTAAAACCACATGGCTATTGGTTTGCTACTCGGCATTGCTTTGTTGTTTTTAAGTGGCAGTCTTTCTGCTGTTTGTCTTTCAACAGGTCACAAGAAATCCCCTGCATAGACAAAAATTGCTCCCGTTGTCCCTAACGTTATTCTCCAGGGAAAAACCTCCATATCAAATTCACTCTTGGTGTTTGCATGAGCCTAGAAGTGGTAACAGTGTTGAAGTTGTTGAGAAAACCCAGAAAAGGGGCTAAGGAGGTTGTCCCAAGAAAAGCAGGTTGATTTTGGTTACAGCAGATGAAGCCAAAATTAAGATCCTTGTAAAATTTTTGCTGGGGGATGCTGATGAAGCTGGTACTGATGGAATAAGAGTGTAAACCTGTCACCTATGGTAGGGACCCAAGAGGTAGGGTTTCCCTACTCATTCCTTAGTTAACAGGAGAAAGCAATTATAGCGCCGGGCTCCTTGTGTTTTGTTACCTGTCCCTGCAGAGCCCAGGACCCCGGTGACAATGCACCGGTGCATCCTGGACCAGTCCCCACAGATGAAAAACAAAGCAGTGACACAAAACCCAGGGGGAAGCTGGAGTTTGGGATTTTCACCATGTCCTCCTGGCCTGGAAATAAGACCTCAACCTTAAATCCTTCTACCTCTGTTAGCAAATTTTGCTTTTTACTGCCTTTCTCTTGGATATTGTTTCATTGAACATCATTAGGCTTGAAACCTAATTGGATGAGACAGTTGGTATTGGAGCCAGAGCCCCATCTCACTCTTGAGGTGCTTCAAATCTAACTTTACTCATATTTAATGAGGACACAGTAAAGCCAAGTGACAGACACGGAACTGGTTATGAAGCCTCTTGCACATGCTGAGATGGAAACCACCACCTGCCTGGCTGGTATCGTGGCGGAGTATGGGCTTCCCAAGGGTCCATCTGCGCCCCGTGCCTTACACAGCCACAGCAAGAGCCGGGGGTCTGTCCATGGATCTGCAGAGTCTTAAGAAGACCCAAAACTTGTTTTTTCTATCAAACAGGCATGGGTGAGGGGAATTTCTCTTTCTTCTGGCCCAAGCACACCAGTGCCAGCTGGAAGGACACTTTTCCGGAGGGATTTTCTGCCAATGTTTCTGCCTCACTGTTTGGCAGTTGGATTACTGAGCCCTTTTTTATTAGGACCTCTTGGCAGTATTATGGTAAGGTGGTAACATGGGCCATTTATGTGATTATATGTTACTATTTATGTGATTAGTGGGGCGGAGGGTGCGCAAATAGGAAACCTTAAACGTTGCATGTACTGAGTACACCAAGAAGACCACAGTGCTCCATAACTCTATGGGTATAATAAATAAATCTTCAGAGCATTTATTTATTAATTTGATGTCTCATATGGATGCCATTTTTATTATTTGGATGCCTCATGGATGCCAGACTGCCACCCAAGACCGTGCACATTAAACAGTTTTAATATGGACTGGCTTTCCGTGCAATATGCAAACCAGCAGCACGCCCAAAGTCAAACTGTGGCTGTAAGCACAGATGCTAGCTTTTCGGAAAAAAAATAGGAGTCACCTTTTGTTTTACCAAGATCTAGGGGAAAAAATAGTATTTTGGGAATGGAAACCTGAAGAGGAGGAAGGGGACTGTTCAGTGTTAGCCGCAAATTATTTCTTGTTTATTTTTTGTAGAAATGAAAAGCTAAGCAAAAAATTAATTTGGGGTTAGTCAAAATGGTCATGCTATAACAAAACGTTTTCTTTCTTATTTTTAAACCTTTTCAAACACAAGCTATTAGGAAAATGTCAAAATTCAATTTACTTTTAAAAGAAAACATTGAAGTGTTTTATTCTAGATTTTTCAACTAAAAGAATTTTTTTTCTGTCTTAACCTATTCTGCAAATCAAACACAGACCAACCTAAACTGCTTTCCTAAAAAAAATATTAAAAACTTCATCTGCAGTCATTGCATCAGATAAAATCCAAGAGAATTTCCCGTTTAAAAATCCAGCAGATCTCTAAAAATAAGTTTTAGACCCCAAAATGAAGTGTCTTGGCTGACCTGTCTTCATAAGGTGTTGAGGTAAAACATCTCATTTGAAAAGTCATGAAGGTCCTTACAGCATCCAACATTCCAAAGGTTATGGGAGACAGTAGTTGATGGAGAAATGTTGTGTAGTGAGGAAAAAAAATCTGAGTTTTGGGTGGAAAGTGTGCTCTGATTTCAGGTTCTCAGGTGGACTGCGGAAAAATTTCAGAATAGGAACTTAAAATCCCCTTTACTAGAAACAGGCAAAACCAAGCTGGACAGGACACTAGAAAATTTCTTGCAGAAGCTTTTTTATTTCCTCTAGATTCCTTTTTTTTAATTATTTTTCTTTAACACCACAGCAAATTTGTGAATTTAATCCCCCTCTTCATGAGACTGTCGATCTTTGCTGTTCCCCAGGGAATACCCTGAATTTCACAAATGAATGAATCACTGAGTGAATATCACTTATGAGGTATAATTTGATGATGTCTGTGATGCCTTTACCAGCAGCACTTTCCCCATTTTATCCAGCACAGACCCACAGGTGTGTAAGAGGATAATTTGGTAAGTTTTTTCTTTTCCAAGGGGCTATGAGGCAGTTTCACGTTATACTTGGCAAACAGGCTACACCAGCTCTACAGTTAGAGGTGTGTTGATCCGGAAGAGGACAGTGGATCTTTTCCTACTTCCAAGGGATGTTAGACTGGCTAGAGCTTTATGGTGCAAATTTGAAGAAGATGATGGAAAAACCACCATCGCAAAGGGCTGGAGAAGTTTGCCTTGGTTGGAGAGCTCTGTTTCTCAGACAGGTGAGCGACTGGTGCCCTCACTGCTCCTTTTCCCCTTCATTTGCTTCCCTTCTTTCAGTAGATGACGCAATCAAACAAAGGGTGGCACTGAAGGTCCCCAGGCAATCCCCTCCCTGAGCAAGGAGAGAAGGGCTCAAAGCACAGAGCCAGGTTTGAGCTGAGCCTGAGAAAACTTTGGCTGATTAAATTATGAATTAATTTATTCTGGTAAAATATACTTCAAAATCAGCTTTCAATTTTAGGGCAATTGTGGACTCCTTCCCCAATCCTATGTCAGTTTAAAGTCCAGGACATTTTAGGACATGTGGAGTCAATGTTATGTAAAGAACATGTATGTGGGTTGCAGGTCTTGTTTACACTTTGAGGTATTTTTCTAAAGAGATACTCTTATTTTTGATTGGGGGTCTTAGGTCCATTACCCTGACCACAAGGTGAAGATCAATTTTCCGAACAAAGGTTTCCCTTTCTTTCTCTTTCTTGCATACTTCTGAAGGCTCACATGACCTGCTGTTGATCTCCATGATTCGTTGCAGGGCAGAGGTACCGGGATGGATGCAGGGATACAGGGATGAAGGCATTGGGGATGCAGGGACACAGGCCCATCTACCCAGCAGGCATTAAGCTTCTGCTACAGGACAATCACTTTGTTGCATGTTCAGTCCTAAAATGATAGTAAGGAAACAACTGATGCTTCAAGAATCAACACCAAAAGCCTCCGATAAGTGACAACCCTGAAATGCAAAAAGCAGAGCCATTAGGCATATGCATGCTATATGTCTGGTATATGCATGAACACGCATGATGCATTTCCTGCTTGTTCTACTGCCTTAAAACTGTCTTAGATCAGAAGAGAAATTTAACCATCAAAGTCATATGGACGCATGTGTTCCTACACCAGCTGTGCCAGCGCATTATACCAACAGGACAGCAAAGCTTTCCCCATTAAATTTCCTGAGACAAGACTGCAACAAGCCGTTCCTTCTAATATCTCATCATTTTATTTCATGACCTATTGTGTTGATTCAGAGATTTCAACCGAGTGCTACACTGATTGATTTTTAATTGTGACATTAATTTAATAGTTGCTTCTTCCAGATCTAGGAGTTGATAAAACTGGAGTAAATCAGTAAAGTGCTAGCTGCAGCGTGCGAAAGCTTCAGGGCTCTCCAGGCTTGGAAAAAACCACATTATCTGGCACCATCCAAGCGAGCCATCAAGACCAGACAACTAAAATGGCAGTGACCAGCAGAGTTTGCCATACCAGCAGCTCTGAGACGTAGCAACAGTAGGATTGCTCCAGCTACAAACAAGGGTCCTGCGGGTTGGCGGAAAGGGTGACCATCTTCACATCCACCTCTTGCTGCCACCTCAGCCTTGGGCGAGTGTCACCAGGGCTTGTGTCAAAGGCGGATTGGATGGGTCATGGGACCAGCCAAGAGTTTCCATCAGCTTCACCTGGGGCTTCTTGGGGAGACTGCAGGAAAGGGAGAACAATTGCCTCTCCCCATGCGTGAAGCTTATAATGAGCTGGCCTTGGCCTTCTCATTAGACCCTTTAAAATAACTTTACTGAGGCATAAAACCAAAGGACCTTTCAAAAGTCCCAAAAAGTGAATCTACTGAAGGAAACAAACTCATTTTACTGCTTTTCACAAAAACACAGCTGGTTTCATTCTTTGCCAAAGTAAGCGGTTATTATTTCTTCTTTAAAGCTTTCACTTTACTATGTGAAACGTGCTGCTATTACAGAGGAAACCATATGCAAAGTGACCTTCTTCCAGTCTGTACGTGCAGCGTATACCCCTCCTTTCCAAAACTTTCCATGTTAGAAATAATTTAAAGGATACCCAGCACTCAGCAACGCATACCCAGTTCACTCTTCCCTTTCCACTGGATTTTATTGAACCACCTGGGATTATTTTAGGAAAGATGATTGCAGTTTTTAGGAACTAATTGGTATAGAATGAAGAGTAATGGAAAAAAATGGCCACGTATATTCATTCTGAATTTAAAATGAAGTTGTTTCTACTTAGACCCTGTTTATGGCCCTTTCTCTTGGTTATTCTAATGAATTTTAATTTACTGGCAGCGTTGTTTGGTGAAACAAGGAGTTTACTGGCAGGAGTGTTGGAGGGAATGGGAGAGAGGGCAATTTAATGTGTTACCCACAGACATTTGGCAATGAAAGCGAGTTAAAATGTTTTGTCCCCCAAACTGGAAAGCCAAACTCCCGGTGTGACTTACCTGTCCCACCCTGCAGTTCAGCTTTCACATGTAATATACGCCAGTGAACTGGTTGTGAACCAGACCCAAACCCAGAGTCATTTGCAGAAGTTATTGGGCAAATAGTTTAAAGTAATGAATTGATCTGAGAAAACTACAATCTGTTCTTGGACAATTCAAGAGCAGAAAAGATCTGAATTTGGCAAGGAAATTAATCATCATAAATTATTGGCCCAGCTGTACTATTAACATTAATAACGCTCCCAAATTAATTAACCAGAAAACTCTTGTTATTAACAAATAATCAAACCCTCAGTCAGTGTCCTTCCGAAATATTAGGCGTTTGCCTCACAGTGGCTGCTTTGGTGGTTTTATTAATCCTATGTGAAAATAAGAGACTGGGGCCTTCTCTCGACATGGTGTTAGTGCAGACATTTAGCTTTTCCACCCTGAGAAATGCCCCTTTGCTACCTCAGAGCTGAAGATATTTGGAAAAAATGGAGAAACCTCCACTACGACCGGGAGTGCTTAAACTCTGACCCAGCAAGCATTTACGCTGTGTCTTTTAACACCTAGCTAAAAGTGAAGAAGATGCTTAAGTGCTTTCCTGTGCAAAGCCGTAGATTATTAAAGTTGGTCTCTAGGATTGTTCTTCTGACTGTGAAGTATCTTCTGGAAAATGAAGTAGGAGCTGCATTGGGGAAGAGAAAAAGGGAAGGGAAAGCAAGGCAAGGCAAGAAGGGAAAGGTTGAGTTCACAGCTATTCAAATTCTCTCTCCTGTGTCTTTCTGAGTCCCTTTTCTAGCGGTTGCTGAAACCCAAAGAGCTTTTCATTTTGACTTTTGGGCAATCTTTGACACCGCAAAGTGGATGTAATTGGCAGAGGGCCTGAAAAAACATGGAGACAAACAGTTTCAATGGTGTAAGACCAAAGACGATTTTGCCCGCTCACATTTAGGTGCCAAAAGTATCCCTCTGGATTGTTCTGGTACAAGAATGTGCCCGAGTCCTTATTCAGCATTAGCTAGACTCCCTCCTTGCTAGGTATATTTTTAATAACAAACACAAGCAATTCATGACATATTGAGAAAGTCTATGAATAATCCTTTATTTCTTTAATGCCCATGAAAATTGCCCCACCTGCCTCACGGCTGCATTTTGGCATCTTTGGCCAGTGAGATAAAGAGGCGTCAGTTCTGATATTGATATTTGTCTTGGAGAGAGGGTCAAGACATGCAAGTCTTGAAATCCCACAGAGACAGCTGTCACTGCAGGGACCCTACATTGACACTTTACCCTGAAGCACGATGCTCCCTCACCACGCAGGGCAAAAGGAAATAAATCCCACCATCAGTGACAGAGTGAATAGAGGGCAGTAAGTCCTTATGAACCTTGGGAAAATCTTGACAAAAACTAGCTACAAGCAAAGTAAGGCAAAAGGATCCAATTAAAAGAACAGCATTGCAAAGAGCATTTCAGCAAGTCCCCAGTTACAGTGTTTCTCTCTTTAAAAAACACTGTGTTTGCAACAAGCGGTAGAGATCTGGTTGTGCTCCGTAAACTGAGCTTTTAATTTAGTTTTAAAAACTGAAATATCCACTTTTCTTGTGGCCCGCCAAAAAGAATGGCCATTAAAATGCTCTAAAGAAAGGCATGCTAAAACGAAATTTGTCTCCGGAAGGTAGGAGAGTTTCCTAATCATGTTTCAGATGATTTTTTTTTTTCTCATCCAGATGGATGTCTTCTTTCAAAGCCTGATGGCCAGAGAAATGAAAGGTACCTTTCACCATTAAGTAACTATTGAAGTTTTACCTTGCTAGATTATTTGTTAGTTGTAACTAACATAAAAAATGCCCTGTCAGAAAATGGCTTTAAAAAGTGTAATATTTTGTTTTATTTAGCAACTACTTGGGAAAATTTAGCACTGAGCCAGAAAGGTTGCAGAGCAAGTAGCACTTCATAAATTGCTTGAGCCCTAATCAATACGTATTGTCATCTAGTCAAGTCCTCCTAGCAGATTTTTCTTTGCCCTGCCTCAAAAGCGTATTTTATGAGGTTGTTACTAGCTTGTGCTGCAAGGCCTGGCCTAATGAATCTGTCACTGGCACTATTGATTGACATGCCAGTGTAAGTGAGACATGTGATTCCGATTGACTTCCTAATTACTGCTGCTGTGATGTCTCACCAACTGGTAAGGCCAAAGGTTAATAGTTTTGATGTTCAGCCATTGCTGGCTCTGGAAGCTGGAGTTAAACCAGCTCGTTGGAAGTCAATATCTGAATCAAGTTCTCAAGGCTACTTTCGAAGCTGATCAATTAAGCCCTCCTTGTTCCCCCTCTTGTTGCCTGACAAGAGTTTGATGAGTGGGGACCTCTAAAGCTGGCGGTTTAAGGTAGAGCAGGAAGGTTGGCGAGATTTAAATGCAGTCGGCAGCAGGAGTGGTGTGTCAGCGAGGGCTCTATTTCTGCCAGCAGCGAGCCGGGATCCTGCTCTTTCTTCTCAGTGGAGGGAGCAGGGCTCAGGTTTCCAAAAGCATCTGGGTGACCCAAGCATACTCATCACCTGGACATTGCTCAGGCCGTTCCTACGAGCCGGACAACGATAGTCAGACCCTCCTGTCCACTGTTCTGCCCCGCAGCAGGAGGATAATGATCAGTCGCCCTCTGCGCTTGGATGGTCCCTGCTTGTGAAACGGTCCTGGCCCAGAATTAGGCATGAGAACCCCAGCCTTCATTTAAAAAATGCATTTCTAGCCTTCATTTCTAGGTAAATGACCCTAAAATAAGGCAGTGTAACTGTGATGCCTACCTGAGTGCACAGACAGCCTGGGAAGACAGCTCGGGAAGGTGTGAGCTGCTCCAGGTGCCTGTCCAGAGCATCCTCTGGAATGCTTTTTGAGATACCGTGGGATTTAGGTATTTTGCTGCAGCCAGAGGAGCAAAAAGGAACAGCTGCATCAACCCAAAGGCCCACATGGCCCAGAACTCTGCCTCCAACAACCACTCTTGTCTAAAGCCTAGAGACAGGTATAAGAACAAGACAAGTACAAATTCATTTGCATCAGATATATTCTCTGAATTTCCAGCATAGGAACTTTCCAAGGTGAAAGTGGTAGCTCAATACCAATGGCCTTCATGGATTTCTCTTCCATGAATTTGTTCCATGGTATTCTGAAACCACGTCAAGTCTCAGCATCCACCACATCTGGTGGCATAAGCTGTGGAGCCCACTACGTGCAGTAGGAAGGACATACCTCCTTTGACATTATATGTCTCTGTCTCCACACTCACCTTTTTCTGTGGACTTTTCTGGATCTTGTGTGAAGCCATTTGTCTCTTGGACAATCCTTCTGACCTTTTTCCTACATTTTCCTTTAGGGGATGGGGAGGCCAGAAAGGCATGATGCAGGTGTAGCATTAATTCGTGCAGTGACATAACATTCCTGGCTTGTTCTTCACTCCTTACTAATTATCAGCAATCAGTTTGCTTTGCTGCCCATAACCAAGCAGTGAGCCGACAATTTCTCCAAATTATCTGTTATAACTCCAAATTCCCTTTCCCGACGGTAATAGACAATTCAGAGTTCATGTGTGTGCATTAGTTTTCATTTAACAACGTTGAACTTCATCTTCAATTTTATTTTCCAGTCACTCAGGGTTGCAGAGCCTTCTGGAAATCTCAGCAGTTGGCTTTTGGTTTTACTACCCTGAATAATTCAATAATATCACTGAGCTCTGTCATTTCACTATCCACACTCCTTCACAGAGTCCTCTCATAGAAAATCTACCTATTATCCGATTGCCTTTTTCCACATGCTTAACAAGACCATCAAAGAGTTCTGACAGATTTATAAGCTTGGCTTCCCTTTATGAAGGATGGGTTGAGTCTTCTTCATTGTGTTCTATTTACCATGTATGCCCTGATGATCTTCTTCATCATTACATCTAACGGTTTGCTTAGTACACACCTCAGACTTACGGGCTCTGTCAGTCTGCAGATGCCCTCGAGAAAAGTGTGTGGGGGCAGGACTCACGCTGACCTCGTGCAAGGGCACAGCACCGATAATAGTGACCAATTTCATGTCCAAGTTCATCTACAGCTCAGAGGAGGACATCATCCCATCCCAATAACTGCCGTATTCACTTTACCAAGCCACTCTACATCTCTCCTACTGAAACTTCAATTTCTGACTTATCTTCTGCTGAACCCCACAAAATAGACATTACAAGTGTAGGATGCTCTCCGGGCTTCCTTGTACTGAATATAGATGTGAAAAAATCACTTCGCTTCTCCATTGGGGCCCTATCTTCTCTAAATATCCCTATTGCATCATGCACATCTGAAGTCCCTGGTGAGGTCTACTGGAAGCTACCAAGCTGCAAATCCCACAAGGCTGAGAAAGGGTACTGGGAAAGCATCATTAAATACTCTGCTATGCTTTCCTAAACATCTGATGTCAGCTGCTGCTAGAGACAGGGTGCTAGGCTAGAGGAAACCTTAGTTTGACAGTGCAATTGTTCTTGTGCTGTAATTGCCCTACAAACTCTCTGCAGGCTCCTACCTCTGATTTATTACCAATGTTTGCACCTTCAGCATTTTTTTCCTAAAAGTCTTTTTTTTTCTTCCTGTCCTGTTATGTTTTTAGATTTAAGTTGCCAGAATTTTAGTTCTTTCCTGTTTTCCTTCAGTGGACATACCTTCAGCTTTTTGAAGGACACCTTCTAACTCCTCGTAGTCTCCTTTGAGCTATTGCTGACTCATGCCAGATTTGCAGGGGGGTCTTTCTAAGGTCTACTGTGATCTGGAGTAGAGATTTACTGTCAGGCTCTGAAATAACATCTTTAGGTAACTCCCCTGCCTCTTACCAGCCTTTTACCCCTTCTTCTTGGCTCTTCTTGGCTTCATTCTTACAAGGCTGTCCCATTTTTATGTAGGTCCCCCTTTCTGAAATGGAACAACACTGGTGCTCATGCTGAGGCTTTGTGGTTGGTTTGTCAGCGTGCCCCATCCCATACCTGATCCAGTGGCCTGTTTTAAAGCGTATTGTATAAATGGGACTTTATTCGATTGGATTTACCCTCCTCGTTCTTGAGTTTTGCCAGCTTCTGGCCTACCCTCTATTTCAACATAAGAAATGTCAACAGCATCTTCACTCCAAGAGCGTGCGTCATCCTGAAGTCTGTGATTTTCCTCCCCTGTCAGCTTTCCTTCAGTTTTAATTTTAAAAACTCTTCTTTAAACATTTGGATTGTAAGGCTCAGTCCTGCTCTGGCAAAACCTCTTCTGCTTCTCCTCAAAAGTTTCTCAGCTCCTGATGAAAATCTCCCTTTGTACATCATTTTCTCAACCCTTAATTGCAGCTGTCTCTCTGAAGAGGCTGAGAAAGTGATGTTTTCATGAAGACCATGGTCCTTTCCTCCCAAAACAGCACTGCACCAGCACCTCTCATGAGTCCTATGCTGTTGGCACCCCCTGGGCTGGGACACCAGACCCACCCAAAAACAGTCCCTCAAGGGCTTTCCTGGAGTGTCCTTGAGCTGGGAGGGCAATCCCCATGCCACCCTTGATGTCTGAGAAATGAATCTTGCCCCTTTACAAGCCACTTGGCTGCTGTCAGCAAGATCTCCACCTCTGAAGCGCCCATGGATTAAGCGGGGCATGTGAATGTCCATCAAAGCTTGGCTTTCTCTCAATGGACACCATACAGAGAAAGAAATGTCATAACTTCCCTAAGTCTCTGGGCTGGGCTTGTCTTGCAGTAGTAAATGCCGAGTAGTAATTTAAGGGCTTAGTACTAATTTTTTTCTTTAATGGATCTGGTCTATACAGCAAGTTTTTAGTGGAAATTAGTCATGCAATCTTCATTACCTTGGGATAGACCTCTGCCATTTCGCTGTAACTGAAGTTACTGAAAAAGGCTAGGCGGGATTTATGATTGATTACACTCCATGTTATATTAGACAATATAGATCAACCTGCCAATATGAATTTCTCAGATGTCAAAAATACCAGGTAAGGAAAAAAAGATCATATGAGAGGGGAAAAAAAATCATTAGACAATCAGGGACAGCAATAATTCACCCATATCTATGCACTGTGTACAAATAATGCCCAGGGGAATTAGCCATACTTATCACTTTGTCAGACGTCTGTTGCCAGCAGATAGTGCTCGGTTTCTCATCTGTCACTGCTTGTTTCCTGCAACATTTCTGAAAATGGTGACGAACAAGAGGGTTAGAATGGAACTCTGCATCTTAAATGGTTAATTAAGGACAAGCTGAATATATGTGCTGTGCTACCAAATTAACTTCAAAATCTGTGTTTTAAGTACTCTGTATAATGCTTCTCAATAGAGACTTTCTTGATAGTCTTAATTGTAATTTGAAAGACCTCTTGGCTGCATTAGGGAAAGATAACCAAAGACAGATCATCTCCTGCAGACTAACTTGTCACTGTCTCCCGCCCTCTGCCAGCAGACCTGCTCCTGTGATGACCCCCATGTCCCCGACCACCACAGGGGAATCTCTGCTGGCACCACGGGCTCAGCAAGGGGCCATAGCTCAGAGCTGCCAGCGGGAACCGGGGACCAGCCCCATGGCTTGGGCACGCCGGAGGGACCAGGGACCCAGCCCTGCCTGCCTGCCTGGGGCAAGGACCTCCACTCAAGTGCCTTGGCCCCCGTGACCAGGTGTTGGAGGAGCCTGATGCTGGCAGGATTTGGCCTTTCCAAATGGAAAAGGGGCCACCACTGGGTTTTTAAACCTGGCACAGGAGGGCAGCCACGGCGTTATGATTGCAGCATGCAAACCCAATGGGGGTGGCAGGACCCCAGGTCCCTCCTTCCAGGCAAGGATTCGAAGCTGCCCTGGGCCTGGGGAGCACCCATCAGCTCAGGGCCATGGTGACACTCAAGGCCCTCCGCAACACGACTGCTTTCCAAAAAAAAAGAGAGAAAAGAAAAAAGCACTCTTTGTGAAATAAGAAACTTAATTACTGCCAAAACAATTAATTAATTAATTAATTAATTAAGCCTCATGTCGCCCCTGCAAGGTAGGAAGTGATTATTCTACCCATTTTACACAGAGGGAAAACCACACTGTTAAGTGACCTGCCAGAGGCAAAGGCATCGAAGGCGAAATCAGCATCGCAGAGCCAGCATCCCCAGGCCTGGCTGCAGACCAGCCCCACTTGCTTGGGCAGCACTTGTCCCCAGTGTCCCAAGACCTCAATGTGCCGAGGCAACATAAGTCCCTGCCCCAATCCCTCCAGGAAAACCGCAGGGTCATTCTGCCAAAGCCCAGACCATGCCATGGTCAAGCTGGGCTTTGGTGAGCCTGGTGCTGCTACATTTAGCATCCAGGGGTGCTGCTAAACCCCTGAGGGATCCAGCTGGTGTGCCACAGAGCGGGGCAATCGCAGGCAGAGATGGAGTCTCAGCGGGGAAAGGTTTTTTGGACTGCAATTTTGCATGCAGGTATCATGCTGTCCTCAGAGCCTAGATGAGTCGTTGGGTCCAGGCTGAAATGACCACTTCAGGCACAAGGTAGCGAGGACTCAGCCCAGCATAGCTGCGTCACCCCAGCTTGCAGCATAAGGACCGATGGCTCACAGTAAATCTTGTTCTGGCACATTGCACGAGTGGCTTTGTACTTTGATTTAAGTCTCTGAGGTGGAGCTGGAAGGCAGCGTTTGTGGGGATAGGCAGTATCTTTTATTAGACCAACTCACACAGCTGGGAAAAAACAGACGAGCTTACCTCTGATATAGAAACACCAAACTCAAGCCATGCGCAGGAGAGGGGACGGGGGGGTTGCTAGTCACACTGCAGGGCTGTCAGCAGTCACGATGCTCCAGCCAGCTTGGTTTCAGCCCATCCCAGCAAGCCCAGCCCAGACAGGCCCTACACATTTTGGGGGAGACCATGGGCAGGGATCATTCCCCTTAGGAGGTAAGAGGGAGTCCACGTGGCATGGGGAGGGAAGGGAGGTTAACTGCATGGAACGAGCTGTGCCGTGCCATGTACCCTAAGGCCACATCATGGTCCTCAGCCTGCTGTATTCAGCAGAGCAGATGAAGCTGGAGGGGAGCAAGGTGTGAGAGTTATGCCCATCCTCCATGGTTTCCCAGATCAGCAAACTCCAGCCCACACCTGCAGGCAGCTATTTCCTGAGGAAACAAGTTTAACATTGAAAAGTGAGAATTTTCCATTATCCCAAAGCTCCAGGAAATGAGGAGTTAACAACAGAAAGCAAAATACCAGGAATAAATCTTGGTGCTCACAATTTGCACACACAGGTGGAGCCTGAGCAAGGAAAAATCATACTCTCGGACCAAAAGTTTGCTCAAGTTGTGACTGAAGACCATGTTCATGCCCCTTAGTCATCGCCACACACTGAAGGAGCCCTGGGAAATCCAGCAGACGTGCTCCAGGCCAGGGGCAAGCACAAGCTCTGTGATTTAGCACCGTGGGCGAGCAGACAAACCGCAGCACAAGACAGGATAGCGCTGCAGGGTGGCTCAGGGATGACCACAATGTCATCTTGACCCTGAACCTTTGGGGGAGAAACCTGAGCCAGCATCTCCGCTGGGGTCAGCTGCAAAGCACGCCCGGTCTCTACGAGCACCGGGGTACCAGCAGCCACGGAGGGAGCAGACTGGGGGACGGGGCTGGATCCGTCCCTTTGGGGACCCTTCCAAAGAGCAGCATCACTGTTAGTTTGACCAGTTGAGCCTTTCCACCTCCACTGCTTTATCTTGATACCATTTGTTGTGACCAGCTGAGGTCCCAAATTCTCTCCTAGATCAAGAGGCCAGGAAAACAGGCCGTAAAGGCTACATCTATACAGCTAAAATCAGCCCACCTGGACCGTTCTCTGGCACAAATACCCTCATCTGTACTGTTACCCAGGGTGGCCAGTCCCAAACAGGCAGTCAGGGATCGTGCCTGGCCCAGGCTGTCCCCCAGAGCATCCCTGGGAGGTGGCTGGGAGAGGGCCAGCTTCCCCTGGCCAAGAGCACCTTCAGACTGGGCTAATAATTTGGCTTACAGTCACATTCCAGTGCCCAGCGGTGACCTCTGGCACTCTTTAATTTCCTAGCCGCAAGGTCCCAAAAGTCATAAAATCTAGGCTTTGTCTGCCTGAAATGAGGTGGAGAGACCAGGATCCCTCACCCCTCAAACCCAAACTGCGGTCACTCCCGGGAACCTGTTATAATTCTGCTTTAATTGTTGTGAGAGCTTTCCAGAGGCAGCGCTGACACTGATTTGGATTTAAACCTCTCTCTCTCTTCATCTCCGGGTACTGCAGAAGTGGCATCCGCAAGACTAACATTTATAGTATTCCTCCGAGGGGTGAAATGTACCTACTGTAAAATACGCTCAGTTAATTCTGGTGCATCATTTGCAGGAGAGCCGCGTGGGGATCAGCGTGGGACATACAGATTTAGATCATTTTGCTCGAGTCAGGTGGTGCCTTGCTCCCAATTCCTGGCAAGTTAATTCTTACCTGGGATAATTATGTGTCTCTTCAATCTAGCCCAGCTTAACCCTTCGTATCCCATGCACCTGCTAAGACCACACCTGTGGCGATGGAGATGCCGATTCGGGGGGCATTTGTGCCCATTGCTGGCCTCTGCTACAGATTTCCTCGATGACCTTGGGCAATCCAATTATTTAATTCAGCTTGCTTGCTCCCTGATGCTCTCTGATGGTTAAAAGCTGCCTGGTGTCTAAATTACACACTCCTGAGGAATGATCTATCCGTTTAAGACAGACGTGCCACTTTATGTCTGGTTTCTGATGAGACTGGCCCCGTCGCCACTGCTGAAGCCCCGGTCCCTCCAGAACTGGGTCTTCTGAAATGTGCTGCAACGTGATGTTGATGCATCTGCAGCTCATCCTGTGCAAGAATTAGAAATAAATAAAACAAGGACAAGGTTTGACCTCATCTTGGAGCTCCTCTTCGAGGAGGGACCAAGGGAGTACTTGCCAAGCCGTTCCCGTTCCTGCGGAGCCATGGTGCCCTGTGCTGGAGCAGGTGACATGAGTTGTCCTCTGTGTCGGCATGAGCTGAAGCCAAGCTGGGATTTTCACAGGCAGAAATATAGGTTTTACATCCTGGGCCTCATCCTTCATCAAATCATCCCCACTTAATCCCACTGACTTCGGCAGGTTATTGCTGTTCTGCCCAGAAGCCGGGGAGAGCGTCTTCAGGTTTCCCAGCCTCTTACACAACTGCCACACTCCAGGGTCTTTTTCTGTAGCTGAGACAAAAGAAATAACATCTTGGATTCCAATAACCAATAAATTATTCTTGAAATGCCATAATTGCTCAGCTGCAGCTGCAAGAGCAACTAAGTACAGAACTTTAATAAAATATTATCGTTCAAATCAGTTTGCTGAGAGTCTGCTTTGTTTTCTGCGTGGGGTGCTAAGCAGCAAATAGTAAATACTGATCACTGCTTAGAAAGCCGAATAGCAAGAAAAACCTGGAACCTGATTTTTGCCACCCGTACTTTTTTTCTAAGCTGTCTGAGCAATGACAGGGGCCAGATTCTGCTCCACGTCTGCACAGTTGCACTTGTTTCCATTTCAAAGGCATGGGAATGGCAGCTATCGCATGTATAGGTTTACAAAGTAGCTTAGGCACTTAAGCAGATGATCATCTAGAGAGATTTACAGTAGTGACTTTTACAGGGGGAAAAAGGAAGGGAAGTGCCCAGCTCCCACCAGGGTGAAAATTAAATGCAAATAAATCCAAAGCAATGGTGCAATTGGCAGCTCTGGTAACGAGTTCAGAAAATGACCACATCTGGACTATTCTGGATCAAAAACTATTGAAGCCAATGAATTTCACTCTGGATTTACAATGGCATTAACTGAGATCAGAATCTGACCCTATAAATTTACTATTACTTTTAATCCCGGTGCCTCAGATCTTGCTGAGATATTCGCTAACTGCTGAGCAGCTTGCTTTATTGACACTGAAATAACATACCCGTGCCCTACTATTGTTAAACTCAGCTGGTTTTAAAAACCCATCATACTGTTTGTCATGACTGACCTTAACAAACTGGCCTGCTGTCCTTGGATCTATGGGCAAGAAAGTTGTCAAATGCCCCCTTTTTTGCAGCTTTCCACCAACAAAAAAAAAAAAAAAAAAAAAAAAAAAGAAAAAAAAAAAAAATTTAAAAAAAAAAAAGAGGAGAAAAAATCAATTTCAATCAACATGGACTGTAATATTATCAAATGTCAGATGCTGAGGCTGTGTGCTTTGAAAATTATCCTTGACAGCTTCTTGTCGACTTAATTAAGTGCTCAAAAAAAAAAAAAAGAAGAAAAAAAAAAGGCAAAATATCTCAATTGTCGGCTCCCTCTCTTTGTGCTTCAGAGGTTCAATTGACAGCTCTGAAAAAAAGATTGCCTTTGGGGGTTTTATTGATAGATCCTCGCCTGATATTGGAATGATTCCTGGGCAGATAAATCACATTTAGATTTGTTAGTAATTGAGGAGAATTGATTGAATAGTTAGGATGGTCCCAGAGGGAGGTACCTATTCCTCTTCCGTTCTGCAGAGGTTGTCATCAGATAAAGGACCTCTTTGGGCAGGATGGATAAAGGTCTAATTGTTTACATGATCAGGTATTGCTTCCTTTTAGCCCTCCCTCCCCAGCCTTTCCCAACTTTCCTGTGGCAAATGTCAAGATGACAAAGGGGAAGGCCATAAATAAAACCAAATGTGGGTGAAGGCGATCAACCCTCTTCATGACCTGGAAAGGCACTAATTGTTTTCAAATCATTAGCGGAACCGGGGTGTTAACAGTGATGGGCTTTTATTTAAAAAACTCTGCAACATTTATTTGTCATACGTTTATTTAAACAGCTATGAACTTTATTTAGCAGCAGGTTAAGCGTGGCTAACACAGTGGCTATGCTGAGTAGCTCTTCTTGGCTGATGGGAACCGTGTGTGGGGCTGTGTGCCAGCACCTTAGGTCCTTCTTCCTTGCTGGTGATCTCCCCCAGAGCCCTGTGTCCCATCAGCCTGGATGAGCTGCTGGTCCTTGCATGGTCCCAGAGGGGAGCAGCATCACCAGAAGCCCAGAGCAATGTGGGGGGATGCTGGAACAATGCAGGGAGGATGATGGAACAATGTGGGGAGATGCCGGAGCAATGTGGGGAGATGCCAGAGCAACGTAGGGGGATGCCGAAGCAATGCAAGGGGATGCCAGAGCAATGTGGAAGGATGCTGGAGCAATGTGGGGAGATGCTGGAGCAATGCACTCATCCTGCCCCAGACTGAGTTTGCAGCAGTCAGCTGGATGATCTGCCCAAGGCTTTCCCACGCTGCACATGTTTTTCCACGCCTATCAGAGGGAGTGGAAAGGACGACTTTTTCCAGAGGAGGTTTTTACATTGACTAGAAAATGCTCTGAGTAAGAGATAGTGGTATTTGCATTATCACTACCCATCCGTTTTGAAAGATTTTATTTCCTTAAGACAGGGAGGTACACTGCAGTCAGCTCAGCACTTCAAGGGCCAACAGTTTATTTCTGTTCACACCGACTAGAGACCCTCCATGGACCCTCTCTCTTTCCTAACTTTCAATAGCTGCTTAGGCAGGACTCTGTTTCCCATACCCTCTGCACAGTGCAGGGTGCTCGGGGTGATCAACAAGGTCTGCTGTTTCCTCCAGGGACCTGTTTGGGAAAAAAAGGGAAATATTTGAGAATCAGTTTTTGAAATCTAAAATAATTTCTGCAGGTTTCTAGAAAGGGCTAAAATGGCTTAGTCAGCATTTCTCATCCTCTTCTCTCTCTTTCAGCACTGGAGAGAGGGTAGAAAATTACAATTTAAAAAAAAAATCAAGGAAAAATAAATGAAAATATTTTATTTTCCAGTCTTCCAGCTTCATCAAAAATGAAAGACATTGAGGGAAAGGAAGGACAATTTCTTAGCTCAAAGTAAAAGCCATTTTGGAACCACCAAATATTTAACCTGAGAAGTGATGACGAGCTCTGAATTCACCACCTGCAGGCTTGATCCTGTTAATGTTTCAGCCCCACTCATTGACAGCAAATGCCCATTGCTCAACCCAGTCACCGGGGACTTTTGCAGAGGCTGCAGGAACCTGCTTCCTCTCTGGGTCAAACCCATCACCTCCATCTACAGCTCTGCAACCCTGTCCTCCCTCTGGGACTGGGCTGTTGAAGTGCAAATGGGTCTCAACTAGCCATGAATAAATTTAGGCTGGAAATTAGAAGAAGCTTTCTAATTATCAGAGCTGTGAACATCTGAAATAGCCTCCTTTTAGAAGGAGAGGAGGGAAAGAGCCTACTAACCAGATCAGTGATGGTGTTGGTGGTTGTGAGCATTTTGGTGGGAGCTGGTGCCGTAATGGACAGAGCAAATTCTTCCTATTTGTCAGTAGTGGAAACAGTATTTCTTCTTCTACACCTCCATGTGCCTTCAGATACACTCTGTAGCACTAATGAAGCCCCTAACCAACACCCTGGCCTCTCTCAAAGTTAGTTTTTCAGGGTAAAAATATCTGTTAATGTAGGATTTGGGGCTTCTGGGTTTTAGCCTTTATTAAGTTCCATGGTTTCAGACTCCGGTGGAGAGAGAGAGTGCCAGGGTAAGGAGAAAGCTTGTCCCTGTTTCCATTTTCCCTCTCTTCTGTTTCCGTGTTTGCTCTCTTTTTCCCTTCCCATCGACAGATATTCGGCTCCTATATAAAGGAACTGTTTCAAATTATGATGGAAGGTGCTTTGGTGAAATTCATGGCAATGCTTGGCCCTCCAAATGCCGGAGTAATTTCAACATTCACACTCTTATTACAGGCACAAGTCTGCACGAGTCAGCTGCTTTTATAGCCAAAGCAGATACCTCAACTAAAGAAAAAAACGCAATTGCTCTTGATAGGTGGGAGAGACGTTGGTTTGCTCCTTTGACCATGGCTTTAGGTCAAGTCTTCTTTGAATTATATGAAGACCTAAAAGAGTTTAAATACCCCACAGACCCCATACTACCTAGGCACCACAGTGCTAAGAGAAAAGAAACACACACGTGTACATTTATACACATTTGCAGACATGCAAGCATACGTGTGTACACAACACGCATGGACACACACACGTGAAGAAGGCCCTGCTGCCTTCTGGGAGAGTCTGGCCGAGATCAAGGAAGCAGGTTGGGACCCTAGATCTGACACTGCCTGGATTTCCCAGCACCGAAACTGATGCTAGAAATATTCATAGACATACGTGAATCTGGACCAAAAATCAAAATTTTTCAAGTGGCACGTTTCTTTGTACCATAGCAAAGGGAATATTTCTTTTAAGCAGGTTGCTTTCCTCCCTTCGAGCCCTCCCCCCTCTAAAAGCTGTTGAATTGCCTTTTTTTCTTTCCTTTGCTCATTCCTATAGCAAGAGTGGAATTGATTTTTGATACTATCCATTTTGTTTGTCACAGATCGTCTTCCACTTCCCTCTGTGCGTTGCTGAAATATCACCCACAATGATTATTCCTATCACTGCAGTCGCCGCTTAGCCTGGGGCAGGGAATTCTCCTGCAGCAAAAAGTGGCCACGTAATTGAAGGCAGAAACGCCAGTACCTGTAGCCTGAAAATGCTAATAAACTACCAGAGGTCCCAGGAAAGTTAAATATTGGGAGGGATGTCAGAGCCACGGTGTGATTAGTGGAACTGAACTACAAAGAGCACCCGCCTAAGGCACTGGCACAGGGAGGATCAGTCTCCCTCTGTCATCCGAACATGTCATCTGCTTCCCGGGATGGGGTTTCCACCACGGCTTTGCTTACAGGGAGGCAATCAGAGCAGCAGGAACGTGCTCGTAGCGCCACAGAGCTTGATTTTCTGGCGATGGATTTGGGGGCTTAAGACTGCTACGTTGATGCTATAAAGGATCTTGAGCTTTCCGCTGCACGGAAGGACTTACCTTAGAGTTGGTGTCGGGATTTCAGTGACAGGGTTACGCATGTGTCTCGTTCCCATACCTGCTGCTTAACAAATGCATACATTTTTTGATTATTCAGGTTTTACATCACTTTGAAAATTCCCTGTGTACTTCAGAGACATGCAAATATACACATGTACTGTATATCTGGACAGAAAGATGATGTATGAAAACATATTCTCTTCTGTTTATGCTAATTTGTTCCTAAGAGGTAGCGAATTTGCTACCTCTACGGGTAGAATTCTTCCCACACGAACAATTCCTTATATGCATATGTGAGTGTGTGCATGTATTTATGTATATGTAGAGATGCATGCATATAATGGCTAGTATGCCATGGGGATAGTTTGGGGGGATTATATACATATGCTGTGCTATACTGTGTTATGTTCATTATATTACAGGTTGTTTGACCCCTATGCAGTGTGGTCGCTTTGCTCGAGTGAAGACTGAAAGCCACTTACACTTTAACAGACAAATATTCTCATTCCTCCCAAATGCTTTCCCATCCATTCATCATTTATGCGCTATTTTAGCCCTGACTTGTTTCTAGCTTTGCATACAGTGTGTGTACTTGTGCGTACACACACACATATACATACATGGTTATATGCACACACAGCAGCTCTATGTGTATGAACACAGGTGCCGATATATGATACACACATGCAAACATACATGCATGCACACATCTACACATCATTGAAAATAAGGAAGTCTTCCTTCCGAGTGTTGTTTTCCCATGCAAATACACTGCAGAATAAGTCATGGTTGATTATGGCACCAAGACCCAGCGCTGGGAACAGTCCCACAAAACCTGGGCTGTGCCGCAGCCTCATAACACCTTGTAGCTGAGCATGTTCCACATCAACCGCTGCTAACCAGGAATGGGATTTCCCCTCCCGATAAATAGGTGGTCTGTTGGACCAACTGCATTTGTAAAGCTGTTTGACCAAGCTGGGGTTTGAAGGCCCAGGCTCTGGATTTGGCAATGGTTGCTGCAGAGACGCACGACTGTAACACTGGTGTAAGAAATCTGTGTGAGAATGACAGGGCAAGGGTGAAGGAAGGGTACATTAATTGTTATTTCTATACATGCCTCTCTAGCAATTAACTCCACTTTTACCCCAGGGAAAGAGTAAGGTCCTTTCCCATTATTTTACCACCCTTTCTTGTCTTGCTTGCTTGATTCCTTTCTTTCCTTTAACAGAGTATCTCTAATCATTGCCTTGCGTCATTATCATTATCTCTTATTATGATCTTTAGTTACGATGTCAAAGATGAGAAAAATGAGCTCAGTTTTCTGGCATCCTAACACATATTGATTTTAACAGCGGCTGCCACGAGACCTTCACATATGATGGATTGCAGTTAGACTGATGCAAAAAATACCCACATGAATAAAAATATTTACCAAAGAGAATAACCAGTGATCGCATAACTGCATTTTGGACATGTTATCATATGGACCAACAGTCCAGGCAAGCTCAGGGAGTGATCTTAGCACATATTAATAACCTTCAGGATAAGTGTTAAGAGATTGCATTAAAGACCCTGTTTCAGGTACTGATGTCGATAACTATCTTCTGGCTTCTTGGGGGCTACCTCGAGCCTGGAAAATGAAATATCCCAGTCTAAGCACAGGGCACCTCGCTGCTGCCAGCCTTCGCTATTTTGAACATAGAGCAAACAGCTATGCCCTCCTGGAGGAAAAGTGGCAGAAATCCCTTGGAGGGAGCAACATCATGCATGATGTCCTTGCGTCGCGCTCCTTTGCCCCATCCTGGAGGAACAAGCTAGCCCCTGACCATAGGAGATGGTCCACCCTCATCTAATGAGGAACTGGGGAGTGCCCAGGCGGTGCTGTGGGCAGCAGAAGGGATTGGCATTCACAACAGAAGATCAGAGCTGTCAATGCAGGCAAGATTTTTTTTATGAGCCCTTTCTCAGAGGCTTCGACCCCACAAGCATCACGTGAGCGTACTCATTTCTGAGCAAAGTCTCACTGAAGTAACCCACGGACTCACACACGTGCAAGGTGACAACCCAAGCTTTACCACATGGAACAAGGTCCCTGGCCCCTTGGAAGGGGCCTGTGCCCTGCAGGTTTGCTGGGTTGGGCACTGAAGCTTCTTCTGGATCATCTGCTTTGAAAGTGTCTCTAAATGAGCGCTTTGAAAAAGCCCAGCATCTGGCAGCAGTGGGGTTTTCTGCAAGTCCACCCTGGGGGAAACATCTCTCAGTTACATCTCAGCAGCGTTGCAGCTCCCAAGTATGTAGGCTCAAAGGCCAGATTAAGAGGATGAGAACAGCAGGAGCTTTCCATTTTTTTCTTTTTTTTTTTTTTTGTTTCATTTAATTTTTTGCACCAAAGCCATTAGTAGCACATCTCTGCGTTCAACCCTTGCATCAAAAAAAAAAAGAAGCCAATATGACAGAATATTTTATTGCAGGTTTTCTTTCCTGTTCTTTTCTATTCTATTCTGGAGGCAACCCCAGCCAATCCTCTCTGAATTGTATCCTTCCATCTTTCAAAAGGACCTCCTGTTTCTTACGGGGGGGTTTTGGAAATGTTCCTGCTTTCTTTTCCTGTTTTCATCCATCTGCACCAGCCTGGCAACCGGCAAAAATACACATATAAAGATGTCTTAATCTTAAATATAATTAGATATAATACCTCACGCAGCGTTGTATGATTAGTAAAATATATGATCATTAGTTATTAGATTAATGTGTCTACTTGTGTAACTGAAAGCCATTTGCAGCCAGAAATGAAATAGCTCAATTTGCTGTAATTGACTTATCTCCCATAGAGATTAGTACACTTGCTGCTGGAGAAGAAGGTTTCTTCAAATGCTAAAAGCAGCTGCCTGGAGAAGCTGGATCCTGTTTTCTTTGGAAAGCCCCTACCCCGCTGGAGGCAGAGATATCCGAGGCGAGGTCTGGAGGATCAGCAGAGCCGTAATTAGGACTGCTGAAACAAGAGCCCCTGCGTTTAGAGGGAGGCAGTACGTGATGATGCCATTTTCAGGAACCTGCTGGATCTGAATCAGGGCTGCTGTTGGGTGACCATGGGAGACGTGACCACCTTTTGCTCCCCCTGTACACCGACCCTGTTCGTGCTGGTGCAAATCAAGAGCAATTTCACAAACACCGTCTATTAGCTTGGGAAAAGCGAATAGTAACGGTTGGGTTCTTGCATGCCCTGGCGAAGGGCTCCGTAACGAAAGCCGATCGCGTGGCAGCCCTGGCGCGGTAGCAAACCACAGCGGGGCTGGGCAGGGTATCTGCAATGCGGGTCTCTCGTGCACGCTCTCGCCGGCACAGGGAGCTCCTCCCAGGGGTGCCAATAGCAGCTCAACGGGCGAACACACGCAGAATAGGCAATTGGGAGCACGTCTTTCCTGGCTACGCGGGATTGTGCCCTTAAATTATCCGCTGACACCTCTGACATTGTGAGGTGCTGTGGGCCCCCACAGATCTCAACTTTTGCTGCTGCCTCTTCTTTTTTTTTTTTTTAAATAGGTTTTCTTATGGTTTTCTTAATTTATTTTTTTTTAGCCACAGCAACTAAGCGAACCGTTCAAATTGAAACACTGAAATGAACCAAGCTGAACAATAAACTAAAACATGCCTAGAGCAAGTTGAGCAATAAACAGGTTTTTAATTTTTTTTTTCCACTTCCATCTCGGTGGTGTCTGCCTCTGATAGATGATGTGACAAAGGAAGAATCCTCAATAAATTCTAAATTCTGAATACTAAATCAGCAAGCAGGAGCAGACATGTGAGACTCCATCGCTGCTCACAGTGGCTTTACTGCTGCGTACCACGATGCTACTGCCCTGTGGGGCTGGGATGGAGGTGCAGCCGGACGGAGATGCACCAGATCCTTCCATCTGCATGTGATGGTTTTATCCAACCTACGCCCAGCTTGAGTTCATAACCCAGGTGTGACAGAGGCTTTTCACGCTGTATCCTGGCCGGAGCATCAAAGGGAAAATATTATGCATAGATTTTAAGGCCAGGAGGGAATATTTTGCTCCCCTCTGACCTCCATTATAACACAGGCCAGGGAATTTCATAGAGTGATTCCTCCAGCAGGAACAAAGGGGAGTGATCGGCTACCGTGTTATTTCACCTCGTGCGAGATGCAAAAAAGCTGTGATTTCTACTAAGGGATGCCACCGAGGAGGACCTGTGAGGCAGGTACTGAAGGAAATGAAAGCCCTGAGCTAAAACTGTACTGAGAGCATCTATGAGAACTGAATGCTGTATGCCCTTTCTTGCCTTGTCAGGGGGCCGAGTGCTGTAAAATGTTTGTCCTTGCAAAAATTACATGGCTTGGGAGACAAAAGAAATAGTATTTTTAAAAGCATTTTCACAGTCTTTGCCTTGGAAGGACCTAAATGTGAAATAATCTGACAAGCGATGTGATATAGTGTAAAGCAAGGTGCTGGCAGTCACACAGTGTGTGTTGAGCCCTGGGACAGGTTTGGGCTTGGGATCTCAAGTTGTAGCCTGCTTTGAAGAGAGCTGAGGGGTGTTTTCGTTCTGCAGTGTTATCCTCTGGCTGTCCTGCCTGAGTCATGCAGCCTCTTTGAAAGGAGACATACATTTCTGCACAAGACATGCTCTTGTCTTTGGTACAGAGTTTCAGCATAGACTTGCTTCTCGCTACAGCTCAGCCTACCTGCACCTATTTATTTTCCATGTGGTTCCCCATGGAACTTGTTGATGTCAAGAAGTTTTCACCTTCAACCAGGGAAACTCTTTGGTTTAGCTGGAGAAACCCAACAGCCTAGCTGGAGTCTCACTCTGAATTATTTTCCTTTCACTGAACTTGCAGCTCAGCTTGAAGCTGACACAGGCAAATGTACATGAAGACAGCCCAGATTTGCAATTGAATCCATCAAGCTGTGCATGGCCCTGCTGAACAACCCACGGCAGAGATGAGCTCAAACTTAATAATTCAGGCATTTGGCTTCCAACCCACACTTCATCATGGTGCTGGGCTGATCAGGCCAGGGGCTCTCATTTAACTCATGAAAAGTGAAGCCCTCTGAAGTTCAGAGCCAGGTTTTTGTCTAAACTCGGTCTGTAGATCCAAATTAATCTTTGCAATTTGTCTACATGGGTAAACCAGAATGACTCGGTTAAGCATCACCAGGGAGTCAGTGTAGAGCCCTCAAGTTGGCTTGACACGGTTCGTTGGACGAAAATAAGTTTAGCCCAGCTTGCAAACTAATGGATGCATTTATAAAACCCAGAGTGACAGCAAAGAATTTGGGCCTGTCTCCTCCAGGAATATTCCCATGGCTTGCACATATTGCCTTGGTGTGGTTAAAATGCATGTACAGACAATGATAAACTCAACTAGGCACTATTATAAGCACGACAAATAAGCTGTGATGCGAAATGCAGATTACCTGTAGGTACTTTCAAACTATTGCTGCCATCAGTTCTGCTGCCAGGCTGTTTTCTGGAGATAACTCAGGCATTATCAGATTTATCGCCTTTTCCTCCTCACTCCATTTCTCACAGCCAAATGCACGAGTAATTCACCAGTTCAGTGACCATTACCATTTTTTTTTCTTTTTGGCTTATTCATTTCTTCTCTGAATAATTTTGCTATATTATTTTTATCATCTTTATATAACAAATATTAGCGCAGTGCCCTTCTCTCCTTATTTGACCATCACCGTAAAGCATGAAAGAAACAACCTCTTGGTCCGTGGAGCACCACTTAGAAGTACAAAGGGACTCCGGGTGTTGGGAAAACTGGGACACAGCAAAGTGTCCCAAAAATCCTGCCTCATCTCACCTTTCTCTTCAGGTATGATATGCTCCCAGAAGGACTTGGAAATATCTCTGAAAATGAAACTACCATATCCACAGGCTGTGAAATGAAAAGCAGTTCTTTTACCTGGCCGGAGGAGATGCCCTATAACTAAGTGTCCGTATGCCAGTAATGTCTAGCAGCTGCCAGGGAAAACAAGGTTATGCTATGCTGGGTGCTGACAGGGAAACATCCCATCAAATTAAACAAGACGAATAAGTAACATGTGAAGGACAGTGTTTACAGCCCTGTTTTAAGCTGGGGGTCCGAGAAAGTGGCATTGCCGTGCAAGCAGGTCAGTGGCAGCACCAGGAGCTGAGCCCAGATGTTCCTCATCCCTCCCTCCAGCCCAGGGCTACTCAAAAGCAAAAAATACTTTTCATTTTCCTTTGGACAAGCAGGTGGTTCAGCAGAACTGAGAGACTAGAAAGAAAAGGGAATGGAGATTTTACAACTGCAGAGCTGATATAGCTGGAGATAAAGGCGCTGCGAGCTCTGGTGCCACAATCTTTATTGCAAGGATGGTGTATATAAAAGAAGAAACACAACATAGTTTTCAGATAATAAAGATTAAAAATCTGGCAGCCAGAGCAGAAATAGCTCATTTTTAACTCATGGATGGCGAAGTGGAGGAAGTTAATAGGAAAAAAAGGCAAAAAAGTGTAGTAACAGATGAATTGCATTAAATGGGCCTGCCTGGTAAAGGAGGGGAGTGGAGTGCTCCTGATTAGCCTTAATTTATGTTAAGAAAAGCCCCATCACTGTAAGGAGTCCAGCAGGACAGTCCAAGGGGCTGAGAGAAGGCTGGGACCAGTGTGCCAGGCACAGGCTGTCCTCTACTTGCCCAAGGCTGGTGGAGAGACATGAGGAACCACCGTAATTCATTACCGCCTCGGGACCTCTCTCAATCATGCCGAAAAATGGGCAGTGGGTTGCCCTTTGCTCCCTGGTGTGAGGTGCATTTCTCAAGAGGACAAGAATCATACGCAAAGGAACACAGGAGAACTGCGAGGAAGCTGCCTGGTCCTCTGGGAGTTGGTGCTTTTTCCTTCTGAGCTGAAATAAATTCAATAAACTACCTGGCAGTGGCTGGCTAAGAGTGTTGGCTCTGCGGGAAGCAACCCCAGCTCCTGAGCATGACATCACGGTGCACTTCTAAGTAACCATTTGCTATTCGTTACCTCTCATCTTCATGACGCTTGCACAGAAAAATCTTAATTAACTGCACTCCAGGGACTATGACTGTCCCTGGCCGCTTTCCCACCCCACAGTCCGACAGCAAAGCACATCTGTGCTTTCCTCCAAGCCATGGACAGGCGGAACCTCTGCAGCCTTCTTCTCCCAGTACGGTACATTTCTGTACTCCCACACTGGCCTATGAAGGGTTTGACAGCAGATAAGCTCTCCCAGATGCTCAGGGAAATATTATGAAAACAGGGGAATTCAGAAGATGCTTTCCGCGATGCACCTCCTAGGTCATGCCATCCGCAGGTTAGATACATCATGAGATGGAGGTGGTGTTTAATAGCCATGGAGGGATCCTTCTTCCGTGCATTCATCTGATTACTTTCTTAGCCCATTTGGCTTCCAAAAACTTATCTTGCAATATGTGAAATAGCTCCTTTTGCTTCTTTTAAGCCTGCTGCCTGGTAAATACACAGGTTCTTCTGAGAAGAGAAATAGTCAACAACTATTTCCTATGCCTTTTCCTTGTGCCTTTCAGGAATGTGCTTATCTATCAGATTCTCCTTCAATTGCCTCTTCTCAAGACTGCAAAATTGCAAAGGGACCATTCATTTGTCTATTCATAGGCAACTACTCCTGTCTGGCATACTTGGGTATCCTGCTTACGCTTCGACTCTTGCTCCGGTGCTGTATCTGCCAGCCCCACGTGGACGACTGGCACAGTAAGACATCTCAGATGGTGCTAGATCCCTGTGATATGGAAAACTTATTCCAACCCCTATCTGTTCAGTATTCCCTTCCACAATATCCTTTTTAGAGACAGAGCAATCAGATTTGCTACCAAGGACCCCCCATTCTCATTGACTCCTCAGGAGAAGTCTCATGGGCTTGAGCCTTCTTTTCTTCCACGTTTTACACAGGATTATTGCACGGGATACCCTTGTTTCTGTACCACAAGGATAAACAAAGATAGAATTCTTTCTCCTCTGTTAAATTTATACACTCGTATTTATTGCTTTTGATTTCACAGGATTAGTCTCACACTTCACAAAATTTAAAGCATCTCTGTTAGGTATAGAAATTCAAACACTCAATACAGGAATTAAGCTGCTTAATAAAATACCCATCCCTCCAGCTGTCCATTCCCCAATGCTAGTGGTCTTTCTCTGTGTGCTCCTTTATCCAGGATGAGGTGAGGTGCCTAACCCTTTTCTCCCCATAGGGCATCAGGGTCCCAGAGATAAAGAGCAATGAGAACTGGAAGATATTCTGTGCCAAGACAGAAAAGAATAGAAAATATCATGGAGAAAGAAATAAGATTCAGACAAGGCGACTCTCCATGACTGGTAAAAATCAAAGACAACGTTCATTTTACAGGCGGACAAAGATATTTTTCTTCTTTTCGGTAGTGACAAAGAAAGGTGAGGGCAGGAGGTAAGTAGTTAAAGGTAACGGCTGGAATCCTTCTCACCCAAAAAGCAGCTCTTACCGGAGACACCTGAATAAGGAGTTAATTATCCTCAGTTCTTCCATAGGAGTTGGCACTTGTCAAGCTAAATCGGATCCCCTGCCAGAGGTGAATCTCTTTATTTCTTACTCAGGCAATTATATGTTTAAAGTTATGTAGGCAAAGATACTAGCAGAAAGATGGGAACAGATCCATGTCAATTGGGAAGGTGCTCCAGCCAAGAAACAGAGCAGGAAGAAAGACTTGAAGCTGAGCAGAAACATTCACCTGGAAAACTTCTGAATTTGTTCATCAAGGGTTTCATGTCCCTCTAACTTCCAGAGATTTCTCCCTCTCCCTGTAGCACCAAGGGATCATTTCTCCTACTGCTAATGATATGGAAAGCCTTACTTTTTTGCTGCAGTGGTTATTAATAACGATACCAATAACAACAAGAAAAAATACTAAAGATGCAGCACTTGCACCAGACGTGCATTCTTTGACTGCTTCACTAATACTCTTCTCCCTTTTCCACATCCACAACTGTCATCTCGCCTCCTTCCCAAAGATGATGAATCGTGCAAACAACACCCAGTGCTACCTCTGGAGTGAAACTCCATGGTCACCTACCTGGAAACAGCAATGCATCTCCTCGTTTCAACCAGAATAAGGAAAGCTGCGATCGATAATAAGAGCCATCCTAGAATAGGATCTATCTGCAGTCAAGGACAAGGTGCAGCTGAAATGTAAATGAAACCGGAGGAAATACTGAGGCAGGTGAAATATAATTACCCAGGCGAAGATCTTGGACACAGTGCTCCTGCACAATGCTGATATTTCTGAAATCTGAAGTGCCTTTTAGATATCGAGTATAATAAATATCTTGCCTTACCATGTCAGTCATCTGCATGGGTCTGGTTCAATATCTTGTGCTTGACTAAAATAAGTCTTCCAAGAAGGAAGACAGGCTTTTTTTTTTTTTTTTTAAGCCATCAAGAAGGCAGAAATCTACTTCTTCTCCTGATGATTATTATCCATGGTTAATTATCCTCACTGAGAAAAATGTGTGTTTTGTTTCCAATCTGAAATTTTACAGCTTTAGTCTCCAGTCCTCAGTTCTTCTTACATCTTTCCCCACTAGACCAAGGAGTCCTTTAGTACCCACTGAGATATCCAGGAAGGAAATACGCTGTCTCATCAGTTCTCCTCTATATCCTTCTGATAAGCTGAATAGAGCATGTACCTTCAGCTGTTCACTATGGGCCAGCTTTTACCCTTCCATTACTTTAAGCTGACGTTCCTTAATAAAAGTGCCCTGAGGTCTTTAACCACTGTAAACAAGGTCATAGAGTATACGGACAGAGCTAAGGGGGGCAAAGCAGCTCATTAAAGGTGCCAAAACACCGCAGCAACAGTTTGTCCTCTGAAGTCTCAGCTCCAGCATAGTAGAGAAACCCACTAAAGGTTGTTAAACACGGAAAACCGTGCAGCATGGGCAGTGGTTGGAGGCTAGAAAGCACCAGACAAAGGATGCTCACTCTGTTCTTATCCTCTTCCCCAGGCCCCATAGGGGACGGCTGCTGAAAATGGACTAGATGAACCTTTCGTTTGACCCAGTGTGGTTGCTCTTATGTTTTCACAACATCCCATTGCACTCATTACACTTAGCGTTGTACCTTTCTTGAGGTGACACTCCTCTGCTGTAATCATAACAGCACATCCATTAGCACATTGCCACCGACGCTGATTTAAGAGGTGAAGGGCTCATTGCTGGCACAGTTGGGTTCTTTAATTATTCTGAGTCCAGCTGGAAAACATCTATAAAGGCAGACCAGACTCTGCTGGTGTGTTGGGAGTGCAGTACGAGGTGCTAATGCTGCTAATAATTGAGTTATGACTGGTGCACAAGGAGCTGATACTGCAAAACTTTGATCCCATCCTCAAGTTAATGCTAGCACTGTTGCAAAAGGCACAGCAAAGGAACAAGGCTGTAGTTTGTTAAATCAGCTCAAACTGGCATCAGATGACTTGAATTAGCACACAAAGAACGTGTGAAACATATTCATTTTGTTAATAGAAATACCTAGCTATATTAGCCTCTTTTTTGCTTATTATTCATAATATTTCTCTATAATACAGAAAATCAGTTTTTATTTTTAAAATGCAATCAAATTATATTTCCTATTAAAACTTTAATATCAAAACAAATTAACCAATGCTGCAGATTACACATTAGTAATGTAGTTCTGACATAATTCATGCTCCTCTTGATTCTGTTATGAACTACCACAGTACTAAAGTGCAGCAGTTCATAACATACTCTTAAGGGGAAGTGAAATGCTTTTTTTTAAGGAAAAAAATTGAATCAGACAAGATACTCCAATAATAACAAAATGTGCTTGGGCCAAACCTTCAGATAAAAGTATCTTAAGATGAAGACATGCCCAGTTCTTTTCCTCCTCTACTAACCTGCTGAGATTGATGGGCTCCTCTTTTTCCAGATGCAGGGATCACAGTTTCAGAGTACAAACCACAAGACAAACAGGATAGCTGCAAGAAGTGGCGAGTCTCTATTGCGTAGCAGTGTCCGCTACTCCAGAGACCGTACCTGAAGCAACTCAAGCGTGAAAAATCCTATTAAATGGGGCTACCAAGGGAGAAACACTTGAGCGTGATTTTGTGCAGGAGGCCTGGTGAAGTGATGTTTTTCCAGGCAGAGATAGCACAGGAAAGCAGAGTCATCCTCAAAACTTTCAAGGTCACTAAGCATGATCTGTCCATCATAGTCTCATCTCCTCCATCCTTTTTGGAGGCAGTTGCTAACTCACGGCTTAACAAACTTGGTGAAATAGTCCACCCCAGATGCCGGTCTTGGGAAAGGCAGGTCAGCCCTGCTCTGGAAGCTGTTAAGAAAGGTTCACCTCCATTATCCTGGCGAGTGCAGGTCACCTCACTCAGCGACAGCCTCAACCTCAGGTACCTGAAGTAGTTCCCACACCACCAACAGGGGCTCAGATGGAGGCAGGAGCATCACTGCAAAAAAAAAAAAAAGGCAAGAGAAACAAGAGTTTTCAGAATAAAAAAAAGCAAATCAAGAAAAAGATTGCAGTAAGGGGAGGGCAGGTCAAAAGCAAAGTGTGCAACCTGTTTCCAGTGGTGAAAACACAGACAAGGAATGTTCTTTACCAGGTGGCCAAGAGGAGACCACATCGCTGGGTTACATCTGCAACAAAAAAAAGAAAGTGGGTTTCAGGCTGGCAGTGAGCAATGTAACCAATACAGTTGTCCGCCCCATCAGAGTCCTGCATCGAGCAGAAGTTGGATCCAGGGATGGGGAAGTCTGGAAGTTGGCCCTTTGCTCAAGTATATTGTCTCTGGCCAAGACTTGGGGCTTTACAACCCTGCTTTGCCAGCAGGCTCTGCTGACCTGTGCAGCCACAAAAAAAAAAAAAAACAAAAAACCATCAGATTTTCAGCCCCTTCTCTGCTCCAAATAGATGGCCTGCATCTCCCAACCTGAGCCATATGTGCTGTTAGTTACCAGTTGATGATTGTGATGCTAATTAAAACATACTAAGAGACACACTATAAACATGCACAGCACATGAAGGAAATTAGCCAAGTGAGCTTGTCTCTTCCATTGTGCTTTTATTATGATGCTCCTTGGATGATGTTTTTAAATGAATTTTGAATAGTTTTCTTAATTTGTTTTATTCTGCTTCATGGTAACAAAACCGCCAGAGCCCCACAGGAATGATTCGGAGAAGTGCAATATTATTGGAACATGTCTCCTGGTTTTCTTACTGCTTACTTATAATTAAGCTTTATTGAGGTATAAAATGAATAACAATTTAAAAAAAAAGTTTATTGGTCCAGGTGCAAATTCACAGATACTCCAGAAAACTTCCTTTTCCATGACCTCAAAGAAACATTGCTGGTTTCTACCAACTCCCATCGGTTTCTACTAAGGCACTAAGTCACCATCCTGCTCAGCCGTATACCTCAGCGGGACGCCTCTTCAGAGCCACTTACCGTTGCTCGCTGTACACAGATGAGTGGAGGAGTACTGCTGTTTTTCTGCATGGAAGTGAGCACACACATTAGCTGCAGCTGCTTCCTGTAGCACAAAGAGCTGGGTACCAAACCTCACCTTTCCCTGCCCTTGGTGGGAATCAAGACCCTGCTGTGAAAAGCAAAGAAGGAACCAATACCTTGCCTATTGCTGTATTTGCTGCTTTAGGGGACCGTCATGATGCAGACATCTATCATAGGCATAATTGTAATCAGCCGGTAAGGTTTAATGAGTGGGGAAAATAAAAAGGGGGGGCAGGAACACAGAAAAAGGCAGTAGACCTACCCAAAGTGAGAAGGTTCTCATAGACCCCAATTTAGCCTGGTTTTAGATGTCAGTGGGATCAGTTGTGGTCATACCTCCAACACCACTTTTAGGCGCACCACTGGTTCAGGCTCTGCCTTCCCAATTTTGGCCTTTGGTAGTCTTTTGATTGGGGAATATTTGGCTGCACCGTTCACGGAGATGGCTGGTTTTGTTACTGTTGGGGTTTTTTTGGTTTGGTGGGGTTTTTTTTTTTAGGGAATCTTTTCTTGGCAGGCAAATAAAGGATGTCTGCACCTTCAAATGGATTTCCCAACCTGTAGCATAGTTCAAAGCTAAATTCCACAGTGGTCAGCAGGCCTTCTGCTCAGTCTGGGATTTTAGCACTTACGGCATCCATTTTAGCACCGTGCCACTCCCCCAGAACATGGCACTAATGGATTACTGTGCATTACGTCCCTCATTACTGCTTAAATATTTATCAGAACATTATGTATTTAGTGACTAGGGGGAAGAGACAATCCTGCATTTTGCCATGCAAAAGGGTTAATTACAGACTGGGTAAATCTCTGACTTAAAAAAATTGATAAAACAGATACAGAGATTAACAGGAGAGTGTGTTATTTACAGCTAAACAAACATTCAGCTGCATAATCCTGATCTAGGATTTCCCCAAAGGAAAAACTATTAAAGTCAATATTTTATATCCATGGTCTACATTTATACAGCAGCAAAACAGAGGAGGTCGGTTTTTGCTGTCTGGAAACAAATAAGCAGGGCTGGTTGCTCATCTGAGGCAGCTTCCTAGCCTGGAGCTGGTGTCCTTGGAAATGTTTGGACGAGTTTGTTAAGAGTCCAGATTCGCTCTGGCCACAACCTGAGGGTTTCTGGGGCACTTGTGCCTCCACCTTACCACGCTATCAGCAGACCCCTCTCCATCTTTTTCAACACTGTGGGTCCTGACTTTTTTTTTTTTTTTTTTAAAACATCTACACATCCATAAAAACCAAGCTAGCAAGATGTTTCCATGGGGCTCTATCATACCTATACTATCTAGCACTGCTGGATATACACACACAGGTACGTGTGCTAGAAGAAAAAGTGAGAAACCAATGTTTAACGTGAAACAAAGCCACCTCTGTTTGCACTTCAGCAGGAAATAATACCCTGACGCTAACCTGTAGCCCACTGCCATCACTTCTGTCACTGCAGTGGTCCACGTGTTACGCACATGTAACATGCACATCACTAATGACGAGCTTATTTATAATTAAAAACCTCACTTAAGTTTGGGTTCTTTAGCAGACAAAAGACACCAGAAAACCCAGTTGTTCATGGAATTCAGCCAATGTTTGTCTCATAAAATAAGTTCTTAAGGTAACTTATACTGGCACTGTGAAATATTGTTCATTATAACGGAGCAGCTGAGATAATGTTGTTTTCTAATTTCCCTTTCTCAGTCAGAAATTAAATAAAAAGTCATGTCTAAATTACAATACTGGATTGAGCGCAGACAAGGACCCCATGCGGGGAGCTTATGATATATCCTTCCCACGTTTTATAGCCATTAAAAAAGATTATAGGATTTTTTTTTCCCTTTTCTTTTAGGCCATTTACATTTGTTCTGAACTCTCACTGTGTTTTATTTGAAGCTCTTAAAAGTGCCAATGTACATAATAAGTCAATCAAGAAGTTAAATTAAGAAAAAAAAACAAAAACATATTGACTTGTCTCTACCAAACACGCACTTGGAAATCTGAACTCCGCCACCTAATGACTTACTGACTTTGCAATAAATATCACTGAGCAGGGATGGCTGGGTTGTTCTGCACAGCAAAGCACATTTATAATCTGATTAAGAAGTCTTCTAATATATCTTAGCATAACCCCAATAACATGGTGCTCTGAGCTCTTCCCCACCAATGCAGCCTTTAACACCTGCAGAAGCGCTCCATGGGGGCTGGAGTCCTTCTAACAAAGGCTGCCAGCCTCAAAACACTTTTCCTTGTTGTTACTTGTCTCTGTAATGCCTGGTTTGCCCATGCCCATAGGGTCACAGAGCAGCTCACCACATCGCCAAATGCCTCCTCCATGCCACTAACTCGTCACCCTTCGTCTGCTGTCTCCCTGCTTCCCCAAACCCCGACCTCCTCCTACATAGGGCTAAGCCCTAGCAGTTTAGTCTGCATGGTTTCCCAGCTACATTCTCAGCCATCTGTTTGCCACCCACCATCCTGCGTCCAGCATTTCCCTACCCCATTGCTTTCCTCCTCATGCTGGCTGTCATCTCCTTCTGGGAATACACATGCTTCTTTCCTCCCAGAGGTATTGAGTCAATCAAGGCCATCTTTCTTCTGCCATCATTGTTTTGAGTCTGTAAAAGATTTTGAACACTACAGAAATTGCTTCTTCCTTTTTAAGCATGCAGACTTGCTCTTTTTCTACAGCTTTTCAAACCCAAACCTCTTCTCCCACTCTCAGTTTCAAGGGCATTTCACATCTCCTTCTTCGCTCTGGCAGCCCCCCTCAGAGCTGGTGGCACCAAAGGAGCTTGAGGCAGGCTTCCTATGAGGCTTTGTTAGCTGAAGCTGGGATTTATCTTGCTTTCACACCTGAATGGCATCTCAGGCCAGACCGGTCAGCTGGGCTCTCTTGCAGTCAGCAAAGAGAAAGACGCAATTCCAGAGGCAGATTTACCCAACCAAACTGAATCCCCTACCTTAAAAATAAATCACCTTCCCTCTGGAAGCACCTCTTTCTTTCCATTGATTGGGAAGACATCCTAGGCTGCCAGGTTGGTCTTGCCTACCTAACTTCAGAAATGTGGGTACCTGGCCTAAGTTTTCCACCATAACATGAAGACAATCTTCTGTTGGAAGCATGACTTCTTGGATCGACCATGCAGCGTGGTAGCTGCACAAAGCTCTCATAACGTGTTACTTCAGCAAGGTCAAGGCATTTGGAAAATTCTGGTTAAGGTCATTACATTGGTCCCCTGCTGACAGCTCACATCAGAAACCTGATGCTTTCAATGGAATTGAACACTTTTTGCTTCCTATAGCTTGCCTATCCTTGTGAAATGATTGCCATCTTTCGCTCCAGAAGTGGCTGCGTTCCAGTGGAAGGTGAAGTGTTCCTGCATGTGGATTCCTGGACCTTGTTCAATAAACATAAAACTTTAATATTGTATTTGGATTGCTGCAAATGGAAGGTGCTGTGTTACCCTAATGCAATTTCTGGGAACATAAGCCCACTCTATACCTCAGGGCTCAATTAATTAAGGAACATTAAATACAGTATAAGGTCTTCCTCCCAGCAGCACAAACACCTGCACTTCATTGTACAACTTGTGCCTCTCCTAATAGCTACACAGACAGCTAAGGCCTCATCCAAAACCTATTAAAGTCCATGGAAAGATTCCCATTTACTTCAGTGTGGCTTGGATCAGACACCAAGGCGACATTGTGAGGATAATCAACCTGGAAAGTAAATCACAACTAATTTGCAACTGGGAAAACTTGGAATGAGTAAATCAGTTGAGCTCCAAGCCCTAGACATTGAATGTCTTGGTATAGTGTGAACAAAAGATAGTAAAGGGCTTTATGATGAAACTCTGGAGATGGTTTTCCTGTTTCTTACTGAAACATGATGGTCCCTAGCTCCAATATTGTTTAATTTTGTTATTCTAAGCAGAAGATGCTTCAGTCTGCAAAGGAGGTTTTTATGCTAATCCTTCATAAACACACAGATTTTCAGTTCCCTAATTCCTCTGTCAACAGGTTTCAATACACAGTGACAGTGGGAAAGATTAACTAACCTCGTTTTAAAAGACCATCAGACCAGCCAATGAATTATCTGGTCATCACAACAAAAACTTACTGTCTGTGTCTGATTAAAAGGTCAAGGAACGACTAGGGTGGTACCAAAACTGAGATCAATTAATTTTCTCTAGACTATTCCCCTGCAGTACTAACCAGTGGTGATACAACATACAGTGGACTATAAGCAAATACTTTGTCCAAATTAATTCCTTGGGTCTCATTCTTTAGCTCTTGTTTGCCACTAAATGAAAACTATGAAACCAGCAAAAGCTGTAGATCACTTTTTTCTCAAGGAAACCTTGTATTTCAAAGGATCAAACCAGCAAGCACGTGAAGCTGGAGTCAGCTTCAGATCAAGGCGCCCGGATTTAGGTACCTGTGTGTCTACATCTCTCTAGGTATCCAGGCTCCTATTATAGCCCATGAGACCATGTGGAGAGCAATTCAGCTCACTCATGAACAGACCCCTCCAGTGCTCAGCCAAATACATACTCCAATGATTGTATTGACTACAGTGAGGGTGCAGACACCCAGGGCATATATGGATACCTACATATAGGGCTCTTTATCTGGGCACAGTCTCACCTCTGGTTTGCCCTATATGGTGCTTGACCAGGAGAAAGCATATCTGACTTCAAGGTATCAATATATTTCAAACTGAATGTGGGTCTCAGCAAGCAGCTGTCATATTTTTCAGCAGCCCCGTAGGCTGACTCAGATTATTTGGTGGATATGGCATTTGGCTTTGCAAAGAGATGCTTTGTACCTCCTGCCTCACCTGCATTTATGCAGCAGCCTCCAACTGCAGCCAAGGACCTGGCCAAGAGGTACCTCTCCTGTAGAAACATGAAGAATTGTCTGATCTTAATAAATGTAGTTATATATGCTGTCTTAATTCACTCTTCGCACTATCATCTCCAAGCCTTATGTCTGTAATTGGCTTAAGAAATAAAATAAAATAATTTTCATGCATTGTTACCCCAGTATTCACATAAGGTACTTAAAACACTGGAATCAGAGGGTAAAAACATCTGATAATCTCTGGCAGCCTTAAGGAGAAGTGTCAAATATAAGCTTTTTCTACCTTACAGAATGTCTTAATAAAAGAAAAGAAAGGACACAAGAATTATAATTCAGTTGAGCTATCCCTGTAGTCTGTGGTTGGAATACACCCTAAGTTTTGAGGAAAATTGTATTACTTCTCCAAGCTGGCAGCTACAAAATACAGATTCCTATTGCTCCCCAGTGGCAAAAACATAAGGAGTCAAAATAGGAGCTAAAACAGGAAACAAACGTCCTAGACACACAGTGAAATGGAGCAATGCAGGGTAGGAGGCTGTGGAAAACATTTAGCTCTGTGACCTTCCATCTCATTTATTTCAGTCCTACAAAATTAACTCTGCTCCTACTGAACTGAACTGGAGCTTAGAAGAAGGGAACAATTCTCACACATCGGTTTCGGTCACTATCATTTCCCACTTTTGGTCTGATAATAAAGCTGGAAGAGACCAAGTCACAGGAGAGACTCCATCCAGCTTCAGAGTGGTCACCTGAGGAGCAGGTCACACCTTCAGGGAATGCAACCGGTTGCCAGGCCGAAGGAGAAGGCTTCCTCAGTGCTTTACTGGTTGCAAAACACTACATTTTTGCTATGCTGGTAAAATAAATCCTTCATCCAACAGCACAGAGGCTGCCCTAATAGACCCGTGCATCTGAGTGTGAAGGAAAGGATCACATACAATCCACAGCAAACCCTGGAAAAATTGGAGTCCACTTGGGACACTTTCCTGGAGCTGGTTCATTACACATCCCTGCAGGAGGTTAGCCTGGAAAGGGGAGAAACCAACCTCTCTGTCCCCATTCCCTTCTCCACTCTGCCTTTCCTCCTCCCTACCATCTCTGCCTTCCTTAATTATTTTTTATTTCTTTGTCTATGTGTCATTTTGATAAGTGCCATAAAAATCCATGTGCTGGAAACCTTGCAGTTAATATGTGGGAAGCAGAGCACTGTGAAACTAACTTGGTCTCTCGCTTTGTGTATACAAGCATGTGATCTCCCTGCTGGCACCTGGAATTTGCTTGGATCCTTAGAAAAATACTGGAAAATTTCAATAAATAGAAGCCCTTAAGAGATTTCTAGTTGGTAGCTGAATGGGTCTGTACAGGAGAGAACCACTGAGAAAAAAGCAAGATGAAGTTTTCTGCATTTTCCATCCTTTTTTAAGGGCAAAATCTGAACCAAACTACCCACTTTAATATTACATTTTCACTAAGATATTTAACACCAAAGTGAACGATTTCTATTATCCATGCCCTTCTACAGGGAGAAATTGGTACCTCATAGAGACAGAAGTGTTTGTGACTGCAGTAGCCATGCACGAGAGAGACAATCTCTGGTGCCAACACATCTGTATCCCCACAAGAACACCAGGGCCACGCTAAGTCATGACTTCTTAGTAATCACCTCTCTTCCGTATACGTACGGGTGATAAAAAAATAAAAGCAGGACCCTGAGATGCCGTGACCTGTACGGGTATCAGATATGGTCCATCGCCGAGAAGATTTTCATCCCTTAAATATTCATGTCAAGCTGACAAGCTACCAAGACCCAAACGACCAAACCAGAGACATTTCTTTCTTTCTTTACAGTGTGTTCCAACATATCTTTTAATTTCAGTGTCTTAAATCTCCTGGTGTGTCAAACCCAGCTTTGCTTTTTCATGTTGATTATAGTTTGCTCAGATTGCTCAGCCTCTTCTATATGGGAGCCATCTGCTGTTTATAAAGCTCTCTTACAGTCAAGTTTCCTGTAAAATACAACAGCTTTATTGGTCTTTTTGCTCTTTTTCAGAGGCCACTTCTGATTTTGATCCTTTAGTTTTGTTTTGAGGGTTTTTTTGCATTAAAAAGAAAGTCATTCAATTTTCCATGGACAGTTAGAATCAATTTTGCTGGAGGGAATAAAAGAATCTCCATAATCACAAAAGTTTTCATCAGTCTCTAAGAACAGGAATATCCTGGTGGCTATTTTGAATAGACACAGAGAATTAGACACTTTGAACAGACACAATGAATATCACAGTTAGTTAGAAAAAATGTTTTTCTCTCTCAGGGAAGATACTGGCTAAAGGGAAGAAAATTAGCGAAAGACTAGACTTGATTAATTAAAATATTTTCACTAAGAACTGAGGAAAAAATTCAGCTCTGAGGTGAAAAGCTTTTGTTTTAAGTTTTATAAACTTCATAGCATCTCTAAAGAAAAGGTTTCTGCACCCATCTCTTTTACCCAGGTAAAACCATTTCCCATGAAAAGTTTTGTTGAAACTAGTCCTAATAAAAACTGATCTGTGTCAGGTACCAACTTTAGGGAATATCTCCCAGGCACCTGCTTAAAGAGCAAGAAATAAAGCTTATTTGCTTCTTAGCACTAAGGTACCTGTCCGTTCTCCAGAAAACATCAAATAATTCAATAATAATTATTTTTTTAAAAGCGCTTCCAAAAGTACAGGCACCTGGAGGCAAAGTTGCACCTTTAAGGAAATGATATAAATGCATATATCAATACATAAAAATAACTATCGCAGATCTGACTGCAGCAATATTTAACTAGTTTGCACGGACTTTTCAGCTATAAACACCACCCTTGCCTTCTCATGTTTAAATCTGTCACGGATGTCAGATATTGCCTTCTTAAGTGGACTCAACTGTATTACAGGCTTCTGCGGTAATGCTGGGCTGAAGTGTATCTCCATTTTATGTTCTTAAATATTCATAAGAAGCTTTGCAACATTAATATCTTAGAAGGCTTACAAGAACACTTAAATAATGTGTCTTACCTCCCGTCGCCCCTCCCAAAATGTCCCAGTCTTTTCCAATTTGTGTAATGCATTGAGCCATTTTAATAATTGTTCGGGGATTTATTCCGTGGTTCTGCAGTTTGCTCATAGCCGGTGTAATTACTATCTCCGTTGGTCTTATCGTGTGCTAATCCTGCTTGTTTTACCAGCAGAGGAGACAAGATTTGAGAGCATAAGCGTGAGACAGGGGTTTTGCCCTGGAATTACAGCCTGTGAGCCCCCCGCTGCCTCATGTCTGCGTCAGAAAAAAAAACAAAAATCAGACCTTACTGGCAGCTGAAATATTATTTTTAACATGAGACAGGTGAAGGAAATTAGCTTTTCTGTGATTGTAAACAAAGTTACAGATTGCGGAAGTTTAACCATGTTCACATAAAATATTATTTGCTTTAAGCCTTATTTAATCTAGCTGCTTTAAAGGATTTTTATCAGCTCATCGTGGAGAATGCATATAGGCCCACGCTTGTGTGTGTGCGCAGCTCATCTGACGCATGTGGAAGTCATAACCCTGTAACAAATCCCGCACCAGAGAAGGTCTGCACCGCTTAAAGTTTGCTTTGAGATTTGGCATTAACAGAACTTTTTCCCAACTACGTAACGGAATTCCCAACTGTGGAGTGAGAACAACCCCCTGACGTTTTCTATGCACACTTCTAGGAAAATACTCATTTTCTGGGAAAAATATTTAAGCTATTCTTTTTAACGAATTCTACCTTATTTTCCTGACAATCTTGGAGGTCTTCTGCATGACAAAACCCTGCTCCCACAAATTCTGCATTTCACACATGTACATTTCCTATGCTATTCTAGCCAAACCTCCCTCTGAGCTTTCAAAATTGAGCACGTGAGGGCTATTTGCCTAAAACATCATGCCCTGAGTTTGCCATGATGAGCTTATAGGATGTTAAGACCCACTCTCTACTTCTGCTCGCTGATGTTACCAATCTGCTTCCCGCCAAGGGGCAATATTTCAATGAAAAGCAATACAGAAAATATTTTCATCACAATTTTATCATCGTGCTGGTGTTCCAGGGAGCCGTCTCTCTCACTCACCAGCTTTGAGCGGCAAATAACCCCAGCGAGCCGATGTACATGAATGTGCCTCATTCCCTTATCTCTGCTTCTTGGTGGTGTTTAGATAAATGTAACTCAAGGCTACCATTTGCAATGCAGCCTCTCGCTGTGCTTATCCAGGCCAGCACGAAAATGCATGCAGAGCCCCGTGCCTGCATGGGGGTGGTGTAGATACTGGGGATCAAGGGGATGGATTGAGGGGATGGCTTGGAAGTAGTGAAAGTTGGGCTTGAAAAGGGTTGGAGATGAGTTATGGGGCAAAGCTGAGCATTCCCTGCTTTTGGTGGTTTCTGTTGATTGGGACGCGCACCTTGGCCAGCTCTACTTAGTGTGGTTCAGATTAGGATGGCAAAAGGTTCACCAGATGTGAGCTAGAAGCAGAGCGTACTGCAGAGCCCAACATGCACTTCGCAGCAGGGCAAGCCCAGGGTCAAGCTGGATCACACATCCAGCATCCCAGGGGACACCTCAGAAATGTTGTGGGTGCCCTGTGGGATAAGCAGAACTCATCTGCCTTCAGGACCCCATGGACACTAAATGCACTTTAAACAGGAGATGTTCAGGCAGTGTCAATCAGAAGGCACTGCAACGGAGATGATTCACTCTGGCAAAGCAGCAGCCCTCGAGAGCATGAGAAAACAAACCCCGTCCTCACCTGCACTGCGTTTCTTATTGCAAGTCAGGAAAGAAGGATGCAAGTATTGCAGGTATCGTGGCTCACGCCAGGCTCCCGTGTCGGGGTGAGCAGCACTGTCCGTGTTCCTTGGCGGACAGAGGTGCTCCTGGCATTCCACTGGCTCTGTCTCCCCGTTCCTGGGGTGGACCGTGACATGCTGCATGCTCACACTTTCATATATTCCCATAAATAACACCAAGCTTAGAAAACAACACCATGCCGCAGGCAGAAACGGGGGGCACAAATCTCTATTTCCAAGGCAGCTGGAGTGGTTGATAGAAAAGCTCATCCAACGTACTGCCACTATTCAAACTTTGGGGTGTTAAATCCAAATCTAAATAATCCTGCATGTTTCTTCCTTGACTAAGCACCTGAGCACTAATTACGTGCCTGGTTAATTCAGTAATGTACGTACATTTCTGGGCTCCCTCCGCTTGTATTGCTCTCTCTCTGCTTCGGGAGATTAATGAGGTGAAGAAACAGAAGATTGTTACAAACCTGCAGCTTGCTGTACCTCCTAAGAAGATGATAGGAAATGTACCAAACATCATGTTATTTTCTTAACACTGCTGTGTACAGTATATAATTATAATTTAGCTGTTATATTTCTTGCCTATTAAAATAGATAAGTAATGACCCAGGACTGCAATGAACAGCACAGCTTTGCGGGACCATTTTTGCCGTTGTGCTGTAATAAGCTAAAATGCATTCGTGTATGTAAGACTTTCAGTAGGATCATTCATAGAGGCATCGCTTCTGAAAAGTATCTACTCTTGTAGGTTTACGATCTTCACTTTGCCTGCTTTCTATTTGCCTTTGGGATTATTGTTGCTTTTATATTGCTGGATTTTGTAAGTATAAAGCCTTGCACCTGATTCTTCATTTATCCATCTGCTTGAGAGTCTACGGGAATTTTGGATGTACAAGACATGCTGAACTGGACCCTATTTGATTCAGCAGCAGGGTACTCACTTCATGTGAGTACATCCACGCTTACTTATTCGATATATGCTTATGCAACGTGATGAACTAGAGCCTAAATCTGCAGCCGTAGTCTACATGTTGTTGCCACTGACATTGAGGAGAGGTAGAAACTGGGTTGAAATGCCTTGGGGTGTTACTTTAGGGGTCTGAATCCCAGCTGACTCATTCTGATTTGCAAAAAGAGCACATGATGATGCTCAAGCCTCAGTCTAGATGACTTTTCTTTCTCTGTTTTGCCCACTCTTGATCTGTCTTTCTCCCTCTTCCATTTTTTTAAGAAGGCTCCTACAAGCGCAGCACTGGTGCTGTACAATTATCCAATTTTTTCATTTATCAACGTTTTATGCCTCTTAGTTTAGTGCTTGCACACTCATTATATTAAAAAAGAAAATAAGTCTAATGAGCCCAATTAATAATCCAAGTAAGCCCACTAACACCGAAACAACTGAGAAGACACAGCAGTGTGGAAGGGAATGATGTTTAAAGAAGCTCAAGGCAGCGATGTAGGCTGGTGTGCTGCACAAAGACAGAAAGATCATGTGCCCAGTCGATAGGATCTGCATTAACACTTAGAGTGGGACTTAGCTGCTGAAATGCAGGCACTTGCTGCCACTCGAGATGCTCAGGTGTGTTCAAAGCACCTTCATGAATAAAGGTGAAAGGCAGAAAACCTTTCTGATGTCCCTCTTGGCAAAACTGGAGTTTGCTCCCTTGATCCCCTCAAACAGATGCTCAGAGGGATCTTGCCTGGTCCTTCTGCAAGTTTCTGTCACATTTCAGACACCCGCTCAGAAATTGTGAAATGTCTTCTGCATCCAAACCAGAGCTGGAAGTGGGAAATTAACATTGCATAAATATTATAGGAGGATGCCTGGATTTAAATCCAGCCCATCCCAAACCCCTATCTAAATGGATTCAATATTCAGTTCAAGTTCTGAGGCAAAGCAACAAATAGGGCCTCAAAAATACTGATCATATGGTCCAGAAAATAGGAAGATTTCAGTTTTTAAGACCCAGGCTGAAAGCTGATGACTCTTCAGAAAACAGGTTGCACCAATTTTCACAAACTAATACCTAAATACCCTCAAAATATATACCGGGCTTTCCAAAAGCCACTGCCCCTTCCTCCTCTTATTAAAAGTTCAAATGGCCTAACTCTCTCTTCCATGTCCCAAAGAAAACATGCTTACCTAGACACATGCACACACAAATATACATACATTTACATGGATACGGATACAAATTCATTCTCACTCTATACGCACAGATATCTTTTTCTTCCTTTCCTCACCAAAATTTAGGGAAGCTGCTTCTCTGCTGTACAACAGTGCACCAGAAAACAACCCGACGGTAGCCCTGCAGTATTTTCCTCGGGTAACCCAACCCCTCGGTGGGAGCGGAGAGAGCTATCAACTCCCTTTGATTAACAGGGTGGGTATGCTTGACATTCACTTACCAGAATAGGGAAGATAACTTTGTAGACCACATTAATGGGGATCTACCTCTCTTGCTCATTGATGACATTGAGCCTAACCATGTGGTGTTTTCGGAGCAAAGTAATTCCATCGGCTGCCTTTGATTACATCATAAATTGACACCTTGCCAAGATATAAAAACAGTGTTTTAGTCTGTGGAGGCCAGAGCACTTCAGATGATGCCCTCTCTCATTTGCTGGGTCTTGTGCCACGACAGAGCTATAGATCACATCTGTAATCCTGTGGAGTTCATTATCTCCTAATGCTATTTGCTTTTTTAGATCATTAGAACGAAACTTGACCTGACCTGTGAACTACGAAATTGATTGTTGCCTTTAAATGGTCAACAGCCCATTTTCTAATCGATATACCGAATAATTTTATACATATTTAAATTATATATAACTTTAATGCTTGTTAAATTTATCTGCCACTTTCCTTCTATAGTTTATTTTGCATGCATCTGAAACATGGATGGTGCTTTTACTACTTGGTGGTACCATTTAGAAAAAAAGGATGAAGAAGGAGGAAGACACAAATAAAACCTGGCCTGAAACAAAAGCCGAGCCGCTGAATGAGTGCAATTCTGCTCTGAAGACTTTTAAAACATATCCTAGCTTGGGCTGTGGTTTCAGATTAATACATTCCCTGATGGCTGGGGAAAAAAAAAACAAACCAGAACACAGTTTTGCTGTAATCATTCAAGTTTGAATAGTGTTTGTGGCGAGTGAATGGCTTCTTTTCCGTGCCCGTTGCTTTGCAGAACGAAAAACAGAAAGACACGAAGGAAGATGTTGAGGTACGCTCATGACGGCACTGGATTCAGTGAGAAGGAAGGTTTCTGCGATTAGTAAGGTTATTGCTGGTCCTGGGGAAGCACTGGTTTGGGTCTACGGGGGCTTTGCACAAGTTTATAAAGCGATGGGAAATATGGTCTCTGGCCACCTTACAGATCACTTAACTTTTAAGTAGATATAATAACCTTGTTTATGCTCTGATGATTTTAGGAAGTTCTCCTCTGGGCATCCTTTGGCATCCTGCCTTTGCTGTATCTTCCAAAGCAACTTGCTGTCTTCATGCAAAACACTCATGTGGAGTCCCACTGACAGCCTCGTTGCTCTGCTTTTTCAACCACTTAGTGAAACAGTCTTTGGTTGTTTGCAAATTCAGAAAAGGGGGAAAAAAAAATAAGGGGTCTCCCACCCCAAACTGCTGCTTCTTTTGACCCAACCTGTCCGGTTCCCTCAGCATCTCTGCATTACCAGGGAAAATTCACCCCAGTGCCCCAAAGGTTCCCGTCTGGGAAAGAAGCAAACTCAGGTACTCACAGCTTCAAGTTTCTTCTCTTATCCATGTGGGGGAGAGAGATGAACAAGTCAAATCCATAAAGTCTATTTATTCTGTGTGAGATGAGACCTGACAGCACCAACACAGCGTTCAGAGGGAAATGCAGTCAGAGTGAGGGTGGGTGTTGTGATCAGTGCAGTTACTCAAGGGTTTAAAACTCATGGTTTCATGATTGTGGACAGGTGTCTTCATCACCTTCACCTCCTCCAGTTGAGAACAGGAAATATTATATATATCCCAGTTAAAGGCCTCTAAGGATGAAGTAGTTAACTTCTGTAACTCATTTAAAGAGGAAAAGCAGTACATGCTGCTGCAAATGACAATTAATGATGCACAAAATTGTTCTTCAGTGGAAGGGTCATTTCCCCCCACTTGACAAGCCGATCCCTCTTGTAATGTGCGGGGTTTTTTGAACTGTTCAAACAAATTTTTTAAAAAAACTCAGACAAAAAAAGAAAACCTCCAGTATTCCCCAAAATCACAGCCTTACTCAGGCAATCACAGCATGGCTTTCGCCCAGATGAGTTGCTGGAGGAAAGAGTGGGACGAGTGCCTTATTCTACATCCTGGCCTGCACTCGCTGGGCTTGCAGAAGGAGCAAGATGCTACCTTTCCACTGAGGATCCAGCCAGTGCCACTGGACGCAACAGCAACTCTCTGACCCAAGGCACCTCCAAAACATCTCCTGGCCTTTCCCTGCTCCTCTTCAGAGGTCTGTCCCAAAGAAGGAATAACAAATGAATAAAATTAGAAATGAGCAAACAACCAGTGAAGAAAACAAACCTCCAAACCCCCTGGAATAACTTCCCTGGATTACTGGTAGTCAGGCAGGACTTAATCTTCTAGATGTTCTCATCTTGGAGAGTAAAGAGGCATTCGGCACTTATCTAAAATTAAAATGGTGAGCAGTGAAAGCCCTTGCAGGTGCCTGGATCTCATCTGCATATGCGTCTGCTTTGTTTCTGCTCTTAGCCCCTTCTGCTTGCTCGATGATGAGCAGGGACCGCTTGGGGAGGGGAGGGGGCCAGTAGCTTTTGCTGTGCTTCTATACTTGCCACTGCTGCATCCAGGAAACAGCACCTTTTAATACATGGCCATTTTTACTTATATTCCGGTTTTATCAAAGCAATGGGGCATGCGATAGGCTGGTAAATAATTAATTTGTTTCCCAAAGACACCCAGTGGAAGAGATGACAAGCCCTGCCATTTATGCTTTTATGAAACGCCAGATGAAGTGAAGGCGTCAGCGAGAGGGCAAGATGCTGGGAACAAAGTGAATTAGAGAATATCTTTCCTTCAGTAAGACAAATTTGTGTTGGGTAACCACGCTTTGCTGGGGAAGCCAATTGGAAAAGAGTGATAGAGGCCCAGCTACCGAAGTTCATCAAAGTCATCTGTTTCAGGTAAGCTCATTTTTCACCAGCCAAGGGGACATTTACCTGGAGTACACCTGTAAGGTACAGCCGACAGATTGAATGGTACAGTGCTTTATTATATTTCACACCCTGATGATTCAATATGATAGGGAACAGGGAGAGGAAAAGGGAGAGCTGCAAAAAAATGCCGTCTCTTCTCTTTGCAGTGCACTTGTTGCAAACCATGACTGCATTGCTTAGGTAAACCGGAGGAAAGCGAGCAATGGTTTGCAGTGAATTACACTCCTGTGTGAGTATTTAGCTCAAAGTAACCTTCGTTTCTTCTCCTTTCCTTTTTGCAAGTCATGTCCCAGATTTCTGCAGTGAGACAACCCTACATTATATATATCATTACGTACATCCCCCCAGCCTGTCACCCTGGATGGCAGCAAGGGCTGACTCTTCCCATTGGCTCCCCAGGGAGCTCCGTGCTCCTGCTGGGAGAGCACAGATGCCTTCAGCTGGGAAAAGAGCTGGAAAAAGGGACCACCTCCAAATTCACCTGTCTTTACAGCCAATCCTACAGCTACCTCCTGTCCAAGTGTGCACCCTGCTTGTAGGTCACCTCCCAAGGTCCTTCCAAGGCCATCGCGTTGGAGGGTCATCACTTTGCTATGCTGAAGACAACCTGACCTACCAAGGTTCAAGTGAGAGGCTGAACCCAACTTCTACAAGATTGGGAAATACCATGATTTCACCCAAGCTTGCAAATCTGAGTGTTACAGTCCCCGAGAGCCTAAACGTAGCTGTGCCTCAGAAAATAAGGACTGTCAGTGGGTAGTTTCAGGTACTTGGTGGGGGACATGGGGTTTTGGAGATGGGAAGTTTGCCGTTTATGCCCACTGTTTCCACTCAAAAAGGAAATGGACTTTTCTCTCAGCTCCTGGAAAAGAGTGTGCCCGAAGCCTTTCTTGTTTGGACAACACAACCCAAATTTGATGTACAATCTCTTGTACATCTCTGTTTCCCAACAGTCAAATATATTTGTTTCCTGGAAAAGGAGTTTATCTCTATCACAGCAAGTTTGACTCAGAGGCCAAAGTATTACAGATACTGCCACTACCATTTGGCTGTAAGATGGCAAAGCTGAGCGGAAAGAAATTTGTAGTTCTTACAGAAATTATTGTTGTCACAGACAACATGTAGAACTTTCTGGTGTCTGATATTAGCTTCAGCAATAAGTCAGGGATTTCAGGTGTCTGAGCACCTGCAGATGGTCTGGGGGCAGTGGTATGTCAGAATTAGCAGGAGCTATGTGTCACGTAGATCCTTGAGAAAAGGGTTTTGGGGGTTTTTTTGTTTATTTACTCTTCTGGAACAGCTGTAACCACTAGCATTTGGCCCAGGACCAGATTTCAGCCTTAGGGCCACAGCCAAAGGTCACATTAGCCAACCATTTGGCAGGCAGGGTCATATGCCAGAAAGGATAACGTCTGGACGTGTCAGCCCACGACCTGCCAGATATCCAGGTGCCATGGACTAACAGAGTGCTGCCAGTCTCATCACAACAGCCAGCGTGGCTCTGAAATATTTGCTGTTTTGGCAAGAGGTAAAAGTTACCTGGCTGAATCCGTCCAAATAGTGATGCCTCATTTTAGTCCAAACCAATACTGAAAGTCGCTGCTGCTGTACATGGGATTTTGTTGCCCTAGAGAGATGTTTCTGGTGGGCAGCAGATACCAACAGAGCAGAAAGATGATGATGTAAAGGGGATATGGGCTCTACACTTGGTGGCACCACTGAAAACATCTACTGAAGATGGTGCAATTGTGCCAGCATTTGCCCCAAAACATGTGAAGTAGCTAAAAGTGCAAGTTTAAATGCAAAGATGACCATATCTGAAGGACTCTTTCTCTAGGGTCTGAGCATCTCCAGCTTCCAGATGGATCAAAGAGCATTTGGGACTGTCTAGGGAATATCTTTCTATATTAGATACATGCTGGTATGTTTTGTCCTCATAAGGGAGGTGGTTTCTCCTAAGCTCTAAGGTACGCTTATTTCTGTTCCATTTAGGAAAAAGAATCCTTTAATAAATTAACATGCCTTTACAATGATAATATGGACTATAAAAATTATTGTGATTCATATCAGGACCCATAATGATTTAACTAATCAGTCATTAATTAAACAGGTTTTTACCTGCGGGGGCTGCAAGAGTTTAATAATTTAAGCTGACTAAATGTTAGTACTACCCAGGCATAATTAGAGCTGTGGGGAAAGTTTCACAAATACAGCAAAGCTGGCTACATTTCATGCTATTTACTAAGTGTACGCAGCAGTCTGCCAGCAGAGAAGAGTTTTCACATCTGAATGAGCATGTTGCCAGGACCGAATGACCAGGAGAGGACTGGATTAAGGATGTCAGTCAACCTAAGTTATAAAAGAGTCCCCAGCCCTGCAACAGTTTAAATATACTCTTGGTACATATTATCACCTTCATTGCAGAAGCTCTTGCAGGATTGACCCCTGTGTTATGAGTTTACGTGTTGAGCACTTCCTTGCGCGGGTCTTAGGACATTGGGGTTCAGTGGAGCAGTTTGGGTTAACAAAACTGTGTTGCTTATCTTGCAAGAATGGAGATGAGCTTCAAGAGCCTGGAGTTTTCACTCCGGGACCTTCATGGCTGCATTTTGTTCCACCTTTAAGTCCCATTTTACTTGCCTATAAACTGGTAGCAGTAACCTTTGCCTGTTTTGAGACGCCTGCTTGCTGCACTCATGCACCAAAAATGTTCTGTAAACAGTATTATTTTATTAATTAGGGGCTACAAGTCTGTTTTTGAGCATTAGGAGCCTGTAGTGGTCCAGTGGAGAAGAAAACACCTGGAGGAGATCACAGGTTCACACACCAGCCTATGATTTCTGAATCCAGGTCCTCTCCTGTTGGTAACAGCAAGGTAGTGATGCCTGTGTATTTAATATTCAGCATCTAGAAGAGAAATGCTTTGGTCAAAGCAACATCGAGGAGGAGGAATTCTTTGTTCTATGAAAGGTTAATGCACCTGGGTAGCAGCCGAGAGCGTTTGCATGCAGAGAGATCATTAATCCATGCAGTAATAATTTGTGAAATAAAAATCAATCTTGGAAAGGAGGCAAAGCCTCTAGTTCTAAAGTAATGGACTGCCTTTTGCACTGCATCTCGTTAAGCAAGACCCAAATACATAATGGGCTCAATTTCCATGCAAGGCTTCTCTGCAACCCAGAAAAACTAATAGCAACCCTAAACAAAATGTATCCATATCCTGCTGCCTTTTAGGGCCTGGCACTTGCAGCTCAATTAACACGGCAGTCCCGGCCATGGCAGGATGTTTTTAAATGGCAAAAGCTGCAATATTTGTTCCAGGTAAGTGGAGCTCCTGGGCTGATGGACCAGACCTGCAGACGTGCTTGGCACCATCAGCACTTGGGGAAAGCACCTGATGGACTCAGCTAACGCCCGCACAGCGGGAGCTTTAAGGGGGCTCAGAAGCAGCCGAGCTCTGCTCCGCTTGGAAAGGGAAAGGGAGCATTTAGAGGGCTGTGAGATGCCCCGTGGAGATACTCCCGGAGCCCCAGACAGCCGCATCCATGCCTCTTCTGCTCTTGCTTACTTAAGAGGGAAACAACCTGGGGCCAAACACAACAGCCCAAGAGCACTTGGTGCCTCTGCCTCAGGCAAGGCTTGGTCAAAAGGCTGCAGAAATCCGTGGTACATCCGTACGGGTAAATAAAAGATGAGAGATAACTGGAAAGCAAATGTGGGCTTACCTATCTAGCAGAGGAATCTTTCAAATAACATGTTGCTTTAAAAAACAGCCCCACAAGCACCTCTATAGAGGAGTAACGCGGTCAAATTCACTCCTTAGTTCGACACACAATGAAATACCTTTTTGCTTTCATCCTACTCGCATGAGTTAAGGTGATATCAAAGCTGCTGTGCTGTAGGCATTTGGTTTCTGCCGGGATCCCAAAAAGGAAAACTATACGTTATCACTTGCTCCTGAGGTTGAAATCCATCCCTCTTGCCATCTCCCTACCTCCCAGGGGCTTTAATTTGAATTTTCTGCTTGGGGTGGACAGGTTTCCTGGACATTGTCACCGGCATAGATTTCACAAGCTCGTCAGCAGCTCAAGATGATTTCGGTGAGAGGGAAGACAGGCAGGCTCACTGCCAGGTTCCAACCCAGCCCCAAGTGAGGAGGTGTCACTCTGTAATACTGACAAAGTACAAAATCCAGTCCCAATAATCCTCTTAAGTCAGAACAGAAAATAACCAGTGTGATTGATAACCCAAAGACAATCAAAGTGTTTAGGATTTAGGGAAGGTACCATACGTACAGAATATTTCCAGAAAGAACTATACAGTATAAAGGACTGTTTTGTTTGGGTTTTTTCCCCTTTTGCTATACTAAAAGAGGGGAAAAATAACAATTATCGCCTGAAAATGTGCTGAAATCAGTGACAGTTTTACCATTTATTTGAATTGCTTTTCAATCAGGCTTTTAAGGAACACAGCAGAAATATCAATTAACAACCGAATAATCATTACAAGTAAACAAAGACGATAAGGAATAAATTAGAGCAACACTGGAAATCAATATCATTCAAAGGCAGAAAATCAGTTGAGTTCAGTTTGGGGATAAGAGATTCAGCAAAATTGATGCAAAGAACTGATGGTTTGGGCTTTTGCACCACACTTTGGGTGGTAACACGCCGTAGAGCCGTGTGTGTCCTCCACGGACACGGGTGCCCCCAGTCTGTCAGCTCTCCATTTGTGCCCTGCAAAATGTGACTCCCTCGCGGCGTTTGCACAGCAACCTGGGAGACTGGATATCTGATTCCCCCTTTAATTAATGGGAAATCAACATCCCAGACTCTTCTCTCAGGTGTAGAGGTGATTTTTCAGATGTGCAAGGTGCTCCAAAGGAGAGAAGGATACAGAGGCAGATACATGGCTGCAGATATAGCTGTAAAAATCTAAAAGGTCTGGCAACGCTGGTGGAACTTATTTCTTTCCTTTGTGCTTTGGAAATAACATGTTGTCTCACTTGATGGAGATGTGTTGCCACAGAGCAACACGGTTTTTTCAGCCTTACCAAGAGGAACTTTCTCTGCCGAGAGTACACAAAGCATTGGAGTTATGTTAACAACAATTTCATAATCCAAAGATTCCCCAAAAATTTGAAATAAAAAAATCCTTGCATTTTTACCTTCCCAGCTTTCAAACTGTCCCTTGGGACTCCCTCCACTGCCAGAGTTGGCTTCGATGCAAATACTTCATATAAGAAAACAAGCAAAAAATGTGTTAAACCAGAAAAAAAAGCCCCTCAAACAGTAAAGCCACCTCAAGATACCTTTTGAAGAAGTGACACGAGATCTGTTTTGAAACTTTTGACCTCATTTTAGCCCCCCAGCAGCTGGTTTGTGTCACATTTCTTCCTCCAGCCGAGGCTGTCCGGTGATAATGTTTCAGTGTGACTCCTCTGTGATTCAGCCAGAGCAAGGGGAGAAAAATATCCCACTAGAAATGCCAGGTTTACAGAACGATCTGCCTAATCTTACATGTTAAGATGCTTCCCCCTTTCTGGCTCATTTTTAAATCATTCTTGGAAGACAAAGAAATCCTCCGGTAAGCGAATAGCCTTGTCCTTAAGCCTGGGGGCAGCTGTCTGCTTGCAAACCCTGTACCTTCAGTGTACTGGACTCTAAGGGCGTCCCAGACAGCTGTTGGGTAAAAAAGGGGTATTTTTCCCTTTTTATTACATAATGGGATAAACTTGAGATGGTCGGCAGGCAAAGGGGGAGGGCTGGCCCTTCTGACGTTACACACCGGGCTCCACATCTCAGCTTTAGTTCACTTACCAGATCCGGAAATATTTTTCCCCAAAAAGGACAGATGACTAAGGTTTTGTTCAGTTGGGTTTCATCTCTTGCATGGGACATGACCCAGTTGTCTTGGCAGCAATTGCCAATTTCAAGATCCTCCTGTGTTTGAAGAGGCTGCACATCCCCTGTCCCTGGGCAGCGCTCCCAGGGATGTCCTGTCCGAGGGAGCACGAGAACCCCAACATGGCAGCCAGGGGCAAATCTCTATATAACATATATATGGGGGTTTTTTTAACATAACTACTGCACTCATAATTCTTCACACTAATCCCATTCCTGGCACAAATCTTCTATCTCAATCTTCCTATTTTTCCCCTGTCCAAATCTTGACATCCATTAAATTCTCAGTGTGCCCAAAGCTTACCAATACGGCACACTGCTTTATCCAGTGGCGTCAGTCCATCAATAAAGCTCAGCTGCTGAGTTTGTCTGCTTTCCTGCATTTTCGGATTACCGTAAATTATGTGGATGCTGGAGCAGGCAATGCCGATGTACCAGCGCCGGGCCTCAGGGTCCATGGTCGGACTCCGTGTGCTCCAGCAGCATCAGGGATGGGGCAGGAGTGAGACTTTCCCATCATTTCCATGGACTCACAAAGCCACCACCAGCAAAAAAAGTGGTCTCCGCTACAGCTCAGCCCAGCTGGGAGCGGATGCAAACGTGAATGGCATCTTTCTCCTTGGCTGTGGCTTTCCACTCATCTTCTCTCTCCTTTCTCGCTCCAGAATGAATGTACAATTAAAACACAATCAATCTCTGTGACATTTCCAAAGTGTGCAGTCAGTGTACCGGCTTCTCTTTTAGCCTTGGCGAGAGCCCAAATTTCTCAGAAAAATAAGCTCTCCACTTTCCCCTCAGAGAAACTCAAGATTAAAGGTTGTCGAGTGGGGACAAATCAAGCATCAAATTTGCTGTCAACAAATTAATGCACTGAAGAGACTTCTCTGAGTGACTCTTCTCAGGTTTAGCAGTAAGTGGGGATGGTTAATTCTAATGGTAGCCAATGATTTGCATCCAATAACCCTGCATAATGTGGGCAAACACAGTTTTTTAATAGAAGTGACCATTTACACCTTCCTTTAACAAAAAATAAGCGGAGTGAGAGGCAAGAAACCTCTTAGATGAAAAGCCTCTTGTTTGTGCTAAGAGAAGAAAAAGGTATTCCCAGTTTATTTTATTTGTCATCTCAACACAGACAGGAAGAAAAATATTAATATTTAAGACTACCTCTAGCAATTGTGTGTTTTGTTTTTCTATTTATACACCCTCAAGGTGCATAGAGCGTTATAGCAATGCCTCAGGTCACATTCATAATAACGGGAACCTCACTTTCCCCCCCCCGCTCCCCGTCTCCCTTTAAAACAACTCTATTAGTACTGCGCAAGCTACCTTAAGCAGCATCTGACATATACAAACTGTTGCCTGTAGGTTGCCTGTTTGTTTGATTTTCTGCAGTGTGAAGGTTGAGTTGAGTCATTTTGCACCCAATTACTTTGCAGTAAATTTGTCGGATGATTCTTGTCGTGCCGTATTGATCCAACGTGTCACCTTGAACTTGTTTATTGACACATCAAATTCCGAAGGCAGCCCTGTTCAATTTACCACTTCCCAATTATGGCATTTATATGATGTCACTGAAGCTTCTTGTCACGTTCAGATGAGGCCATTTTCCCCCCTCCACCACCAATCACCTGAGCAGCGGTTGCCATTTTTCTCTGACCTTTCCCGAGACAGATGGTGGTTCATAAAATACATCATTAGCACACATGTCATTTTATCTTGCCTGGATTTTTTAAGTGAAAGGTACTTTGTTCAACAAAAGATTTTTCAATTTCTTCCTCGACGACGGCGCTGCTAAATAGGATTTTTTTTGCGAGCGCTAGAGAAGGGGATTCATCCCCGACGGCTTCACTGAGGGATTCACGACACGACGGCGGGAAAGCTTCATCCTGGGCCCAAACAGAACATCTGCATCCCCGGATGGCCACAGGAGCTGCAAACATCCAAACAGCTCAGGATCCGGCCCGGTACTCTGACACATAAAACAGATGTGGGATATGGGACGTCGATGCGACGTTCACCACAGGAGATGGCATGGTGTTTCGTTGATGGTCGGAGGTGAGAGCACAGAAGCAACGGCTATTTCCTTTGCAAAGTCGTTCAGGATTTGTGTGTGCTACCCTGAGTTTACTGATGCCAAAGATGCTGAAAATAGCCTCCTTTTTTACCCTGAAGTGTTCTGTTTCTTTTCTTTAGGACAGTCCACTTGGGTTTTTAATAACTCAGGAGCTGTGCAGAGTGGGTGCAGGAAGAGTATTTGAAAGTGCTGCTGTTGTTGGTTTTCTCTTAAATCATGATAATATTTGATGCCAATAACTAAAAATATTAGCTGGCCAACTTTGTCCCTTTGAATTGATTCAGCAACACACTAAAGCTTAGTCTTCTATTGGGTCATATGCTTCAGTCCCACTGTTTGAATTTAAGACGTCTATGTGGTTTCCAAGATGAGGACCTACGAGCTCATGCACGATCAAAGCGTCCCTCCTCTCCCTGTGCAGAAGCTCCGAGGTAACCCAGAAGACAGGCTGGACCAAGAAAGGTTTTGTTGTTTGAGGCTGCCTAGGGCCGAGGTCAATGTTAAAGACAAATAGAAGAGGCGTGCAGTCTTCCACTGCATGATTTATCACTTGCCAAAATGTGCTTGAGAAAAAAACCAGGGGAGGGGAGAGAAAAGCAACCACAGCAGAAGAAAAGATTATCTTCTTGGCAGTGCCTCAGTTATGATGCCAGTGGTGTTTTAAAGTAGCTGGAACAAAAACATTTCCGAATCCAATTTCATTAAATATAATTTCTTCTTCTTGCTTGACACTCACTGTTTTACTTCCCCATTTCCCTGACAGAGGACGTGATCATTTCTGCATCACCAGAACTTAGAAAACAGCAAACAGCATCTCTCTAAATTCCTGAACACCCTGGCTCACCTCAGCTCACTCTCACATCCCAGGTTCACGCTGCTGCTGCCATTTCATCCCGACCAGCGACGCCGTGATGGTCTGACAGAGGAGAGAGGAGCCTGCCTATGTGGGGAGGAAAATAAAGTCAACAAATGCTCTCAGGTGGAGACCTTGAATGTCAGGTGTCAGCCAGGAGCCAGCTCCTGATTTATAAACCCCGCAGGAAGGGTTATGGGTGGACGCTGGGCACCTCCTTGCGCTCGCTCGGGCAAGGCGATGCTGCTGTTGGATCTTACCAGGTGGCGAGGCAGTGAGATGGCTTCTTCTTTCCTTTGTGTCATTGGTAGCTCTTGGATGTTGCTCCCATCTCGGAGCTGTTGCCCAAGTCTAAGTTACTGCTTTTGCAATTTATTGTTCTGGTCTCTCCAGCACATATTGTTAATCTCCTTTACAAGACTGGGACTCTCTCTTCCCCAAAGAAATTACCTATGTCCCTCCTCCAGCTTGCTCAGTCTATCTTCTTGTGCACAGCTCCCAATCTCTTCTGCTTCTCTGTTATTCAGGGAAGCCACAGTTAGTCTATGAGCACTAGTTTCCTTTTCCAAAGGTCTTTGTATCATAAGACACTCAAAATAACTCCAGTTCTTGGCCCTGAAAAGAATCAAAGTGTCCAAGTCCATTGGGCATTTTTGGTTTGCCAAAGATTTGTCGTACCCACACTCAGGTGTTATGGCAGTGGTGGCTGTGGCACAGCCAGATGTTTGCACGTGGTTTGCAATCCGACTTGGGACCATCGCCGCCTTCTCTACCAGGGGCTTCGTAGATATTCCCCTGCATGCGAGAGGCTACAGCCAAGTGGGTAATATCCCAGTTTCTAAAGCAGGGAGCGGAGCGAAGGAGAGGCCACTCCTGGGACATCACAGGCCAGGAAGGTCTCCTGAACCACAACCAAAACTTCCTAACAGACAACCAGGAATACGAAGCCGGGGCATTTCCAAGCACAGCAGGATGTGCTGGCTTGCCCTGCTGCTCTGATAATTGCTGATGGTTCATCAGGTCGACCTTGAACCTGTGCAGGGTTTTTACACAACCCATATGTTGCCAGCCAGTGTGGGTTTGGCAGTCTTTAGGAGCTCTGAGAGCATTCACAAGGTATTTTCTGACCTGTCACCAGCACACCCAAACCTAAATTTCATCCCTTCTCCTCTGAGATGTATCACGCAGTAGCATATTGCTGTAGAAACATTGTATGTCTCTTAAACATGACTAGGGTAGATATATATTGGGTCTGTATATATGAGGTAGACAAACAGATATACAAACATGATTTTTTTTGCATGTCTGTGTATATAGAAGAAACAGAGATGAAGAGCACAAGTGTTGGATGGACACATCATGGAGATGTGTGTGTGTGTGTCTGCAGGTTCACGTACAGGAGACTACATGGCCAACTAGATCGAGCCCATCCCAAGGCAGAGATACAGGTCCAGTCCTAGCCTGCCTCCGATCTGCACCTCTGTGTCCTCTCCCAGTCTTTGCTCTCCTGGTGTGTCTGGGACGGGAGAACTTTAGAGCACCTCATTTGGCACAGGGTTCCCAGAAATAAATGTCCAAAACGATTTGGGTGAACCAGCCTTCAAAATAAACATTTCTACTGAAGAAGGGCCCTTGTAAAGTTTGGGGCTTACTTGGTTTTGGCTGCAATGACACATCTTTCTTTGCACCACTGCAATTCTCTGCACACGCTCACAAATAAAACAGGATGAAGAACATACGTTATGGTAGATACTGGATTTATGACATGCCAAGTTTAAATAGCACCCATAAGGCTTAAACCAGCAGCAATGGGGAATCCGTTTTTCAATTGCAGCCAGCACACAAAGCTTTCTCTTTCTCTTCTCACTGGGCAAGCTGATGCTGGGTACCAATTTCCCGAATTCCTCATGCCAGGAAATCATGTGTCCACCTCCTCACGTGTGACTTAAGGTTCTTTTGTGGGTTCTTTTTAAAGTCCAGAAATGTACTAAAATAGCAACCGCGCTACTTAACAGCATCAGATGACTAGCGACAGCCCTTATATACCAATTAACCTTTGTGCCAGTTTTAGTCTGGTGTGCACGCTCTCATCATGACTGCAACCGTTGAATAATTAATCCCTTAGACTAAACAAACTGTTGCTGGACTGTGCTCAGCTTCCTTTTCTGCTCGTTTACGCACTGATGTCTAATTTTTTGTCATTGATTTTCACCCCCTTGTGAAGGGATTTTTTCTTTATGCAGATATAATTATAGTCTTTTCCTTGGTAATCAGAACAGGGGATCAGGGGTTTTTTGTGGTAACCAATGTAGTGGGAAGGAAGGAAGCAAAAAAAGAAAGGGAAAAAGAAAGGGAAAGGGAAAGGGAAAGAGAGAAAGAGAAAGAAAGAGAAAGAGAAAGAGAAAGAGAAAGAGAAAGAGAAAGAGAAAGAGAAAGAGAAAGAGGAAGAGAAAGAGAAAGAGAAAGAGGAAGAGAAAGAGAGAGGAAGAGAAAGAGAAAGAAAGAGAAAGAGAAAGAGAGAAAGAAAGAAAGAAAGAGAAAGAGAAAGAGAAAGAGAAAGAGAAAGAGAAAGAGAAAGAGAAAGAGAGAGAAAGAGAAAGAGAAAGAGAAAGAGAGAGAAAGAGA
>WAAD01009990.1:135148-177080 GCA_013389945.1 Fregata magnificens | reverse complement strand
GAAAGGGAAAGGAAAGGAAAGGAAAGGAAAGGAAAGGAAAGGAAAGGAAAGGAAAGGAAAGGAAAGGAAAGGAAAGGAAAGGAAAGGAAAGGAAAGGGGAAAGGAAAAAGTGCTTCACTGTAGCAGAACGAAAATCTCATTTTGACAACTAATTGTGGAGAGATGCATTTTGGTTACAATGATGGTTTGGTCTGCTGTACTATTTTACACAAAACCCCCAAATTAAAAATTACCTCCAGGGAGTAATTTTTTATTTTATTTTTGCAAATATTAGATAGCCCATTTCCATCTTATTGAACATATTGTCACTCTAAACTGGCAGCTCGTTTGTTATTCTCAGAGCATTCTAAAGATACAGAAATAATACTACAGAGAATACAAATGGCTACACGTTTCATGAACACTTTCCAGGATATAAATTTGTAGTCATGGAAGAATTTACAGATACATCAGTGTTTGTTTTCAAGTCAAAGAAATATAGTCTCACATTTCATGCGTAAAATTGTATGTACTGCTCTACTGCAAACACATCAATTAATAATAGAGGGCCAAATTTTGTGGTTCTTTGAGCTTTATCAGGCAAAATTCTCATAGGCGATTGAGAACTGCCTAAAAAAAAGCTGAAATATATTTATCTTTATGAGTTGTTTGATTTAATTTTGTTGGTTATGTACCATGTATGAGTTCACAGTGCCTCTTTGAACATGCTAAGCAGAAATGGTGGGAGGTCTGAACCATAAAGCATCAGAGCCTAGTTTGGCAATTACATTCTTTAATCTTTTATATGGAGAATACCTCCTCTAACAGTTGTCGGTAGCCCATCAAAGAAAGCTCGCCTGAGCACCAAAGCTGTCTCAGTCCGGCATTGATCAACTGTTCATCGTACATTTTGGAAATGTCACATAAGCACCTCATATCTGTGAGTGACGTGACCCCTTTGGGAAGGGAGAAAGTGATGATCAAGAGTTTAAAAGGCAAAATGGGAACTGTAACACCTCAGGGAGTCTGCTCGAAGCATGACTGCGGTGGGAGGTTTGCCCCAACCAGGAGCCTGGGGATTGGGTCCCATGTACTTACTTTTCATTATTCTTAAAATCAATAAGTAGATACTGACTACTCTTAAAGTGAATATCAAGATTAATTGACCCAAGTGGTAAGTATTGATCTAGGAATGGCCAATCGATTGTCAGGGGATGATAAATCTTGAATTTTATAGGAACACGAAGCCACAGGCAGGAGCAACCCCGGGTTTACAGCAGTGGACGTTCACACAGGGAACTCCTGGTACAGGATGTGCTGCCAGCACCAAGGGCCCTGCCAGGAGAGCTGTCTTTGCAGAGTTAAAGTACCCAAATCCTCCCTTTCTTTTCCTAGAGGAAGTACTCCCAAAATCTAGGACTTCTTCTCCCTTTTGAGTGCAGGTCAGGTGAGGTTCCTCACATAAGGCAGGCAAAGTCAGAGTGTCTAGCCATCGCAGAGGGCAGCAGAAGAGGGGTCCAGGTTGAGTCTTTCTCCAGCATGGACTGACTTGGACAGAAATATTTGGGGATCTATTAGGATAACAACGTCCAGAAATGTACCTGATTTCTTTGGGCACTGGAGCTTTTTCAACCAGCACCTTAAAGAAATCTGGAGTGAAAAAGCGCTGTTGACCCGGGAGTGAATACCAGCTTCTGCGGGGCAGATGGCAGCTGATCTGGATAAACTTCTAATAAAATAATACGGGCAACTTTACCAGGCAATGTGATTTATCAATACTGTTCCAGGCTGTGGTATTACTGATCTCTTGGAGTTGCAAACGCCAGAAATGGATTGGTTCTTTGTCTGATTATTTTTGGCCAAGCACAACCCAGAAGGTTTGGGTTTTCTTTTTCTTATGAACATAACAATGAATTTTTTAAAAAACAAAACTAGTAGAAAATGTTTATATTGATGTTATACTGGAATGGGTTTTTGAACCAAAGGGGACTTAGTCAGTAGTCTAACATCACAGTCCAGGACTGTATCCATCCAGGGGCTCCAGCAAGGTTACAGCCCAAAGAGCGGAGAGACACAGGGAAAGGCTGTGACCTGAAAGCCACCAAACCCAGGTCTTGGGGAAGCCCTCAGCTGAGCCATCACACCGTGGTTTGCATCAGGGCTCCCCACTCCTCCTCTCACACAGCCTCAAGGGCAAATCTATCCCCTGCCTGCCCAGATCAATGCAAAACCTAAAAGACCCCAACACCTGGGGCTTCGGGCACTGCCTTCAGGAGATTTCCTAACCATCTAGAGAAAATGTCCTTAAAAGGTTTCCTTCTTTTTTCCCCAGCAGTGTATCTGTGCCTCTTTAGCCACATTCCCGTTCCCATTGCAGCGATGCTACCCCTCCTGAGCATCCACGTCTGTGACATTTCTTCAAAGGGGGAACCACCAGGGAACTGCCAAGCAGTATCTAGACCTCTGGGATGTGAAATATTTGTATTTTAATTGCATCCTTTGTTCTTATTTCTAATAAAGGATGATATTATGAGGCCTGAGGGCCATATTCCTCTTTCTAGGGATTGTTACTCTGCGATGATAAGAAAAATGCTACGTGATGTGGAATATGCATTCAACAAAAATGTCCTTCAATGTGAAGAAATATCCTATCTATCTGCCTTCATAACCTCAGATGGAGGGGAATACAGCTGAGAGCTCTTCCCTTAAGCACTGCTTCCTACCCTGCATTTACTCTTCAGTCTTATTTTCTGTAGACTCCTGTGAATGACACTTGGAGGCAAGGAAGAGAAGGGAATTTTCAAAAAAGTGTGCAGGAGGCATGGGTACAAAACCAATTATTTATTAATAGGTTTTGTCCACACTCCTCCTGTGCATCATTTGGAACATTTACCCTGTAGGCAGTGAAGAGCAATCAGGTGAGAAATTTAGGTTTGCATCTTGCCAGACGGGCTTGACAACTTCACGCTGAACTTTAGCTCCCCACCTCTGTCCTTGCAACACAGGAGTGTGTTTGATTTAAACAAAATGCCTAGCAAAAGATTTTTTTTTCTCAAAATGTTGAATTTATACTCCGCAAAATGTATATAAACATAGATATATTATTAATTTATAAATACATATGTGTGTATATATATCCAATGTATGAAGTGGCCTTGCTTTTGCACTGAAAGAAGGGTATCCAGTGAGTAAGAATTTGAGAGCAGTGAAAATTCAACTTTTTTTAAAAAGAGAAAGGATAATTGAAAAACGACAACTAAGCAAAGTAAAATGACACTTTGAATAGGACCTGAAACATCAATTGCACCTGTACTAGCTCAGCTACTTGTCATTAATGCGCAGATTAACTAGTGTCAGTTGAACCACAAGTGTTGGAGGACTTGGTTTTGGCGTGAGCTATAATCATCAGGATGCCACTAAGGAAGATGTTTCTTAATGTCTCTTGTATTAAAAGCACAAGGCAGCGGTGTCCTCATTTCATGCAAGGCAAACCACTGGTTAAGAGACTTGTCAGGAGTCAGGCAATGAGTCAGTTGGCAGGACTGGAAAAAGTTCCCTCATCGTGCACCATTATTCAATCCTATTCTGATCATCTGATGCCTTTGGCACGCTGTCTTGAGTCAGAAAACACCTGAGGATGCTGAAATTTCTTGGACTTGTTCATTATAATACCGTAAAAGTTGTACAAGAAAATTCTCCCATGGTGTTTAAGCTTCTCACTCAAATGCTGCTCGGCGTAGCTTTGATTTCTGTGGGCTGTTGGAGTAAAGTTGCTTGATAGCTCCGGTGGGAACTGCCGTATGTAAACACTGAGCGAGCATTGAGGTCACAAACTTATGTGTGCAGTGCTGAGAATATCATAGATCAGAAATCTGATCTATGGAATCATAAGGAAAATAAGATTCTTAATCACCTGACAAGGAAAGGAGCTAATGAAAAAGAGCTGGGTACAAATTTCCCCTAATGGACCTTACCAATTCCCATTCTTCCTATACAATTTCAGCATTTAGTGACAAGTTAATCACAATGTTTGAGCTTCAGTCAATAGTAAATATTCCCCAAAATGAAAAGAGGCTTTGTTTTCTGGTTGCCCATCAGATTGTAACCAATCTTTCAAAAACAGACACCAGAGGTGGGCACAAAATCTACTGACAGCAGCAGGACGATGAAGACGATGGACTGTGTGATCATGCCAAGGGGCTGATTTCTCGTCATTTAGAAGAGCAAAACAAGCTGGGACACTCACCCCTCATCCCTTCCCAAACCCGCACCTGTAATTAGCACACACGAAGGGCTCTTCACATGTAACTCGTGCTATGTGTAACATACCTGTAAAGAACTGATAAAGCAAGAAGAGTTAATTTAACAGTACCGGCTACCTGACTTACCTGGCAAGATTTCACTCCATTGCCCCCAGGTAAATGTAGGTGTTGGACATTAAAAGCTGGCAGCAGGCACTGTGAGGAAGACAATTAGCAGCAGCAAGGAAACATCGCAGCCTGCCAGACTTTTATTGAGGCAGGTCATAAAATGCTTTTGTTCACATTTTCCAAGATTCATTGGCAGTCTTGTAATTGATGACAGAGCTAAGAGAGAAAGCGTCTCTCTCAAGCGCTGTGCAAGGCTCCCCACGCCATTGATAATGACCTACTTGCATTTACAAGAAATAAGTTCCAGCATCCTTTTATTGATACAAAACTGCCCACCATTGAGGAAGTCCAAACAGCTCTGCAGAAGCTAAAGATAAATAAAGCTATTAAAACCTACTCCATTTCTCCTGAGCTGCTAAAGTCTGTGGCCTCTTAATTGCTACAAAGCTATAGACGCTGTCCAAACTCATTTGAAAGAATAATCATATACTCAATAACCAGCACATTGAAATAGCAATAATAAAATACCACAGAAAAGGAAAGATGACTAAGCAAAAAAGCATTGCTTAGTGTAATTCTATTTTTAATACCTGGCAACTTTTGCCTGGGTGATGCTCTGAAGATTTGTTATCAGAGTGATTCCCATGATAAAATCATCTTAAAGAGAGTCAATATTTTTGAATGTGCATCCGCAGCTTGATGGTTTTGTAGGGTGAAATCCTAGGGAGTTCGTTTAGCCTCAGCTGTGACTCCAGCAGAAGATTTGACTGAAGAGGGACTTGATAATTTTATTTTTATTCTGATTTACTCTTCTTTTGCTCCTTCATCCTCTTGCAAAGCAGTGGAACCACTCCTCTGCAAGAACATGTTTGCAAGGGAAGACCACAAAGTTCCTCTCTGTGGACATCACCACCACAAGGGCAGGCTGAATACCTGCTCCAGGGCCACACTGCAAGATGCTTTGGGCACCTCCCAGTTTTGGGACCTCTAAAACAACAAGCAGGTTGCCCCGGCCCCTTTGGATCTCCTGCTAATTGACTGGCTAATTTGACCTTTCTCCTGCAGACTGATGACGTTTCCCTTCAGGGTCCCTTGCAAATGTCTTGCAGCTCTACAGATTCAGACCCTATGGTGGCAGAGTAAGCCATCTAAATTAACCGCTCCACCAAAATGCACACCAGCCTTTCAAAACCCACTACACACATGGGCCAATAAACTCTACTCTAGACCACTGACTCCAGTGGAGCCCCTGCACATTGACACCAGCTGAAGAGCTGCTGGATAAGCACTCCTGCAGCGCTGGCATGCTGCAATGATGGTGGAGCAAAGATCATTTAAAGATATTATATTCTGTTGCATCTTCCAACCTATTCCACAGAAAACTATCACGAATTTGCAGATCTCCCCATAAGTCACCATAAAAGCATGTCATTTTTCTCTGATCTTTAATTCCTTGAGTAGCTACTTCCTTAATTGTAGTTTACAGATAATTCCAGGTAGAGTAGGTGTCATTAAATCCTCATTTGTCACTCCGTAGCGACTGCAGTAACACAGTGTCTCCTACTGTAACTAGGAGAAGGCTCCACAATAATTGCACATCCCCAGGCAGTGAACACCGAGAGTTTAATGGTGTCAACTGTAACCGCAGCAGAAGGAGAAAAGCCCAATGCGCACAGTACAGAGCGTGCTAACACAGCAAAACATCCTCCGGCAGACGGCACCGAAGGGCAGCAACCCCTTTCCCAGACCCTGGGCCGCAAAGCTAGTTGTGGGATTCATATCTATAGTCTCTATGGTAGGAAAAGCATAGTCTGGTGGGATGTGCATCTTCTGTCATCAGGGCTGGTTAAAGTCACAGGGCTCAACTCAGCTGAAGCTATGGAAAAGTGCCGGGTCTGGGCTCTCTCTTCCCGAAGGAGAAAGGGGGTTGCCAAAGGAGCTGCAGCCACTCGCGAGCTGGGGGAAATGTCATTAAAAGGTTACCTTTTGGAATCGAGAGTGCGCAGCTTAAAATGTAACCGCCAGGATGGTAAATGCATTAAATCAAATTAACTCCAGTGGAGTGAAGGGAGTGTTAGAAGGCGAGAAGATAGTTTGTGTGGTTTATATCATCTGCGAGAGAAAGCAGTGGAGCAGAGAAAACTTTCACACTGCCATTTATTAAAATTACACTCAGCACTTTCCTCCCTTGCTTTAGAAACATTAACAGATCGTCGGCGCTGTTCTCATCTCACCAGTGGGGAAACAACGGCACAGAGATTAAGTGGCAATTTTAAGGTGAAGTAGATAGCTACAGCAAGCCCACGGGAGCCAGGGCCAGAGCTGAAAGTAGAAATGTGAGTTACTTTGCATGGACATCGACCTAATGGAGCGATGAATGGGATACACAGCTCTGCAGATGGGCTGTTTAGTTTAGGGAAGTGCCCACCCCAGTTCATAACTCCATGGACGGCACCTCCTCACCTAAAATAAAAGCAAAATCCAGGTGCCAAATGCGTATCTCAACTTGTCTTGCACTAGGTGTAACAAATACAACCACAGCACTTAACCACAGAGCTTTGGAAACACTGGTTGGGTCAGGCTCAAACAGGAGGGTAGGCAAAGCAAGTTTGTCACTCAACAGAACATGAAATTTTCCCTTCCTCTTCATTTTCATAGAATAAAAAAATTACGGGGGTACCAGAAAACAATTTTCCAGGTGGTTGTGAGGGCTCTGAACGTTTGCAGATGAGTTGACATTTATAGGAATACAGGGAGAACTTTTCTTGACTTCTTCCTATGCTTTCATGCTTGTCATCCTCACATGGGTTTCTAGTGATGGGTCAGGTAGAATAAAGCAAAGGTGTCAGAGTCCTAATCAATAGATGTGTATGTAGGAGGAAGAATTAGTATAATTAGCATATAATCAATGGGTAAATTTGGAATAGCTATATCCAGGTCCATGGCTGTCATTTTTATCCTGTCCAAACTCTTGCTGACTTTTGGCATCTTACTGTATCAGTCTAACCTAGCCTGGTCCTTGGACCTATCTACTGGCGACAAAAATTAACAAAATCCTTCCTCTGCTCATATCTTCTACTCACTGTCAACAACAGCCTCAGGGAGGAAGGCCAGATGGATCTCACCACCGACTCCTCTCCGGGGGATGCGCTGAGGATGGCTGCACGAAGAGCGCCCGCAGGTCTGTGATTCCTGCAGGGCAACGTGTGTTTTGCCCCTCTCGCGCAGGAGAGCTGCCCTGGTTTCACAGCATCTGCGACTCCCCGCTCCCAGAGAGGCAGGAAGGCAGGAGCAGTCCCTTCATGTGAACAAGGAATAAAAATGGCAATTTGCATATAACAAAAGGCATTTTGAGTCAATGCCATATCCAATGGAAAGCGTGGTGGAAACAGCAATGAAATTTATAAGTGGAAAAACTCTTTAAGGCTTATTTGCCAAAAATGGTTATTTAGATATGTATTCCTGCACAGCACTTTGTGCAATGGTCTCCAAACGGCACTTTTAGAAGCAACTACGGTATGCATAATAAATAAAAATAACAAAAGAGACCTGGAAAGCAATGAACTTGTGCCATTGCCAGGAACGACATTGCTTAAATGCTGGTTTTAATCCTATTCTGGTTTTTATGGGTCTGAAAAAGTACCTCATTGCATCACAGGAGACTACTAAACCTCATCAACTTATTCAAAATTCTTTTATGTGCCACAAAAGGAGAAAAAAAAATAAGACAAAAAGTACCCGGTATGAACTCCCTGCTGATAGACAGGTACACACCTGCCTTGCGTTTCCCCATCATCAATACCCATGTTCGCTTTGGAAGCAGAATCCAGACAAATATGATGCTTCAGGTATTGATTAAACAGACATTAAAAATATGCCCAAAATGAAGTGCAACCAGACAGTTGTTTTGACCTGGGGAGTGTAAGCATAAAACCACTGGAAAAGCTTTGGAAATTTTTTTGTCACTTTGGAAACAGTCAGAGGCAGTATCCCAACAGACCTCCTAAAGAAAGAGAGAGACCCCGGCCATCGGGTTGGTTTTGCAACCCTTTCCAAGGGCCAGAAAGACCTGGAAGATCATGCAGCTGCATCCTGTACATCTCAGGCTGCATAAACTGCAAGAACTTGGTTTCTGTCTAGATCACACTTCTGGAAAGGCATCAGTCCTGAGCTGACGATGCTGGTACTTGCTTCAAGCACAGGCAAAGCTGGTAGTTGCCTAGAGCAGAAGACTAATGGGTGGCAAAATCATGGCTGTCGGTGGGAGAGACCCAGTGGGTTTCAAAAAATATGCTGTTACAGAATATCAACTTCACCAGGCAATACTCTATCCATATGCCTGGAGATGGAGTGAGCTCCTCAACCGTGGGTGACCATGGCCCCGCTGGCTGTGCAGGAGAAATGGGTGCTATTTGTGTGCAATTTCTCCAACCTGTTCTTAGCACCTGTGCAAGGATGAAACAAATTGCTTGTTTCTCTCCATAGGCCATCAATGATTTAGACCTGAGGCATCCCCAAAAAGTCAGGTGTCCCCCAGGGAGAAGTTACCCTTGGAGTGGAAGATAATTTAATAATGCTTGGCAATTTAAAGGTTCCTCCTCTCTCTGCAGCTCCCATAATTTGGCAATACTTACCTTCTGTAAGGTACTTGCCAAGGCTTTCCAGTCCCACTTACCCCGTTTTGCATTTCAGTATGATTCAAGTGAAGCCCAAACCTTAGGCAAGATACGTAGGGGACAGGATGGCTGCATTCTATACCTCTGTCACGCCAGGGAGTTTATTGGAAAAACACTGAAATCTCTTTCTCTCTTGCCCACACTAATAAAATAAACTTGGACCTAAGACTAGCTGAAAAAATGTTTATAGCAGAAATTTTTAGGGTCTGATTTTGAAAAGAGCGGCTAATAGGAACTTCAGATGCTGAGCCCTGCTAACATCAGGTCTCTTCATGGAGGTGTCTAGCCAGATCCTCCCAAAATTTGGTCGCTTATCTGGGAAACTATTAAAGCAGTTTTAAAAAATACAGCCCTATGGGCAAAGACTCTTGGAGGTGAGTACTTGGTGATAGTATTTCAAAGACCTCAATGGTAAATTGCAAGATAACAGGAAAAATGATGGCCCTTTAATTTTTGATCTAATCAAACAGCTTTTATTTACATGATCTGCTAGTTAACTCCACCATATCGAAGCTGACAGACTGTCTGAGATACTTTAGTCCCTAATTACTGAAATGAAGCAAGCACCTCTGTTGACTGATGTGTATTTTTTCCTGTCACCATAAAAGAGACCCCCCTCCTTGTGATTTAATCAGACCCATGTCCTTTCTGTAAATAACATTTAATCATCTTAGCCAACCTCATTTTTATAATGGCCCCTTTCACTGGAGCTCAGAAAGGTATTAATCCACAATCACACACACACACACAAGGATTGTTTCTCAAGATCAGAAGATATTCATATTCTTTTATTTACTAGGAATTATTTTCAAGATCAGAGTGAGTGAGTGAGTCACGGAAGAGTTTTGGGGATTTTTACCAAAGCCCATCCTTATGTCCAGGCAACAGTGGATCTGATGGGCTTGTACCCGCTGGCGATAGCCTGCAATGGTACGTCCCCTACTACGCTGAACTGCGAACTAGTGGGGATCTGCTAATCCTACGGTCAGATGAGTTGGCAGTAATTTCTCACAGCACTCTTATGGAGTTATTAAGGGGGAAAAAATCATTAGGAAACTTAGAAACTCTTATAAACTCTTGTGGTACTCAGTAAAAACTTGAGTCACATACTTTCTCCAAAATAGCTATGTTTTGGTATTGCATATCTTCACCCAAATGGAAAATCAAGAGTTATCTATATTTAAAGACTTGCCCCTCTGCTCTGGTGGAGTTCGCCTCTGTACACCCGAAGGGACAGTGCTGATTTGGGCTAACAGAAATCATCCATCAGATGCTTTTTTTAGTCCAATCAGAAAAGCAACCCATACCTTTTTATAACAATATTAGATTGGCTTAGTGGTGGACAGATTTATTTTTATTTTTGTTTGCAAATTTTACACGCAGTAGTATGGAGAAGTACAAATATAATTGACTTTTTAAGACCTTGATCAATTCATATAAAACCTTAGTATTATGAAACAAATAAAATAAGAACCAGTTAATATTCTTTTATGGCTCTAAAATGTATTGCGGGTGAAACGGCATTTAAATAATAAGAATTTCCCCTCAAAATACTATGATTAGGTTTTGGCCATACAGCCAGAATGAGATTGTTATAACGTGAGCCACATGGCACAACACCATCGGGTTTCATCCACAGGGAGAAGAATAATCTTTGCTGTGACATAGCTATTCCAATAAAATGCATTTTTCTTTATGTGCTAACATGAAATGGAAAGCTATAATGAAAAAAACCAACATGAAAAGCCATGAAGATCAGAGTGGGCATAGAAGATATGTAAAGCTGATTTAAAAGATTAGGAGGGACACAGAGCAGAAATGTTCCACAAATTCATGGAAACATTAACAACAAAATCTGAAGACAAAAAGAGACTAACTCTGTGTCTCGATGTTTGAAATGTAATTCAAAGGTTGGGGACCTCCAGAAGAGATTTTCCCTTGCAAGAGGGTGTTTCTACATCTCCCTTTTACCAGGACATCCAGAGATGCCATTTCCAGAGCAAAGACAGATTAGAAGATGACTCAGATGAAAAATGTACATCAGGTATATGTGAAATGCTCAGCAAGAAAACAAATGTCACACTCTGGAGGTTTCCTCTCAGACCAGGAGCCCTCAGAGGACTGTGCAAGAAGACCAGGCTCTGGTTGCAGAAATGGTGCCTGAACCTTACAGGGAATCATTTACATCCCTCCCCACCATTGACGCACCAAATATCCCTTTCTGGAAAATCAGGTCACTGATCCAGAGTAAAAGCTAAAAAGGGAAATGGGAAGAGCCAAGTTATTAACTTCATATATATTCAGAGCTTGAAATAATTTCCCCTTGACATTTTTAAAGCGCATATCCCAACTCGTGTTTGGCTGCATTTCTTAGATCAATATGACTAAGGTAACAAATTTCAGAGGAGCCTCTTGACATCAGCACAGGTTTTACCACTCAATTCAAGAGTTGCAAAGCCAACCCTCACTCTGGAGCTCCAAAACACCAATGCTGCCCATGTGTCCCACCAATTAGATGGGTTCTTAAAGCCCCCAAACGTGCACTGGGGCAGCCCCAGACATTCAAAAGCACATCTTTTACTCTAGTTGCCTATAGCAAATGAGAAACAGACCCAAAGTCCATAAAATACACTGTATATTGCCTTCTCTGTTACTTTGGGGCCTCAGAGTCTTTCTTTGGGATTCATATTTCTCTTCCAGACTCCGTAGTGGGATATGAACACACATTATATAGCCAAATCTTCTGCACAATTAGTCAAAGAGAAGCAAAGGGACATTCCTAAGAATGCCAGGAATTGGTGGAAGATGCAAAGATGCAATGCAGCGACTCCATGGCTCCCAGGTCTTAAATGATGAGAATAGACTTGAACTCAAAGGAAGTGTCCTTGCTTAGCTGGTTTAAAACCCAGGGAATTGAACCCTACCTAAAATTTTGAATTTCCTCATTTCACTGACAGAGTTTGTACCGCTAAAGAGAGCAGCACAAACTGGGTAGCTTCTTGCTTTGTACAGCTGTAACATGCAGGACTTCATTCCTAGATCCGGATTTGGATTTTGCAGACACCATGACATTAGCTTTGGCTAACAGCCAGGAAAGTGACTGAATGAAGAGAAGCAAGCTGCCCTCGTATCCTCTGCCTACGCACTCCTGCGGGAACGTCTCCATCAAACTTGCTCAATTTGCAAATTAAGAGAAAACTTTTTCTCCCAGTTCCACCTTTGCAAGTACAGCCTGATATCTGTATATAGTGCTGGGGACCTTTGTTCCCTGCCTTATAGCTACTCAAAAACCACATCAAAAATGATGAAGTAAGAAAGTGTCCTCTGCACGGAGAAGAGGGGGAGAAGGAATTGGATTTAGCTGCAGTAATTCCATTCTCAAAATAAGAGTCCCAAATCTGTTTTGCTGCCGTAATAGGCTTGCGATCGTGCAGGACTGCAGAGTTTCTGCTATAAGATTTCATTACAGCAGTATTAGGATTTGTAATTCTTATGTATTTCTCATCCCAAACAAGAGAGGGCACAGTCACCCATCTATGCCTACAAACACATGCATGACTCCCACAAACACCCTGCCTCTTCAGAAATTGCCCCTGTGTTGCTTTCTTGATTGTACCTCCCATGATAAGATCTACAAAGCTTCCAAAAGTTGTGCTGACATAGCAATAATCTGGAAATATCCCTCCGGAGGTGCCTATTGATTGTCGCTGTGGGTGGATTATACAAGGGATCTATCTTAATTACCAGAAACTATCTCCTTGGAATGGCCAGCAATGTAGCAAAAATGATGCACGAGGAGATCCATTACTCTCAGGGAAAGGTCAATCCAATAGGATGTATGTTTGCATTCAGGTCAAGTGATGGCTAGTCCATCACCACGCTCCATTCTCACTGCCCTGTCAGCTCTGTAATGGCTTCACCTCTCCTCCGTACCTCTCACCTCCCTCTCCCCGGTGCCAGACTGATAACACGAATTAGGGCAGCGGGAGGTAACAGGGCACAGCTGTATTATCACAGATGATAAACAGTGTCAAAGACAATTACGGGAGCTGCAGAGAGAGGAGGGACCTTTCAAACCTGTCCTTTGCTTTCTGTGCTGTGGGAGGAGTATAACCTGGCCCGTAATGAGAGCAGAAAAGGGGAGGTGGAAGGAGGAAGCCAGCTTTGCTGCCTCTTCCTCCATGAAGCACTTTCTCACCTTTGGGAGCATCTCTGGTCTGCTGGAAACCCAGCTCTGAAAAAGCATCATGGAGCAGGACAGGGAGGGACCTCACACATGATTTGAAAAGGAGCTGGATGTTGACGGAGACACAGATATACCCACAATGGTCGTAATTAACTCTGGCACCACATGGCAAAAAGATATTAATGTCTGGTAGAGGTGTTTGCCGGAGGTTTGCTGCTCCAGAAGGCAACCTAGGACAGGAGCATGGGCAGGGAGCTATGAATAGTGCTCCAAAGCACCATCTCCCTCCCCGTTTCCACTGGGTACGCAGGCAACCCAGGAGGGCTGGTCTCCTCCATCTGGTCTCCTCCGTCTGCTCTCCTCCATCAGTGCCTGCATGAAGAGAAGCAAACACCCACCTGTCTGCTCTGGTCTCAGACACTAAGGAAAGCTTTGTGCAACTGCTGCGTAATGTCCGGTGGTGTTGTGAATAATTCAGCTGCTGCCCACGATCCTACAGACTGTGCGCAAACTAAGTTTATAAACTTACGAATTAATTAAGCTTATTATATATTAAATGAGCTTATAAATTACCTGGATTTGGGTGGCTTTTTCTACAGAAAAGGCCCACGCCTGTCACCAGATCTTGCACCCATGGGTGCCTTTAAGCCCCCTCTAGCTAGAACCAAAATGGATTTGTCTGGAGAGCAATGACAGTATTTACCCTGGGTCTGCAAGTCTATCGGCTGCACCAGATCCAAACTGGAAATAGCAAAAAATACAGATTCAGTCGTATGGAAACAGAACTAGGATTGACTAAATTTCCACATTTCTCAGGGCTAATCTAACATTTTAGACAGGAAAGGAAAAGCCAGCAAGGCGAGCTAACTGTTGCCCTCCTGCAAAGCCACCTTGGGGTCCGCCCTTGCTATGGACACCAACCCAGGTGCATCTTCAGAGTCGCTCTCCCTTTTTTTTACCCCCCTTCCCCACGTGCCATTGGTATTTCATGAAAAAGAAAGAATCAGTCTGGAGTTCAAGGTCAAAAGGACTTTGCAAAACTGTTTCCTTCCCACCTCTGCTTCCCAACTCTTCCCATCACAGCTCTCCCAAACTTTTTGGTAACCAGCACAGAAACTCTTTCTAGGTAACTAGCGTGGGTGTGCTGCAACATTCTTAATGATGGCCTCATCTGGAATTGCTTTATTAATATTTATTAAGTGATCACTAGCTGCAGGTACATTCTTTAATAACTTATTTATAAAGCATGCTATAAAACACATTAAAAATACATTCTTTAACAGATAATGCCATAACAAGATGCTGTAAAGCGAACTATAAAACGTAAATGACGGCTGTACCTGAACTGAAAACACACTGGAGGCTAGGAAAAGGGGGGAGAAAGGAAGGGATGCTGTACCCAACGTGCCTGAAAACAAGCAGTACCTTTTGGTGGAGTGGAGGATTCATTCAGGTGACATTTAAAAGGATAGATATAGAGCACTGGACTGTTTTGACCCATGGCTATGGGCGAGCAGAGGGGAACATGCAGGTGCTGCAAAAATACTCCCAGGCAGGGTGGGAAAGGGCTCCTGCTGCTACCTGTGAGTCGGGATGGGACCCGCCTGGATCCCCTCAGCCCATCTCTCCCTGCACCTCTGCTCCCTTTGCTTTTCAGGTACCCCTTTGCCTTCCCTTCTTCCCTCTCCTCTCTACTCCCCTCCTCCTTCTCTTCCCCATTTCTTCCCCTTTTCCCTCTCTCCTGTCTTCCTGCATCTTCCTCCACCTTCTTTACAGGTTGTCAATGATATCATTAGAATATCATTGGAGTATCAAGGATTTAAATGCTTTTAAGTGTGGGATCCATGCCCTCAGCTCCCAGGGATCCTAGAGAAGGAGGATGGATAGCAGAGCTATCATCGCCCTTTGCAAACCTGCTTGCGAGGCAGGTTTGGTCCTTGGTGCTCCCGTGCATCCACAGTCCCCTCCAGACCTCTGCACAGAGCCAAGGAAAAGAGCACCGGCACTGTGCCAGCTTTCCTCCTAACTAATTCTTCTTTGATGTCCTCACTCCGGAGCAAGGAAATAAACAATTTTTTTTATGCCTAGGAAAATCCAGCCGTCTATCAGATTGGGATTTCCATCTGAACTGATCGCTGTGGGTCCCATCAGAGCAAAAAGGGAAAAAAAGAGCAAAATCAGCATATCCAAGGGTCAGTTCACAGGAGCTAGAAGCAGGCAAATCCTGCCCACCACAAGCAGCTCTGGCTCCGGCCCTCCGCTCCCCCCTTTCATACACTTCCAGGGGCATCTGCTGCTCACCACTTTGGTCTTACCAGGTACGGGTCTCCTTATGCTCCTGAATGTCCTGCCAAGAGAGAGAAAAGTTGCAAAAATCATTAGTAACTACGTTCAATTGCTAATTAATTCTTTTGGACAAGCGGAAAAGTTGACGAGAATGAAAACATCCCTTTTTAGCTTGGCTTTGCAAAATATTTGCGAACAAGCTTATGTTTGCGTGTATATTCATAAAACATCTATGATTTCAGAGGTGTGTGCAGTCAAAGAGAAGTCGAAGAGATGGCAGACGACCTGCCCGCCCCCAACTCAGCCCAGATTTCCAGCTCCGAGAGGTTGTCAGGAGATCTAGAAGCTTAAAAATGGAGGCAGAAAATATTTGTTGAGAAATTTAAAAAAAAAAAAGGGAACAAAACCATTCACGGAAAAGCACAATTTGGTCCCAGACAGAACCTGGAGCTGACCTGGCCAAGACGTTATCTACCCCCAAATTTTTTTCTCCTGTTTCCACCTGGGATCCCGAGGACTTTCCATTTTTTTGCGAAATCAGCCTCGATTCAGGACTGCTCGGTCACTTCGTTTCCTCCTTGCGGGAGTGCTGAAACCTCTCTCCCAGCCTTTTCCCCTTCCCTCTCCCCCCTCCTCCTGCGGCAAGCTAAAATGGCAAGACTAATTTCATTTCTTTTCCTTTAGTTTGTCTATCTGTGACAACCCTTTTTATGCATTTAATTCATTCTCAATTTCTCATAATCAGGCAAAAGGTGTCCCCTAAGGTTAGGAGAGAGCTTGTCAAAAAGGCAGCGTAAATTTGCAGAGGTAATCACCAGTCTATCTCCTTTCCCCACTGCCCGTGGAACTATTAACTAATATCACTGTCTAATCTTTTTTGTACTTATTTATTTTGCAGCGAGAAACTAGTGTTATAAACACCCCTACTGTCAAAACTTGTCATCCTCATTACCTCAAGGCGGGCTCCATCTCAGTTATTCTAATTTCATAGTTTCTCGAATTTACAGCCGCTGGAAATTGAGTACAAAATCCATTATCATTTGTATATTTTAATTATGCAAATGAGGCAGCTCAGCTGCTCTGGCCGGGACCTGCAGGGATGCCTAACTTCAGTCTGGGTGATTACAATTTATCCAGTCGAGTCACTTTAATTGTAACAAGCTAATTACATTGTTCCATTTGGCTTTAACAAAAGAAAAGGAGACGGAAGACGCTTAATGGCAAAGGCCCGGCATTACGCCGCATCTCCCCGGCGAGCACGACGGGGGCGAGGCGAGCTGTGGCCCTGCACACCTGCGGAGGGGACGGGGCAGTTTTGGGGTGGGGGGGGTCCGCCCCAGGAGGAAGGACAGGAGAAGGTGGACATCAGCCCGGGAGAAATTTGGGAGGGGATGCTCGCTATGCTCAGCCATCGCCAGCTTGGCTGAGAGCAAACCGTCCCCAGCAGCCGAGGGATCCCAAGGGGGAGAGCAGCACCCTACCCCTGCCTCCATCATCCCAACCATCCCCGAGCACCTTCCGATAGGGAATTTAACAGAGACATCTCTCAGCCTCAGTTAAGGTCTCAAGGACTGTTGGTAAAGTCCCTAGGTATCACCTCTTTATCTCCGTTGTAAGAAATATTATCTGCATTTATAGGCATTTCATTCAAATACAAAAAAAAAGAAAAAAAACCTTACCACCTCCTGCAGCCCAGATCAGCAATTACTTTCTCAGACCCACAATAAATGCTCAGTACCTAAATTAAATACCCAGGAGAGATGTAATATGGCTGCCCACACCTTCACAGAGGCTGTTAATAAATAATTACTTCTCTTGCACTGGCCATCTGAGGATCTCAAAACCTTTTGTAAGTATTAGTGAATGAAGCCTTGGTGTGATAGAGCGGAAGCATATTCTCATCAGCTCTTTATAAATGGGGAATGAAGGTGCAGAGAGGCAAAGCAGCTGTAGGGGTTTCAAGGGAAGAGCTGGATTTAGTCCATCCAAGTCATAGGCACTCGTTTAGTCAGACACCTCCCGCTCCTCGGTTATATCCCATGAGCTACAGCTCGAAGACCATCCTTTAGATCAGATCCCATCCCCAATCTGCACAGCTCTTCCAAGCAGGTTCCACAGTCTGCTGTGGTGACAGTGGCCATCGGTTTCCTCCAAGCCTCCTTCCCCAGGAGATCCCAGTGGAAGGACCGCTTACCAGCTCCTGAGCGTGGGGGGACGCCTCAGCTCAAGCTTGGTCTGGGGGTCTTGTATGAAGAAGGCAAGGGATGGAGGGGAGAACCGTGTGCAGCTGAATGCTGATCCCTGCCTAGATGCTGGGGAAATCACTTGGTTTTTCACAGCCCAGTGCAAGCTGGATGGCTCTATCAGAGAAAACAAATTTGAGGACAGCAGCTCAGCCAATGGGCAAAAATGTACGTGCATGTGGGATCTGAAGTTCATTTATGAAAAACCATGATGTTGGCCTCAAAAATACCCCAAGCAGAGAGCCAGCATGAGACCTCAGTCCATGCCAGCAGAGCCACTCCAACCTTGCAGCGTTATCTGCTGTGCTGCCCACGTGCCCTGGGTAAGCTCCACGTGCTCCTTCCCGGTCCTCACGGCCGCTGTGGATCAGGACTGCTGGCTCTAACCATGGCTCTAACCACTGTGAGACCTCCAGCATCTCTGCTGAAATGTGCAAAAGGGTCGTGCCTCTTCTTCTGATCTTAGCACCTACCTGCCCTTGGAAAAACACCTCCCCTCTTCAAAAATCTCTGCCTGATGACTGTGGGATTAACTGGAGAAGAGAATAATCATTCCTTGGCAGAGAAGAGATGAAAGAACCACATAGATCTTTTCCCTCTCTAGTTGCTAGGGACGTGCATTATTATTGTTATTGTTATTTCCTTTGATACACAGCATTCAATTAATTTCCTTCGGCACACGTTTATGAAGCTCCAAGGAGCATTCCAGGAGCTCTGCTTTTCCATCACATCCAGTTCGCCAGCATCCTTTGTGCCAGTTCAGCTGCTTTGGAGGGGGCAAGGAGGAGAGAGAAAAGGGGGATGATTCTTCCCAAAGACTTGCCCTTGCCCACGTGCACAGATGCTGAGGAGAAGGAAGCCTGGGCACTGCTCACGTTATACCCAGGTGAGCGTTTGTGGGGTCCCATTCAATAAAGCAGCAGTAACCACCACCTTGCTGCATTCCCTTGTCAGCCACCAAACCATGGCAGGGAAAGGAAATTGAACCCATTAAACACATGCACAGATGCCTCTGTGCCATTGCCCTGCTCAGGAGAGGAAGGAGCCTCTATTGATTTTTTTTTCCTATTCTGCCTTTACCAAATGCAGTCATTTAATCATTAAAAAGAGGAGGTGGGGGGAAGCATGATGAGGGGTGGCAGCAGCTACTGTAATATCCACGCAGTGAGTCTCCAGGAATGAAACACAGAAATAGGCTGTCACTCTTGTACGGTACCGGGTGCTGCTGATGGCCACGCTCACCGCAGCAGGTCTGTGCCTCCCTCCCGCTCCCCAAAGAGCTCCCCAGTCTCCCTGCACCCAGGGGATCCCTCCCTCCCCCAGTGCCCTGTATTTGGGGGCCCTGCCAGGTCTCTGAGAACCCTGCTTAGGGTTCAGGAGCTCTTTCAGGTGGATCTCCTCTACAACTTGGCTCTGCAGGAGAAACATCACTTCGCCCTAGCCAGGTGATTTTTGTTAGGCAGCCTGGGGACCCCAATGTTTTTAGGTATTGCAGCTCTAGTGCTGATGAACCACACTATCTCCGTGTGGCTCTGGCTCCATAGTCACAGCAATCTCAGCAAAGGGCATAGCCAGCTATGGTGAAGACCTGCTGATGGTTTTTAACGTTTGCTATTTCACACAGTACTACCATTGACATAGGAGGTGCATTTAGCTATATATATATATATATGTATTTGAATAAAATGCCTGGAGAAATAAATAATAATAAGCTCTTTTATAGCTGCTTATACTGGCAGCAACGGGCTAAGGAAGAGCTGCCACCCCTCCACGTGCACCAGGGCTCCTGCAGCGCACTCCCACCATCGCACACGCTTGCAAAGCCCGGGCTTGGCCAGGCTCTCTCAAGAGGTCAGGTTTCAGGTGATGCTCCCAAATTGCTGTATCAGGCCCTGTGCTCTGAGCTTACCGGTATGAAGGGTTAAGCCCTAGCCTGGTGCACAGGTAAGAGCACAAGAACAGGGTTGGATCAAAGGCCTTGCCCGGAGTCCTGTCACAAACTGTGGCCATAAAGCCATGCCGAGAAAGAAGCATGCATACCTCCACCAATGTCTCTCCTGCTCCCCAGTCTTTTTGTGGGCACCTCATGTGCCAGATGTAATTCCTCTGCCCTCCGTAGCACACCGTGGAAATCTCCCCCTCATTTTTAAGTGCTCCGTTGAGCACTCATAAAGCTTTAGAACCAGCTTATAATGCAACATATGGCTTCTCACACATAGAAGACAACCAGGTGAACAGAAAAGCCTGAGCATACAAAGCATACAAGTCTGGGGAACCACGGGATGGCATCAGAAAATTAGCAGTATATGTCATTTGTAGCATACACTTTTGATTCAAACAGGGGTGAAACCCTTCCTACCTTAAATCTTTAACCCAGCCCACCTGAGCAAGCCTGTGTTGCAAGCACATGTAAGCACAAGCATGGGGATAATACAGTATGCGTATTGTGTACATGTATAGGTAATATAGGGGAGCTTCGTTAAGGGCCAACCGGGGGCTCGATTGGGTACGTACGGCACATGACAATGCAGATCAAGCCTAGAGAAGAGCAAGGAGAATTATCCTGTAAGACACCATTAGTTCTTTGATCAGCAGTTGCAGGGGGAAAGCTGCAGGAATCTGCTCACCCCTGCAGGCACTATTCCTCCTCTTTCACTTTCCTAATTTTCTACAAGATCTTAGGAACCTTTGCCAACACAAACTAAAAAACTCCAAATTAACCTACTACAGTGTTCAAAAGTTTAAAAAAAAGACAGCACTTCTGACATTTTTCCACCCCCTCCAGCAGACAGGTAGAGCATCTTCATGTCACACTGAATCTAGCGAGATGACCGGCACAGTAGGTGCTGAATACATCAATGGACAGGGTTGTTGGTCATCCTAAAAACCCAACCGTGCCCCACGTTATGGATGACAGTATGTATAGCTGTGTGCCTGTAGACTGCTCTCTGGCATCCAGACAAAACGCTACCCGAGCATTTTACTGAGACCTCCATCAGATGTTAACGCAATAACCTCTCCTATGGGTTTTTAATGTTTGCTATTTCACACAGTACTACCATTGGCATAGGAGGTGCATTTAGCTATATATCTCTAATGGTATATGAATAAAATGCCTGGAGAAATAAATAATAATAAGCTCTTTTATAGCTGCTTATACTGGCAGATCTCAGATTAATTGAAATTATATGCCTTATGCCTGCTCATCCTCAGGACAGAGATTAAAATGGGAAATGAGCATTTGTAGCTACGTAGATGAGAATACAAGGTGGGATTTTTCTGACAAGCTAAGGTATTTGGGCATTGCTTTGTTTAGCATTGCGAGGCCTGAACCAAGCCCTATCCTTGAAGATGAGTGAGGCTCTTGGGTTTTACATTCCGTTCATTTTCCGTAAGACAAGCCCATAGCACCGATGTGACTTCTGAAGGTGAAAACCGCTCAAGTTTTGCAATGTTCAGTAGAGGTGCTCCTAAGTCCTTTTAGGATAAAGTGATTTAAGGGCTTAAATCCTATTACAGGCTAATAGGAACTGTGTTTCTAAATCCACTAGAGTGTGGTGATACAGAGATGTCCCATAGTGGGGGGTCAACTTTTGACCTTGCCAGAAGTGCCACCATGAGGATGGTTGATGGAAGGCCATCACCTCCTGCCACTGAGTGGTTTGGGCTGCATGTAAACAAGGGAGGACACAAGACACAAGGGTGGACAGGAGACCTTAAATGGAAGTGAGGTGGGACAGATTTGGGTCCCAGGTGGAGCAGAAAGAGTTTCTTTTAAGATCTAATACTGAAATAGCACCACTGGAAGGCAACTGAAAATATTGGCACACTCATGGTGAATTTGAGTGCCTGTCTCAGACATAAGAAAGACCTAGTCCAAAATTTCAGGAAAAAACCAGCATCCTTCATTTTTCAAGTGGAGTTAGCAGGCTTCAAGTTTTTTTCGTTCATTTTTCATTTCCACTGCCTCCCTTTCATTTTAGAAGAGTATGCAAAGAGGCAAAGCCACAAGAGAAATTTTCTTTTGTTTCAAATATGGAAAAAAAGGGAAACATGCTCATTTGAGTAAACCTAAGACAACGTTTTATTTAGCTTTTCAGCAGATAAGATGTCCACCCAGCTGGTGTCATTTCACAAGCACCATGTGTAGACTAAAGAGAGCAGAAACATGGAATATACCTTCTGGCCCAGGCTTTTTTACTCCTTTAGATAGTACAAGACACTGACCCCAACACGGTCCTCTAGCTACGATTGCACAAAGTTTGTTAAAAACATCGGTGACACTTGTATCACAAATTCCAGATTTTCTCCTTCAAAATTTCTGCCATTTTCCATATTTAAATTTTCATCTTTCAGGAAATGAAATGATGGGAAAATAGTTTCCCGGACAACACTAACAAAAATGGTTTCCAGGCTTTTGGGTTCATTTTTAAAATGTCACAATAACAGAGGTCTGAGACACACGCCTTTGCTTTTCATTTAGGTTTGGTAACAAGTTTCAGTCCTCCAGAATGAAAGGGGTACTTTGGGAGAGCATTATTACAGCTATAATGACCTTTTATGCATGCTGTATTCATTTTATTATGTAGCTTTACAGTAATCTATACTCATAAAGTCTCAGGACTCTTCTCTAATGTCCTCTCTATTAATTGTTGTTTGCATCAAAAATAAAATTACTGTGGTCAATAATTAAAATTCCATCAACATTAAAAAAAAAGGGGGGATGCAAGAAAGTATTGAAAGCATGAAGAGAAACATTTTATTCTAAGAAAGAGTCTTCTGGCTAATTTAGCTCATGTATGTGAACCAAAGTACTGCAATAGCAAGTCCACCTACCATATATTTTGCACTATGGTCATGCTAATGTGTTTGAATATCAGCTTGATGGCTGATGTAAACATAGCATCATCCATGAATTCCAGCAGCTGCTGGTATGAACGTCGCACAGACAACAGGCACTTCACGTAATTAAACAGCCAAGTAGGCAAACCCAGACAAAAGAGCCATAAGTTGTCAACAGGCAGCTCGTCAGGCTATATATCATGGCTGATATACAGCATGCCTGATGCTGTTGCCATCAGGGAAAAAAAAATTAAGTTGGATTTTTTTGCTGAAGGTTTGGAGGTAGGGGGAGAGGGAGAGAGAAGCATTTAAACTTCTTCATTGTTGCTGCTGATGATAACAAGGATAGATCATTGGTTATGAAATTGGCAGCCTTAATCTTTCTTCCCAGCCTCATTTTTATACCGCACCACGGGATCTCCTCTCGAGGGGCTCATACAGGATGGACTCGCAGGATTTACACGCACCGGCTACGATGCGAGGGAGCACAGGGTTCCCCAACGCTGGACGACTGCAGCGGTACCAGCCACCCTCCTCTCCGAATTTTTGTCAGTCATGGGAAATAGGACAGGACACAAGACAATTTTTATTTAAATGAATGACATTCCTGGGGAAAAGGAAAAACCCTGCAGAGTAGCATAAGGGCAGCAGAAACTCCTTGCAGCAGGCCCAAGCCCACCATACAATAGATGGAGGGATGTAAATAATTGAAGAGAATCATTTTGTAATGCGCTGACCCCTGAGCATTGCACATCAGTCATGCAGATACCATGTCTCTCCAACCCAGCCCGCCCAGTCCTCCACTTCGCTGTACGCACCATTAACGACCTTTTATGAGAATTAACTGATACTAACGCATCAACTACAGATCTACTGCATTTTTTAAAAGTTCATCTATTTGTTTGCCCGCACAGATTAGTTTTGTAAAAACAATTATGATGATTTAAACAGCTGGTTATGGAAATGTCTATTGAGCTGCCGGGTAGCGTATTCCGCCCTGTTCATGGAGAGCATTAGAGGGTTGTCAAAAAAAGAAGGGTGGGATCCTGTTAAACTTGTAAAAGGAGCTAATTATGGCAAGTCTGTTGGCAGGTCCTGAGCTGAGGAGACTCAAAGCTAGTGGGAAATTTAGGGGTTTTTTTTAGTTGGGTTCAGTTTGTTGCATGTGAGTGGATAGTTGAACCAAGAGGTGAATGGATGGGGAGGTGGATGGGTGAGTGGAGGAGTCTCCCAGTCCCTCCTGGGCACCCCTTTCTCCACCAGCAACACCTGGGATGGGCTGCAGGGCAGAAGCACGGAGCAAAAAAGATGCTCTCTGTCCCAAAGGGCACACAGTCAAGCCTGAAAATAAAACCATAAGCCTAAAGGCCTAAGTGAAAATAAAACAGAACAACTCCGCTCGCGCTCCAGCTTAGAAATTCAGATCACCATAAATGGATGAGACATTTCCAGCATTTGTGTGTTCCCTGGTCATCCCAAAGGCTTTTCCCCTTCAAGATTTATTTACACACAGGAATGTAAGTGACCACGTTAGCAACAGCAAGATGGTAGGTATTTCTATCGCGTGCTCCGTGCCCAGCTCCCATGGCTCTTTATAAGCATTAGCTAAATAGACATCACTGCGTAATCAGTTTTGTACTGATTTTTCTGGTAGGGAAGCCAAGGCACTGATGGGTAAGTAATTTATCCAAGATCACATACATGTGGGCAGGAGAATGAGGGCTTCTGTTTGCAGTGAAAGGTCCCAGTGAGATGCAGACATCCACCAGGACAGTTTCTCCAGGGGGGCTGCAAAGGCATCTGAGAAAAAGCCACAGTGTCATAACAGAGAAAGGGAAGTAAAAAAACAAGAGAATTTCTGCTTTTGGGAGGGAAATCATGATAGTGCCATCTGCTAAAATACTTCCCTGTGCTACCCATCCTCTCCCAGGGACTCGGGGGAGAGAGACCCCATGCTGCAGGAGCACCCATCCTTGCAGAGAGGTCTTCTCTGTCAAAACAGGGGGATGCTGAGACACATCCCAGGTAAAAGCTGTGATCTCACATCTGTCCAGGGTGGTTTAACACTGACAGCAGGTAGACAGAGTGGAAGACAAGCAGATAGATCCACCTAAAATGCTTACCCTCTGGGTAACTGCTTTATGTTACCTACTCTGTTTGAACCAATAACATGTTCATTTTAGAGGACTGTGGTGGGTTGACCCTGGCGGGATGCCAGGTGCCCACCAAACCCGCTCTGTCACTCCGCCTCCTCAGCTGGACAGGGGAGAGAAAATATAACGGAAGTCTCGTGGGTCGAGATAAGGACAGGGAGAGACCACTCAGCACTTACCGTGATGGGCAAAACAGACTCAACTTGGGGGAATGACCTTAATTTATTAACAATCCAATCAGAGCAGGGTAATGAGAAATAAAAACAAGTCTTAAAATACCCCACCCTTCCGTTCTTCCTGGGCTTAACTTCACTCCCAATTATTCTCTACCTCCTCCCCCCAAGCGGTGCAGGGGGACGATGAATGGTTTGTCAAATATAAGGAGAACAAGAAACTGTTGAAGTTGTTTGGCTCTCAGGAATTAGGGGTTTGGGGTGGCTTCCAACTCTTACCCTTTGTGGGCTGGTCAGAGCCTCCTCTTGGAAGAGGACCGTAGAAGGAGAATTACCTGGATGTTTCTCCCAAGAGTTGATACCTCACAAGTCATCACAGTAACAGCTCAGAGAAGGGCTCCTTGAACAGGCAATGGCCAAAATGTGGTCACCCATCCTGTGGATCTGAGGATGGACACTCACTTTGGCAAAGCATCGGGAAAGACTGTTGCAGGTCAGTGTACATGGGTTCCTGGAGGGTGCAGGGGAGTGTAGACATTTTTAAAGAAAAGCTTCTTATCAGATGAGTGTCAGACACGCGCTGGTTTTGCTTCTCAACATCCAACCATACTCCTTGGTTCAGCATTCAGGGAGGGGGTGCAGCTGAGTGTGGCAGCACAGGCAGGCTGGACACTGAGGAAGAAGGCAAAAAAAAAGGAAAATACCACCTCTGAGATGTAAGAAAATGATGGAGAGCTTAATGCAGTCTAGGTGAAGGCACTGGAGAATCTCCATCCCAGATATGAAGTGATAGAAAAGTAAATTAGACCTTTAATCTTACAGTTCAGAAAATGCTTTAACCTCAGTAAGGTGACAAAACCAGAACAAAATTTGGAGGGAAGAATGGCTACAGATGTAGTGCTGTGATCTTAAATATAACTTGGGTTTTCCAAAGATAGACAGTGTGACTTGTGTTTAGCATATTCCTTTGATAAGAGACCTAACTTTTAGAAAAGGAAATTAAATAGGTGTCACTTATCCTTGCTTCAGAGAGGGATTAGCTGGATTAGTGAAGTTGGAGAAACTGGGGCTTAGAAAGAAAATTGTGAGGTGTTTACCTGTAGGGGAGATAAGAGTGTCTAGTAACAGAAGAAGTGCTGGTCTGTGGATAGTTTGTTAGTGGAGCTCCTCAGGGATCGTTTTTTCAATAGACATATTTAAAATGTCTGTGAATGACCTTGGTACAAAAAGTAGACCTTTTCTAATGATGTTTTCTGAAAAAAACAAAAGACATCATTTTGGGGAGGACTGACGTGCTGCACGGGAGGAGCCAGGGGTCTTTGAGAACTGGATTAACAGAAACGGAGTTGCAGTGCTGACAGAAAACTTAAAAAACTTCTGGTATCTTCTGGGAATGACTGAGAAGACAAACCTGAGTGCATTCATGACTGATATGGTCATGAAAAATGCAAATGAGATCTACGATTTAAGAGGTTTCCACAAAGTCCTGCAAGAGTCATTCGTGGCAGGGCAGTCCTGCTGTGGTGAGCATCGCAATGTTGTATTGGGTTTGCGTGGCAAGGTTTTGGTAGTGGGGGGGTCTACAGGGGTGGCTTCTGTGAGAAGCTCCTAGAAGCCTCCCCCATGTCTGATAGAGCCAATGCCAGCCGGCTCCAGGACGGACCCGTCGCTGGCCAAGGCCGAGCCCATCAGCGACAGTGGTGGCGCCTCTGGGATAACATATTTAAGAAGGGGGAACAAAAATCCTGGGCAGTTGCAGCTGGAGAGAGGAGTGAGAATATGTGAGAGGAACAACCCTGCAGACACCAAGGTCAGGGAAGAAGGAGGGGGAGGAGGTTCTCCAGGTGCCGGAGCAGAGATTCCCCTGCAGCCTGTGGTGAAGACCATGGTGAGGCAGGCTGTCCCCCTGCAGCCCATGGAGGTCCATGGTGGAGCAGATACCCACCTGCAGCCCATGGAGGACCCCACACCAGAGCCGGTGGATGCCCGAAGGAGGCTGCGAGCCTGTGGGAAGCCCACGCTGGAGCAGGCTCCTGGCAGGACCTGTGGACCCACAGAGAGAGGAGCCCATGCTGGAGCAGGTTTGCTGGCAGGACAAATTGTCAGGACAGCAGTGTGACCAAGCTGAGCAAGGGGGCTTATCCCATCCAAACCAAATCAGCACAGTATTTTTTCCCACTTTCTTGACTTTCATACTAAAACCTGAGTTGGTGAGCAGTCCAGATCAATACTGAAGTGAGTAGAAAGCGACAGGCAAATTCTTGATGGCTGGAAATCTTTCAAGAACTTTTTATTTGCTTGAAGCTTCATCCGAGGCACAAAGCAACACACACCATATTTCTCCTTTCTTTGTCTTTTTTTTTTAATATAGTAAAAGTGTCCCTGTTTGGGGCATGGGATAAAGCAAAACATCTTTGATACACTGAACATAAATGTCAAAGAGAGGAAAGTTTCCCCTAGTTCTGGCTATGTTTCATATGAAATGTTCCATACTAATCATAATTTATCATCATCTTCATATATTCTTATATAAGTAATACAAATCACCACAGTCAATTAATCAATCTGTAATTAGGAACTGACACGAACATTTACTACCATCAGGCATAATTTATATGATTACAGATGATTAAATAAAATGTAATTGAGTGAACAGGCAATTTGTTAAACACATGTAAATTCAGCCATACCACCTCAGGCTGTGATCTTGTCAGATCTCAATAGCTAAACAGGGTCAGGATGGGTCAGTGTTTCGATGAGAAACCCCAAGGGAGAAACCCAGGTGCTGCAGGAAGGGGTGATGGTTAATAGGTAGCGCTCTCCTTGCTGAGATCGTGTTGGAAGCCTAGTGTCTCTAACATGTTATTGGAGAGATGGACGTAAGCTATTAAAAGTGCTGCCTGAGCAGTTCTTGAGAGAGGTGGGAATTTGTCTCCTGGACTTGGGTTAATTTAATTTCAAGTAGAGCACACATCTGGCCAGTCACCGGGAGGAGACAGTAAACCATGGCACCCTGACACTTGCTGCTCCTCAGCAGAGCCAGAAGACACGTCACTTCAGTGATTTAGTCTGCCTAACTCGGATACCTCCATCTTCATTATTTAGGGAAGGGGGAGTGCTCTTAAAATAAGCACATAAATTCCTCTTCTGCCTAGTGGAGAGGGGCAGGTGCTCTTGAAAGCCAACCAAGGAAGAACCTGCCTGCCTCACTCAGGTGCTCCATCTCCTGCAAAGACATCGATGTCCCTCCATTGGCTGGATGGAGAAGCTGGTCACATACATTAGGACAACTGCTTCATTGAAACACAGGCATAAATTGGATCGTGGTCCCAGATGTGTCTGCAGAGCCTTGAGGATGAACAAAGACTACAAGCCAGCCAAGGACTGCCAGGCCCAAGAACAAGGAAATTAGAGTTTCTTCTTAGCGCTCCATCCAACAAACAGCTGACATCAGTAGACAGTCCCATGGGAACTGCTAAAAGCAATACTGGGAAAGTGCTTTTCTTTTATTCTTTCATATTTTTTATAGCATCAGGACCAAATCCAACTAAGTGAATGATTTCTTGAAAAGTTCAGTGTGTTTCCAAATTGGTTTTGGTCACACAGCCAGAGAAATGCAAGAGGTTTTCTTTAATTATTGCACAAAAATAAACTTGAACTATTAGGATCAATTCCATTTCTGTAGTCTTAAACAAGAATATTTTTGCTTCCTCTGTTTTCAGTTTCTGCATGGCTGATGCCAAGACATCTCATTTAAAATAATTAAAACCATTTGTTTTAATACAGTGCAGCAGTTTCTGTAGTGCTTTGCCTGTTTTGGTTTTTTTGTGTGTGTGTTTTCCTCAAGGCCAGTGTCACTCCCATTGGCAACTGGAGCAGACATCTGACAGATCAGAAGCATGAATGAAATCACTCTGCCTTTGCTTCATGGAAGGCAAGCAGACAGGCCAACTGGAGCTAAACCAAAATGATCTTTGATTATTAAACGGATACTTATGTAGATGGATAACCAGATGTGTTTGACAGTGGATGTGAAAAGCATGGGGAGGGGGTACCTCAGGATTAGAGCAGCAAGTAACACAAGCTTTCTTCTCTGAAACAATTAGTGAAATCACTTTCTGGACATTAAGAGCTCTGCATGTGCAACATTATACATTGGGCCTGCACAACCAATTTGGGTCAGTGTGATGTTTAAACTCTTAAGTGGTACCACTAATCTCCATTAATCTGACTTCAAAGATGAAACATAATGCTCAATACAAGAGACTAAGAGTTGTTAATGCATGTTCCTCAGCTGGAGCACTAATACACGACTCCAGCAGAAAGAACGGGGTCTTCCAGGCCTGGGTGTGAGGCTTAAAAATAAACATCTATTTAGGGATCTCTCCAGAACTGCTCTGTTCTTTGGGTTCTTTCCACCCAGTTGTGCCCTTTATCCCTGTGGGTGCAAGGACAGCCATGAGGATGTCCTCTCATTTGGGTTATTTTGTGTCGTCCCCCCCAAAAAATACTTAGGATTGATGCTTCCTTGTGCAGCCTACATGATGAACTGCTGACCTCATTTAATGAGGAAGAGTTAGGGCAGCGAGCCATGGATTTACCCCAAAGCACATGGAATGGAGAAAACAAGGTTGGTCAACCAAGATTTAATCTCAACCCCATGATTATCAGTTTGGAACGACCACAGAAGCCAATGAAATTATGCTGGTCTAAAGCACCTAACTGAGAGGAAAATCTCTGGGGTTTGATATCATGCTAGAAACACAGCTTTGAAAGTTCTCCTCTTTTTGTTGTTCCAATGCAATGTGTCATCTCCTGGTGGATCTCAGAAATGAGTGTACAGAGTCACCACTCTGACCGAGTAGGATTGCTCCATGTGTTCCTGATGTCCCCAGGAAAATGTTTGCTTTTACATTCTTGGGAGAAAAGCAGCATTTTTGTTAAAAAATGTCAAAATTTCACCTTTCTTTAATTCCACAGGTTTTGAAATAGATTCAGTTCTCCTTGCATTTTTCCAACATTTGTTATTGAAATATTTCCCAAAGCAAGTCATTGGAATTCATCAAAATCAGGGAGAAAGAGGCTCTGTTTTTACTGTAAGAAAAATGATAATACATTTCTCCATCAAAGTCATACTGATTAAAAAATAATATTTACAAGTGATTTACAAAACAGAAGTAACAGCTATTGTTTCAACCTCAAACTTTCTGCCTGAATAATTTTGAGCAGCTTTACTTGAAGGTATGCCTGGGAGAAAAGGTTCTGTCTAATTGTGTTGCCAAACCAAAAGCCTTATTCTGTAAATGCTACGAGATCTTTTCAAGAAAGGCATAATCACCTAAGTGCCAATTGTAAAACTCAAGCAGAAGCTAAATGGTCCTTAATGTCTGCCTTGCTGAGACGGAGTTGTCTAGAAACCAAGAAAAATGTTGAAAAACATCTAACTTATGTTCTGATGTAAAAAAACCCACTGATTTCAAAACTTTAACCAGAGTGGTCTTCCCGGATCGTGTGCCAGGCATATAACCACAACCAGCACGAGCTCCCGGTCTGAGCCTGACCACAGCTCTCCTCATATCCATGACCGATTTGCCTTTGTCTTTTTTCTGGATGGTGTCTCCTGTCCTCCTGCCTATTGCACTCCTCAGCTGAACGTTGGCAGAGTGTTAAGTAAGATTTCATAAAATCGCTGAAATTCTCACTTGTCCCCAAGGAGTCCACCATGGGAGACAGTCACAATGAAAAAGTTCCTAGCGTCCATGAATAAACAATCTTGTTATTCTCTGCCTTCCTCAGAGATTTGTATGTCTGCTGCTGAAATGGCATGAGTGCTGCAAACTAATTATAAAAATATTTAGTTAATAAAGGCAGGTAGGAAAGTTTCTAATTATCCCTACGATAAAATTCTCCTGCAGCTGTAGGATTTGTCTTACCCTGCAGCAAGGTGGGACCCCTCTCACGTAGCTCAGGCTGTGTGGGATCAACCCAGTGGGTGGGATCTGGCTCCACATGCAGACACGTGGGACTCGATCCGGCTGCCTCAATGCAAGTGTCCAGCCACGTCAGAGGGGACCCTGGTCATCTCACCTGGCCTTAGCTCCTGCTCCAGAAGGACACTTCCCCCCCACAACCCTCTCATATGTGATACCCCAGATAGCCCTGGACATCTCACGTGGCAGTAGACATATATGTTTTGGCAACCAGATCAATTGCTTGTACAACCTCAGTCTCCATCAGCTCTGCTGGGAGCTGGGACCCCAGTGCACATGCAGACACCTGTGTGTCTCCAGCCACAGGAGCAAGACACCTCTCCATCTATGTGCATCATCTAAACGCAAGAGGAAGACACCTTTCCATCTATGTGCGTCATCTAAACGCTGTGTATAGGCAATGAAGATACATGTCCTTCAACCATGGCTCACATTACATGCCTTGGATGCATCACTCCAAAAAAGTTCCTCAACACAGATGTAGCCCAGACTCCTCAGGCTTGATTCAGCTGTCTAGAAGGCATGTGTCGTGCTAGATAGACACCCCAGGATGGGAGAAGCATCCTTGTGGGGTTGACAACCTGACACGGGTCAACAGGGTAGCTGACAGGCCAAGGAACACACCCTGGGGTGGTTCAAATGGCACCAGACACTTAGCACCTTGTTGAAGGCAGCTAGCTACGTTTTAGGTGGTCCCATTAGAGAGGTCCCTTCATTAAATCAGTGACACAACTTCCACTGGCTTCAGTCCAGCCAGGACGTCACACCATAACCAGTTCCTATTGATTATGAAGAGAAAGTGAGCACAGGTCTTGCTAAAGTGAAATCACATGAAGGTTTTCTTCCACGCCTTCCCCAGGGAATTTTGCTTTCCCCTTGCATTTCCTATTGGGAATCTCAGTTTTTGATCTACTTTTGTGGAAGACAAAGGTGACCTCCCCAGCTGAGGGCAGGCTGCCTGGGTTTGACATGTGCTGTTAATGACAGCGTGTCGAAGCATAAAAAAAGATGTTGGCTGAAGTTTTACGTGGAGTTTTACAAGGTAGTAACATAGACTATAAGCTGGTGCATTTAGGCGTCTGGGTGGGGAAATGTATGAAAAATGCATGAGAGGTTTTTGTAAGAAATGCAGTTCACTGGTGTTTCATATTCATTATTCTTTTTTTCAATGAAATGATCCTAAGGAATTTTTTTTTTTTTTTTTGGAGCGAAAGAGAAAGCACGTGCTCAGTAAGTGAGTTCAGCCGCAGATTCCAGGGTCCTTAAGTACTCATTGACACAAGAGGCGACAACAGCTCTGCAGGTACCTTTATGGGTCTCTCAGGGTTGTTGGTTTTTTAAGCCTGTGTATTATGGATTTCCACAACAGGTGTTAACAGCTCAAGGCATCTTAATGCCTATTGGATTAAATAATGCACATTTTTAAAATTGCATGAAGTCTCTCCCACTGGGGAAATGCTATCCTTTCTGCCTTTACTTTTTAAATGAAAATAAAGCATGTATTACAAAAATTACCAAAGAAATGGCTAAAATCCACCCCCAAAGCAACACAGAAGCTGGGCTGAAATTCTGTGTTTAGTTCACTCCTCCCTTACCCAAGTCCTGAGGCTCCTGGGGCGGATCAGAGCAGAGGGCAAAGGGGTATGACCACATGCACGGCCAGAAAAGGTCAGGAGGGGTTATAGAGAATGGGACATTGGGACAAAAGCACTGGTTAAACTGGTTAAAGGGTCTTTCATGCTCTTGCACCAATTCAGTCAGCATACACCAGCTGAAAGTCTAAGCCAGAGCTTTGCTGGAAAGAAAACATGAGGAATGAATCCATTACTAGGAGTGGGGGGAAACTGGCACCTCCTGGAGGGTCCATCCAGCCCTGGTAGGAGACAGCCACAGGACATGGCGCATCCCACCTGGGCACGGCTGTCTTCGGGTGATCCCCCGGGGCTCTGGACGTCCCACTCAGGCAGAGATGTCCACCCTGGTGCCCATGTGTGGCCAGTCAGGCCTGGGGGCACGTGGCCAGTGCAGTGGAGCAGAAGGTATGGATCCAGCCATGCTCGGTGTGGGCAAGAGCAGAGCCTAGCCCTGACCCTCCTCCCCTGGGAGCTAACGCTCTCCTTGGACAGCCGTTTTGGGGAGCTCTTCTGCAAAAAAACAGGGGGGGGCTTTGTTAAAAGTTTGGCTGTCATTCGGGCATTAATTGTGGGTCTAAAAGCATTTATTAATGCCCTGTTGATAGCTAACAGTGAAGTATTGCTGCCCCCCCCTTTTGCGATATGCAAACAGTGGTGATTAAGCACCAGATTAAACATCTTCATGAATATTTAAAAGGCTGTTTTTGAAAGTTTCCTGTCCTTTTACACTAATAGCCCCATTAAAACCTGTTTACAAGCCAGTCATGAGAGTAACTGTGTGCACTTAAAACACGAGAGAGTTCCCCTAGAGGAGTGCTTTAACCACGTGAGAATGGCAGCTGATCAATAGGGATCTTAAAGTAAGACTGTCTGCCTAAACCCAATGGAAACAACCCTTACAATATAGATATAAAGAGCTGGCAAGTGCCCAGCTGGTTAATTAGGGAGGCAAAACGGTAATAATAACAACAATTATATTTGCTTGAAGGTCCAGCTGTCCTGGTCCTGGGTGTCTGGCTGCCACGGGACTTCTCAGAAGCTGCCTTAAAGATGTTAACAGCAGCCAGGAAAAGGCCAGGGAAAGTTTTAAATAAACTTAACAGCTTGATGTTTCCTGGACCTTCTTATCTTTTACATATCAGCCCCTGGTTGCACACAGCCAGAGCCTACAATGCGGGTGCAGATACCATAGGATAGCTGTTAATAATTCATGCAATCTGCACGTTATGTAGCAGTATGGTAGAATAAACACAACTCTTACATATATAGGGTGTATATCCATAATAGAAGAGGTGGGCTTATTCAATCAGTGCTGTAAACCCAAAATTTAAATCTGTGCCGCTGAACCCTCTTGCATGGACATTACTCTTGGCCCGCTCTCTGTTACTCACCATACGTTACATCAAAATAACTTCATTGCCTTGTTCCGAGTTAAGGGGTCATGAAGCAGCAGGGCAGCTTTGTAAAGGTGTTTGAGTTCAGCACGGGAGGTAGGTGCTTAAATACCGTGAAAAACTTGGGCCTTTGTATCTGTTCTGGTGCTACCAAGCACACTGGAAAGAAATCTATTGACATCAGTGGGCTTTGGATTAGGCTCCTGCTGTGTTATTAAGTGAATTATTAATTATTAATAATAACATAACAGAAATCACATGTTGCCTTATTCAACCATTCAATTTTGCCTTATGTGGGGGTTTTTGAAAATACAGTCGCCGAGTTTAAATACAAGTGTGGATTGATTGTTCAGCCTCCTTACTCATTGCCAAGGAGAGAGTATGCTTACATACGGGTGTCCAGTTTTAAATGAATATTGATTGACTGAAATTCATGCCGTCTGCTTCAGTTTAACTGTTTGGCAAAACTAGAGATGTCAATAAAACTGGATTGAATTTTGAACGGTATTAAAACTTTCTGGAGCCAAGGTAATCATGATGGAAAAAAGTAATAAATGGCTGGAGACCTTACAAGCATGGGGCTTTTCCTACCACTGTGAACCCCTCTGGGGTTAGGCGTGTTTAGACCCAATGTTAACAGACCAACAGAGCTGCTAATGATCTTTCTGTCCCTTTGGCTGCAGCAAATATAAATAGGCAAAGTAGACGCTGTAACTCATACCTTCCTAAAACTTAGCCAAAAGAAAACCTTCATAATGTTTCTTCGGACAATGAGGTTTGGGAATGTGCCACCCCTTCAAGTGAGCCGCAGCTGACTGCTTGTCCAGGAGATCTTCTCTGAGTTTGCCCCCCGTGGGACTGGCACTCGCCTGTCCTGCGTCCCCGAGGGAGACACAACTGCTTTATCTGCAGGAGAAGTGGCACTTGGCAGAGTGGGGAGCAGAGAGCTTGGGGAGAGCGGGACGGGGGGGGTCTCTCGCCATGTAGTATTTAGGGTTTAATTCCCGGGACAGGAATTCATGGGATAAGACCACAGCGTGTTGTCCAGCCATCTGCGTCCTCACTGCATCCCAGTGACCCAGCAACATTTATTGCACTTTCCTGCTTATTTACAGTCGTTACTATTTATTCACCCTCTTGTTAGTGCACTTAGTGTGACTGAAGTGCAGTGGAATTAAGGCACTGATCCCTCCAAATTGTTATCTTATTTCTAAATGGTTCCTTTGAGGATTTATCCTATGGATGAATCCATATCCCCCAAATTTAGCCACATGAAGGTCAGGCTATCTAATCCAGACTCCACCAGACTCCAGAGGCGCCTCCTCTTGCCCTACGATGATGAATTGATGGCACTTAGGTTTGCTCTGGGAAGAACTTGGGCAATGACGACTAGGAGAGCTAAATCCACTTGCATGGTTTACACAAGACTGTACGTAACAGCTGGTAGCCAAGCAAGCTGCCTTGCAGGTTTGGTGTATACCGCAACCCTGGCCTAGGACTTCAACCATCCACCCCAGTTTTGGGCTGGAACTGTGAAGAGTCATCTCTGCAGTAACCCAGCAAGACCAGGCTCAAAGGATGGTGTCCTGCTGTACAAAAAGCAGCGGGACTGCAGGTGGCTTGAATGTACCTCTTCAAAAACCACTCTCACGTCTTCTCTGCAGCAGCTTTTTCCTGGGAATTGGACTGTGACTTAATAAAATAACACCAGGAAAGCCAGTCCATACTACCTCCGTATTTCTACTGCTGCAGAGCTGTCAAAAGTGGTGTCCGTGTTTATTATCTACCAATTAATTAACAATCATGAATGAAAGCAGATGGGAAGCACTTTCATTTCTGGGCCAAACTAATCTGTAATGGTACTCTTTTGAAATTAGTTATGTGCTTGTTTGATTTCTAAACATCATCTTACAGACGTACACTAGCATTGCTGTGAAATAAAAGGCCTTATTTAAGGTATGTAATATAGGGACTTACTTGCTCACAAGGATAAGTTAGGGACAAATCCTTGTCAGGTTTTTCCTGATGTCAAAAGCAGCTGAAGACATTTTTATATCTGCTTCTCTGCATTTCTCCGTTGTGATGAGGAACACTCATCTTGTGGAAGTAGAAAACTTTGTTCTCCCTGGAGCATTTCACTATATGAGGTTGGAGGGTGACCCTGCAGACAGATGCGTTATCACAGAGACAGGGAAGGCAAACAGTGGTGGAGGAGGTGGAATAGGAGGCAGGGGGTGAGGAAAGGGAATCATAGAATCATTAAGGTTGGAAAAGACCTCTAAGATCATCAAGTCCAACCGTCAACTAACACCACCATGACTCCTACACCAGGCCCTGGAGTGCCACATCTACACCTTTTTTGAACGCCTCCAGGGATGACAACTCCACCACCTCTCTGGGCAGCCTGTTCCAATGCCTAACCACTCTTTCGGTAAAGGAATTGTTCCTAATATCCAATCTAAACCTCCCCTGATGCAACTTGAGGCCATTCCCTCTCGTCCTATCGCTAGTTTCTTGGGAGAAGAGTCCAACACCTGCTTCCCTACAACCTCCTTTCAGGTAGCTGTAGAGAGCGATAAGGTCTCCCCTCAGCNGTTCAGCCGGCTGTCGACCAGCACCCCCAGGTGCTTTTCTGCCGGGCAGCTTTCCAGCCACTCTTCCCCAAGCCTGTAGCGTTGCACGGGGTTGTTGTGACCAAAGTGCAGGACCCGGCACTTGGCCTTGTTAAACCTCATGCAGTTGGCCTCGGCCCATCGATCCAGCCTATCCAGATCCCTCTGCAGGGCCTTCCTTCCCTCGAGCAGGTCGACACTCCCACCCAGCTTGGTGTCATCTGCAAACTTGCTGAGGGTGCACTCGATCCCCTCATCCAGATCATTGATGAAGACATTGAACAAAACCGGCCCCAGAACTGAGCCCTGGGGAACACCGCTCGTGACCGGCCGCCAACTGGATTTCACTCCATTCACCACCACTCTCTGGGCTCGGCCATCCAGCCAGTTTTTTACCCAGCAAAGTGTATGCCCATCCAAGCCGTGAGCTCCTGGGCTCCGGGGTATGGAATATGAGTTTTTGGAGAAGCAAGACGGGTGCAATAGGACAGAGGTTGGAGGTGACAGGCATCTCCACTGGACATTCACCCAGGCAATGTTAACCAGGACCATAATTTGGGGGTACTCGAGAATCATTGCAGCTCCTCCGCCACCATATCCCTGGTTTTGCTTCTTGAAAGACCTCATCTCTAACTGCTGGTTAGAGGGCTGTGAGGCAGGGGCTGTCCTGGATCTGTAGCACACGTATGTGGAAATCCATGACAATGTATCTGAATTGATAGACAGAAGGAGAGGGGGAAAAAATTCCTGCTGCCCCTTACCTATCAAAAGCCAACCCTCTTGGCTTTTCTCATATGGTCTGAAGAGAAGTTATTACTGCTGGTAGGTTGAAAAGTGTGGGATCTTTTTGCTTGTACTCAGTATTAACACAAATAAGTAGATGTTCTCGGCCCTGGGCAGCAAAGGGTGAAGTTTTGTTCTTCTTTTTCCCAGCAATCAACATACGAGGTGGGAGCACCATGTCTGAAGTATCACGAGCAACCGTCCTTCTCGCTCCAGGTTCCTCAAGAGTGTCCACTATGAAAAAAAAAAAATTTTTTGAGACTATAGGAAGAGGTAAACATGAGGATCTTACAGTGAAAGAGCTCAAAGGCACACACTGGTTCCTCAGGGACCAGAAACAGGATCTGCATGAGAGTGATATTGGGTGGATGCGATAGGATGGTACCTCTACAGGCTGGAGAGTGTTGATACTGATAGTAAATGAAACAACAGGAGGAAGTTGGATAGTAAGAGTAATAGCAGCGATACCAAAAGGCTGTATGGTCATAACTAGATGTGGGAATATCATGACTTTAAAGAAATCTTCATTCGTATGAATTTAATAATTCCAAGTGCTTTGAGAGAACCGTTTTTTGTGATGTTGAATGCAAATCAGCGGCTGGACGAGCTAAATGAACTCCGTGTGTCATCCAAAGGGCAGGGCGGATACGTGCTTGGGTTACAGTTAATAATGTGGTATTAAAATAATATATGTCAAATTATTCCATATTTAGTCAAAGTATATTTCATCACTGACAGGATATTCCTGAACTGCCTGAAGTAGAGGGACAGGATAGCATGAGACAAATTCTTCTTTTTTAATCAAAAATTCAAGATGAGTTGGGTAAATTTTATAATAGGTCTAGGTGCCATAAAATATGCCACAGCCTGCTTTGAAAATCTCCTGTGTCCATTATAAAGATTGACTCCGATGGGTAGATGCTAGGTGCCTAAATTTGACAAACAAATTGGTAGGAGCACTTTCCTTTAAATGCTTCCAAATTTATGAAAGGAACAAAGCAGAAGGTGGATTGATCTTACAGCCATGACCCTGAAATCGGATTGTTCTGAGAGGTAAGTGCATAGGATCCACTCCCTTGGCGGAGTTAAAGGTAGAGACCGGAGGTAGTTATTGACTTGCTTTCAGTGTCACAGGGGCTTTTGGCTTGGGTTTTGACTAATAATAAGTAGCTGATTTTATGAAATGCTCTGTGCTTGGCACACAATAGGTGTGTATGTGACCGGGCAGTATCACACTGTTGGACATCGACAGTGTGGACATCTGAAATGAGGTGAGGCATCCCACTCTGTGGCTGGGACACTGCGAAGTCAGTTCGGCAAACATCCTTGCTCCGTGATCCAGAAATTCTTGGTTGCCTGCTGCAGACATGTGGCCTCCAAACCATTCTGGGACCTGTTATTGAACTGCCCTTGATACTGAGTATGGTGATAATCTCTCCACTGAAGAGAATGGATGGATGGATGGATGGATGGATGGATAGATGGATGGATGGATGGATAGATGGATGGATGGACAGATGGATGGATGGACAGACGGATGGATAAACAGACGGATAGAATGAGTGACACCCACTGGGTTTCATGATTCTTTCTTTAATGTAGAACTTCTCACTATGACATCTGTATTTTTAAACCGTTCTATAATATTCCCCGGAATGGCTTCTAGAAATAAGAAGTCCCATTCATTTCAATGAGTGTTGGACCAGGCTCTGTATTAATTAAGCTAGTAGCTCCCAGTTGGCTCCTGCAGATCACTGGGATCACGCCACCATGACAGCCAGTCCAAAGCTGTCCACGGACTAATAATTAGCACGTCTTTCGCAGCATCTTTACGGCGCATGCAATTAAAAGTTGGACGACAAGGAGGAAAGACCAGCAGTCCACTGTCTCAATGAGTCTGGAAATGTCTGAATCAAACCATGGAGTTACTGCATGGTTTCTAAGCTCTTGGGAATCTTTCATTTTGTGTAGCTTTTCAATGATGCTTTTAGCTAAGATATATTTTTTTATTATTATTATTTTCAACTGCACTGTGAAGAAGTGAGAGTGAAAGCTAAGATATGAGAGAGTTTTTAACTCAACTACATTTTATGAAATCTCTCTGAGATGCTGGTAGATGAACGATACTCCCTAAACACATTCACACACACACATCCTTTCCAGGTGCGTAAATTGAGGCTTGAAGAAGAGGTCGTATTTTTCCAACTTAGGTATCTCAACTGAGAAATCCCAATCCAAAGTAGATTGATTTCCAGAAATGCCCAGTCTGGACAGATGGGCAGCAAACCAGATTATTCACAGGGCACTCTTATTTGAGAGCTTATCTTTAAAATGTTGGTCTATAAATGGGTCTCTGCAAGGTCACGCAGTAATTTGTCAAACTAAAGAGTAAAATTCCAGCATTCTGGGTGTCCTCTGGCATGATCATACCACTCTATACCTTACCCCACAAATATGGTTATTTGAGGAGTTATTTCAGTGATTCTGTTATTTCAGACCAAAACAGAGAACTCCAGGCTTGAAAAATCAGCAGATGCCTTCACCGTAACTTGATTCAGTCCCCAAAATTGTTTCCATTTGCTTGGTCTATTGGCTCCTGGCACGACAGCCTGGGACTTTGAGCACAAATACCTGCTTGGAGCAGACTGGTCTGACCTAGGGAATCTGACCTCAGAAGTATCAAAAATCACTCATGATATTAGTTAAGAAAAGCAATGTAGGGATCTCTAACCCCCGAGTCCTACAGCCACCGATTTCAGAAGGAAAAATAATTCCCTCAATCTTTAAAATAACGGTTTAAAAAGAGCAGGTACCTGGTGTACTTACCTTACATGCTGAAATAGCAATTAAACTGCTTGAAATGGCTTTTTAGGAGGAGAGAATTGAAACCTTCCTGTGTCTGCTCCAGTCCCTCTCCTTAACTCACCAGGTACCATTAAAAGAGGAGGACCAATATCGCAATAATATTGCAACATCACTTGAAAATCACACCTACAACCTTTACAAAACCAGCGAAACTTCCTCAGCCAGAAGAAGGGGCTTCACTCTTTGAAAGACAGCCTTGCCTTTGTAAATTTGTCCTGGATTGCTGGGCCGACCGGCCGTGAATTTCAGATTTGTCATCCTATTTCAGCTTTGAAGGTGCAGTGCTAACCTGCCTCCCAACCAGCTGATCCCGCTGTTTCTTTAGCTCCCAGTTTCACTTTAACTTCAATGGGAGTCTCAGGTGCACAGAGGAAAACCTTTAATGGATTAAACAAACCGGGCAAAGAGATATAGAGTATACAACCATAGCATGCACGTCTGTGAGCGTACATACACACATACATGCACGTACACACACAGAGGTACAGGGTGAGAGGAAACAGTAAAACATCCAGATAAATTATCGGAAAAAGATTTCCTTTATGAAGTTGAGCTTCATGCAGCAGCTCAACATATGTACCCTTTATTTCTGCATCGCTTCTGTGCCGTGGTCAAAGAGTATTAGAGGATATCTTTCTGTTCTAAATTACATCTGGGTGAATCCAGAGGAATTCCCCTGAGCCACGTTTACCTCTAAGATTTTGCCTACATGGGGACACTCAGGAAAATAACCCAAATTAGCTGAAGGTGAGAATTTAAAAGTGGATTAATTAAACTGTGTGAAAACCCCGTGAAGGTTGCTCTTATTCAGAATTCAGGTGGTCTTCCTTCAATTTAATTTAATTCACTTTGGAAATTAATTCAGATTAATTGTCCTAACGGTTTTTATGTACCTATTCTAGATTAACACTGGGGTAATAAAATGAATTGTAGCCCACTGGCTTCAAGATGATTTTTAGATTTATACCAGGAGGCTCTGGAGCGAGATTGTCCTTTGTGTGTCCGGAAGCCAATGCTTTGCTAGCCGAGACAGAGGAGCGTGGGGTGTTTCTGGAAATAGATAAGCAATACTCTTTTAGCTTTTGGGGAAAATTTTAAAAGATCTGGTAATAAAAAGGAAGTGACAGTGACAACACAGCAACAGGTTAAATACCACTGCTTTTGAGCCCTGAGTAGGGAGCCCACAGATTTGCCTTCCCCCTGGGCCTGATCCTGCATTTATGATATTCTTTTTTGGGGAAAAAAGAAAAAAAAAAAAAACAAAAAAACAACTTTGACATCAAGAGGAACAATATCCAAATCTCCTAATTCCAGACAATCCGATTTTGCAAGCCTGGAGCCAAACGAAAATCAAGACTACGGTAGAGAGGGCCTGCTCTCTGAAAAAAGAAAAACTGCTTTGGAGAGATAACTGCTCAAAATCTACTACCCAAAGAAGGAGACTCTTATTAAGGGTTTCTTCTTGAGATGTCTGCCTAAAGGCTTCTTCAGAAGGGATATAACTCAGATCTGGAGTTTGAAGTCCCCTTTTTCCTGCACGGTAGCTCAGAGGTCCTGCTCCTGCCTCCTTCCAGCGAGCTGGGATCTAAGCCTGGGCAGGGGACAGCGGAGGTGGCATGTGCCCCCCACCAGCAGCCCTGCCAGGCTGGGGACACTGCAAGGAGCCCAGCCAAACAGGGAGGCAAAAATATCAGGGCTCCTGAATCTGCCTGGGATCAGCCAAACGCTGCTGTGGTCAAAAAAAAA
>WAAD01009990.1:81275-118775 GCA_013389945.1 Fregata magnificens | reverse complement strand
CAGATGTAGCGAGAATTGTGGAGAGCACAAGTTGAGAGCAAGGACTGAGAGTCAGGAGAGTGGAGTTATACTCCCACTCCATCGGAGCTCTGCGCTGGGCAAATCAGTTGCCCATTGACGGAGCTGAGTTGTCTGGGCCAGCCTGGAAATTTTTGGCTGCTGTTTGAAGAGCACTTTGAGAGCTTCCCAAGGAAGGATTGCAGGAGATTGCTCTAGGTGGCATGGCATGAAGAGGTAACCTGGCTATGTCTGCTTTGGTTTTGCACAACGAGGGCAATGTGCATTTCATTTGAGGAGAACAAATTTAGAAATGTTTCTGTTTGTATCTTGTGTTAAAAATTCAAATCTTAACTACTCCGGTGGGTGTAGAGCTAATAAAATGGTGGCATCACAAGATGAAGTTGTGTCAATGTACAAATTGGGACCTCTGGTTTTCAGAGTACTGATAAAGTAATTTGAGGTGTGTCTACTCACAGACATAATTTCTGCTTTCCTCCATGGGTGGGTGTTCACATTCCAGGTTGAGAAAGCCATTTGTGTAAAATACAACCCGTGTACCTTTATTCCAGCATAACAACGTCTGTGCACCTGAGCTAATGGGGAAGAACAGAGGTACCAAAAGCTTTAGCTGAGGCAGTGCAAACTGGTTATGAATACTTCATCCCCTTTTCCCCCTAGTCAGCAGACGGTTGAGTTATAGTTTGATTTTTCAGAATAAACTGAAATAGGCCTCTCTTAAAGAAAATCGAGGTGTTGGTACCGGGGGGCTGCACAGCTTTCAGTGCTGCTGTTTTAAATGCTGCTACAACTTTGTAGACAAGGCCCCAGAGAGTTATGGTGGAGCTATTAGAAGGGGAAGTGATTTTTTCTTGGACTGATTAAAATTCTTTGGGCTTTCTGTTTGTTTGTTTTTAAACACCTATTTAGCTTTTAATTAACATTTAAGAGAAAGGAAGCTGGTTAAATATTCAATACCTCCTCCCTTTCAATTAAGGTAGAACAGTACACAACGCATGATGAGGCCTCTGGGAAGTATGGAAAAACGGAGAAGAGCAGGCTCCTGATTATCATTTTCAGGGGGACTAGAAAGGTGAAACCCATCTGATTATCGTTAGCAATAATAATGTTGAGGCTTTTTTCGAACATCAGAAAGCAGTTTAAAAAAATGCAGTTATTCTTTAAAACCGTATGTGCTGGGTTTTGCCTTTAAATACCTTCACTTTTCCCACCCTGTTCTTTACTTATTTCGGGGGCAAGGATGGGGGATTTTCTAATAAGCCTTTTCAGTAGCTTAGTAGGGAGGCTGCAGATGCTGGAGAAGTTATTCTTCGTGCTACATGCCCTTATTTTCATTTTGATGCAGTTCTTTCAGTCCCAGCGAGTTGGCAGCCTCAAACCATACGGCCCTGAAAGCTCAACCGAGCAGGTGGGAAAGAGCTATGTTGCCGCCACGCTCTGTGCTAGGATCTAGTCTCTTCCCCTTTCTCTTGCTCCCCCTGGAAAAATCCAGTTACCTTCTGTCTGTGAGTCTGTTATCCCTCAGAACTGCACATAAAACATTCAGAAGAGAATGCCTCAATGAAAGAAATTGATTGGAAAAATATAGTGGTATACATAGTTTAATAAATACCCTTCCTAAACTTAAATTCTTTCTTTTTTGATTTTGTCTACCCTCATTCCTAGTTTATCTAACAAAATACTTCTTTTGTTAGCAATCCTGTTTAAAACAAAATTACGTTAACTAAAAAAGTAAGACCATTTTACATTATGGAAACTCCTCAAACCACTGCCAAAAAAGTGATGTATTTTTATTTTTAAACTTGCTATGTCTTTTAATGTGGTGAGACAACTTACCTGTAGAAAACACTTTGTTTATATCAAATATCATACAAAAATTATTTTTGTAATCATTGTGTCACATAAACAGATTTTTAAAATGGAATTGCTGGCACCAGATATCAGTTGTGTAAATATATATGCCTGAATAAGTGGTTGCTTTTTTTTGAGGAATGAAGAGACAGCGGATGCTAAAATGCATATCTATTGGATAAGTTTCATATACTATGACTTCAAGGTTTACTGGACATAAGAATGCATTGATTTTTAAAAACAGAAATAAATGTTTTGCAAAAAGATTTCTGACTGCATATAAAACAAGACTTTCCAATTCGACTTTAAAATTAGCTTCTTGTGATGACCTGCTATCAAATGCATGGTGACAGTATGAGTTTTTTAAGTAGCTGCTATCTTATCGGTTGTGTGGTGACCTATTCAGTGTTATAGCTTTTTATTTTCAAAAAAACCCGAGGTATTTCGTCCATGATTCTTTCTTCCAAATACATAAACACATGAGTAGCTTTACTCGTATATCTTTCTTGTGATTACTCATCAGTAGAGTTAATGATGTGTATTTACTGGCTGGACTAAACCAAGAATTAGTTCAATTAGTTCAATAATTGGTTATTTACCAAATATTTTCTTGATTATTGAGAGTCCATGTCTACTGCAGCTGTAAATAATAGAATATTTCCCATTGATTTCAGCTAAAGTGGTATTTTTTCTTTTAAAAACATTTTTTCATGGCTTTTTGTTTCAAAACCCTGTTCATAGAAATTAGAAGAAAATTTCACAGTTCCAGAGGATGATGAAAATAATACCTTCTGTCAGGAGGTTCATATTTAAGTCAAACTGTCATCCAGATGTACTTAACAGCTTGTGAAAATTTTTATTTATTTATTTTGTTTTATTTGTAAAGGGAAAAGTCTGAAAAAGTAGCATGCATATATCTGGAAATAGTCAAATTCTGTTAGCTAGAAAATTCTTTGCTATTATATCATTAAAAGTTCTGTGAGCAACCTAAGACAGAAATCTCTGAATTGGTTGACCTCAGAGGTGTATCCTTTACATGCAAATACCACTAATGTCAATTTAATCTCAGCTGGATATAAATGATATCCAGTTACAACAAGACTGTGCCGTAGAGCTCTAGAAGATGATAAAATTGAAGAGCTGATGAAGGCAAAGAGGCTAGTGCAAAAAGGATTTTGCCTGTGGATTTGGGAACAGGGTCCTGCCCAGCTAGATAGCATGGACTTCCCATTGTGAACAGAGGAGATGAGACTGTGGAGAAGGCTCTGCCCCTTTCTCAGCTTGCTCCTGGTCATTCGCTGACAAGAGCATCTTCAAGAGGGGTTAGAGCGAAAGCAGGGATCAGTTCGGCAGACGACGTGCAAGAGGAGCTCTCCTAGGTATGGAGGAGATGTCAGGTCTTGTCTGCAGGAGGCCTTGGTGTAGGTAGATACTTCAGGAGCAAATACAAGTCCTGCAAACATTTGTGCTACGCATGCAGAGATATGTAGGTAAACCTCAGTCTCACTCTTTCTGTATTTTTTTTTTTTCCTCTTTTTTTCCTCCGGATTCTCTGAAGCAGTTGCATAGTAAGGACAATACTGATGAAAAGCAATATCGGTAAATTGGTAACTTTTTTCTTTCTCTTTTTTAAGGCGAACACACACAAGAAACCAATTCACCTCATTCACTGAAGAAGGACGTAGAAAACATGGGGAAAGGTAAAATGAATAAGGGCCTCTTACGTTATAAAACTGCTCTTTGTTTTAATAGAATATGAGGATAATAGGGGGCACTTTTGTTCTGCACCATATTTTAAGCTTGTCAAGTAGCATATGAATAATATATGGACCTTTGGGTGGATATAATTGAGATTAATGCATATATATCAATCAATACATGACACTGTAATATAATACTTTAAAATAATATATTACATTGATTTATATTCATGGCTTTCTGCACAAAATCTATTGTAGGTCTGTGCAACACTTTTTTTTTTTATAACTGCTAAAATATTTCGTCTTATAGTAATGAATTGCTCTGCAACTGTTCTTTCAAGAATTATTTATACAGATTAGCAAAACCACTTTTCTTTTCTCTTTGTTAGAGGAACTCCAGAAGGTTTTGTTTGAACAGATCGACTTACGGAGGAGACTAGAACAGGAATTCCAGGTGTTGAAAGGAAATGCGTCTTTCCCAGTCTTCAGTAAGACACATATCTGTGGTTTTGGTGTTATTTGTGGGTGGTTGGTTGTTGCCAGACTGTTGAAAGGGGAGAGGTGTGTTCTCACTTGTGTTGCCAGGATCTTTGGCTTAGTTCTGCTGAGGTTGATGGCACTTCTGCTGTGGCTTTTCGGGCTGCCCAAGCAGGTCTTTTGTAGGGAAAATCTGAAGGTGGATGTCTGTTTTGGTGTATATTCTACTGGCTTTGATAGCATCGAATACCGTGAGTAGACAGAAACAAGTCTGGGGCTTCTTGGGGTACAGCGATGTCGGTGGTCTTAACCAGCTTCTTGGAGGCTTTTGAAGCCAAGGTACTTCATAGTCATCTTTAGGTGGTTCTAACTGGTGCTGGAGAATTGATTTTGCCTGTGTCTAAGGAGTAGAAAGACCTGTTTGGATTTTTTCTTCTTGAGATGGGCTATTTGAGATGGCCCTGTCACCACGGCTGATGAGCGGGGTGCTGCTGTCCAGGGGCAATGGAAATTGCTGGAATTGTGTTAAATAAAACAAAATGGACACTTAGTAGGGCTTTTCTGAAGCTGCCAGAAGGTTGAACTGCATGCACAAGGGTATGGAAAAAGACCTATTGATTGAAGCCTTTTGAATTACACTGGAGCAACAGGGGAAAGCGTGCTTCCAGGAGAAATCCCGTGTAGATCAGGACACAGTGAGGGCTCTCCAATATGCAATGAATGTAGTGTTACAGAGCTGGAGCGATCAGGGTATCTCCACTGCTCTCTGCCTGACTGTAACACAGCACCACACAGAGATCAGTACTGTCGTGCAGGCTTCCTAATGCCTGGCTGTCGCAGCTGCCTGCCCAGACAGTCCCCCCAGTTCAGTATTACATGCAACCTAAAGGAAAAAGCGTGTTTGCACCTACCGTTTGCTTCTTCATGAAATCCGAAGGAGGTCTGACATCATCTCCATTCAATATTTTCCTAATGTTGATGATGTGAGGTTTTTTTAAACTCTGCTTTTTAAAACTCTCAGTTTTTGTCCTTGTTTTCCTGTGAGACTATATGCAGATGGAGCGCTGCCGAGTTACTTGACTCACAGTAAGCCAAGACGGATACCTTAAAACCTTCCCAGACTAATTGTCAGGCTCTTCTGCCATTTGCTAACTTCTCTTAACTCCTGCATGACTGAAATGTTTGACCAGCACTCGATGCAAAGTGCCCTCGTGCTGGCTTATCATAGTTTCTTGAAGAGTTCAGAAACTCTGTTTTGTTAGTCCTCCGAGTTCCTTCATAAAAGCTCCAGGGACAAAAACCAGTATTGCTAGTACCCCTGAGGTAAGTCAGTCAACCAAAACCCACTGCTGCAAGCTGAGGAATGTTGCACCTCCCTGGACTGCAGGAAAAGGTGGGAACACAGGCAGCATTTTCCTATTATTTCAAGAAAATACATTTTTCCCCTTTCTGTAGCATCAGATAGAGTAAGTTCAGGGAAGCAAGGAAGCGCGAGGACTCTGGGAATGACTTCGTCTTCAGCCCAAATACCGAAAGATGTAGACAGCTTCATAAATAAAGGAGAAGAGCTGCCTGAGGTGATACAGATATTAATGAAAGGAGGATAACCTCATCCTTCAGTATAAATTCAGTCATTACTTGGGTTTGGGAGTGAGGTAATTTTCAAATAATTTGTGTAGATCAAAACACTTATGTGTGGTATTGGCGAAATGGCATCTTGGAGTTTTGCCATTCAGGTCGCTCATTTATCCTTTTGTTCTTGTACAGTAAAATTAATGCTCTGTCATTGCCATGTAAATAAACACTGCAATTAAACCACATGAAATACAATTCAAATAAAAGAAAACAACCCGTACGGCCAACCAAGGAAGTGGCGACCGTATGCTGGCTTGAAAAATATGTGGTTTCAGCGTACCACAAAGTAGTGGTCAATTTTCTTCAGGATTAAAATAGAAAACAGATAATGTGCTATAAACAATATATACAAGTGACCGTAAAACCTATTTACAGATTTAGATTTACCAAAAAACCACCCCTCCTCCGCATATAATAAAACAAGAAAAAGGGTCTTTATGAAACAAATAAGTGTAAACTTGAAGATAAGTGTGGTTTGTCCTCTAGAGTGGTATGTGTTCCAGCAAAAGACATGGGGTCTGTTCCAGGCTCTCGCTGCTGGATGGGGCTGCTGCTTTAGGTCAGGTATTAGAAACTGTTTGTTTTGCCAGGTTTCCCAAGTTACCAACTGCCTGTGGTGGTATTGGATAGGGAGGAGCTAGGGAGAGAGCCAACTAAAGGAAAGTGGAGGTAAAATTAAAATTGTATTGATGGATTTATCATGGCTCGGAGATACCTGAGGCTGTGGGAGGGAGCGAAGAGCAGGCGGGTAGCAGGCTTTATATCCCAGTCTGGCTCACTGCAGCATTGGGCTGAGTGGCCATGGGGACTGGATCTCTGTTCCATCTGTTAAGCTGCTGAGGACAGGAACACACTGCCAGGGTAGTTCTCCCTCCCCACAGGTGGGGGTGGTTCTCCCTGTGCTTCGCACTGCCTGTGGATAAGTGAGGAGCTTTTGGCTTTTAAGTCTTCTCAACCTGTTTTAAAAAGGAGAAAATTCATCCCTGTTTCAGCAGGGAGCCAATGTGTGAGATGTGGAAGGTAATGCTGTGTCTCTTTAGAAAATGCTCCTGTCAGGTTACCTGGAGTTAACGTGAAAGTGACCTTTTTTCAGGTCTTGCATTTGGAACTGAGCATGTTTGGGGCGTTACACGTTGATAGCATCAAAGCAGCACCCACAGCAGTGCTATGATGCAGTGTTGTGGGTAAGTGGTGTTTGGTTTCCATGTTCTCCTCATGGAAATCACAGTTAAATGAGAACTGATCTTATTTGCAAGCTCATTTAGCAGTATTATGCTGCACGCTTCTCTGTGGTCTCTTGCTTGAAATGTGGCCTGTGATAATTCATAAAACAGCAGATCTTGTCTTCTGCTGTTTGCACCTTTATTTTTTATATTGCTATTGTACTTGAAAGCTGCAGAAGAGGTTTTCTTTGCCTGTAAGATCTCTCAATGCAGAGATCACTTGAAGAAAATAAAAAAAGGTCAGATCACTCGAAGAAAATCAAGGAATTTGCTGTCCTGATAGAAATATGAGCACCATGTTGACAGTATATTCTCCCAGAACCCTCCACTGGTTTGTGCCTTTGGTGTTGGCTGGCACACATTTTGTCCGGCTGCATTTAACAACGTGGTAATAAAATGGCGGTGACGTAGTCTGAATAGTTAAAGTATTTAACTTTCTGTTAAGAAAACTATTTAAATATTCATATCTTTTCTCTTGGGTATTGGTCATGGCTTCGTCTGTAAGCATTCAGACTCAGATAAATGCTGCCGGAAAAACCACTATCCTTACCATTAACACCCCATTTCCACTGTGCGCTTGGACATTTGCGGTGCAGGATGGAGCAAGATTTCTGAGCTATTTGTTCTGAGAGGTGATGAGCCTGTAAAGAGGCAGTCGAGAGGAAAGTGTTGAGGAGAGAAGCAAAATTTCTCCATGTAGCCTACTCAGAGTGAAACTGGAGGACCTCAATAGCAGCGAGCACAGATCTGTGAGCATTTAGTGAGCAGGACAGGTGGTGGTCACCTTTTTATACTGCACGGCTTTTTTGGGACTAGGAAGAGAGGAATTGCAAATCTACTTTATTTCTGTCAGCTTCTTTTTCTGGTCAAGTTGGAATAGAGGGAATAGGCTGAAAAATTATGTGGGCATTTACTAGAAAGCTGAAGAAATTTATTAAGATAATGTTATCATGTCCTTCTCTGTGTGGCTGTGCTGGATCTTGATGGTTTCAGCCTGACAAATTTTCATTTCATTCAGAGAGGGCAAAATTCTTGTGCAAAACAGGAGGACAGAGCTCTGCCCCCTTGTACTTTCTTCTAGACCCTTCCTATGCCCACACTTGATAGGGACACGTCCCCTTTCCCTGCAGGCGAGGTATGTCCTTCCTCTCCACTGTATCGTGTCACGGCTGCTTACTGCCTTCCTGCTCCTGCTTTTGGGGTTGAGAAGTAGTGGCGAGGCTGGGCAGCTGGTTTGAGAGTGGGTGAGCTCCCAGCACTGTGACAGCACACAGATTATTAATAGGAGCTGCTCGTTCTCACCCGGGCTCAAATCTCTCCATTGCAATTTAGGTGTTTCTGTGACTCTCATTACTGTGCTATGGAAGCATCCTACAGTCATTTAATCCATTAATGCTCCCACCACACTTGGCAGAGGAAGCAGTGCTATTATTCCTGCTTTACTGGTGATGAAGGGAGGCATGGAGAGACGCACGCATAGAGTCCAGTAGACCAGGTATTGAACCCAGGCTTCCTGAGTCCTGGGCTAGTGTCCCAGCAACCAGCATGACTATTTAACTCTTTGAATTATTAGATGTAGATAAACCATTCTAGCTGCCTTGGCCTTGTAATGCCCTTCTCCAAGCTCTCTCCTGTTCGACAGTGCTGTGTGTTGAGGTGGTCCATGCTGTTCTCTGTTGGCCTTCACCTTGCTGCTCCCGTGGTCCAGGCCAGGCTTGTTTCCCGGATCAAAGTGGTATTGGTTGGAATGGGTTTTCTTTCCTCTTCCATTTAATAGTCCATCATTGCACCTAGGTCTCCATCATGTGGCAACTCTCCAAGCTCTTAGCTTCTTGTCAATAGTTTTGCTTATATTTTTCTGTCTTTTTCCCACCCTCCAACAGCAATGTTATGGAACACAGACCAGCAGTTAACTGGTTAACTTCTACCAAATGAATTTTGTCTGAAATGGTTACTGAGGAGGAAAACAAGGGAAGGAGGAGCTACTGGAGCAGGAAGGCTGGCCTGTGCTGTAACCCGGCTGTCCAGGATCTGTCTTTCAAAGACTTTTTCCCTTCTGAGTTCCACGTCACTGTTTATGGAGCTTTAGTCTGAGTTTTGTTCAAAGCCGTCAGCACTATGTTACAAACTACAAATCAAACCCTGCATCCTTGAATGCTTTTTGTTCTCACATACTGGACATCCCTATTGCTGTCAACAGATTTATGCCAAAGCAAAGAAGAGCAGTTTTTGCTCTTCTCTTAAGTGTTGGTAGAAGTTTGATTAATGACTGCAGAGTCTGGCCCATTGAGAAAATCACTGTGAGAATGAATGCTAGCGACAGAAACTTAGCAGCTTACATTAGCTAATTGAGGAGGTAGCTGAATCTGATTTTTTCACAGTTTTTCTGTTGTCTACAGTGTCTCCTACTAGAGAAGAAGTTTTTGTTAGGCATGCGTTTTAATTGGGTGAAGGGCTTTGTAGTGCTTCGCAATTCCTCAGTAGTGATTGGGTTTGATATAATTTGATTTACATGAATTCTGCTGTGTGGTCTCTGTTTTAATTACTGCATCTACTTTTTTTTTTTCCCCTCTTACAGATAATTTTCAAGATCAGATGAAGCGGGAACTGGCATACAGAGAAGAAATGGTACAGCAGCTACAAATTGTAAGTTTACCTTCTCTGCTAAAAATGTTACGAACTGTCGCTTTATGATTTTTAAATGTGCTCCTCAAACTTTTCCTTTGTGAGCCATGCAGATGTACTATTACCAAGCTGATATTACCTTATACTTAGCAAGACGTAAGCGTGCAGTTCTCAGCTGGTTTAGAGTCTAATTACCTGGAGATTTACTTTCATACAGTAACCAGATGGGTCTTCATGTTTCAACTAAACAAAATGTGTTGACTCAACACCGAGAGGTGCTTCTTCAGAGAGAAACGTGAGGACTGAATCAGTAAACCTTAAGCCGTTAAATGTTCATACCTTGTACGAGTTGCCAAGGGGTGCATTACAGCTCTCAGTAGGGAATCGGCATGAGGCCAGCTTCTCACTGGCAAATAAACCTTAGGATGTGTCTTTTTCAAATTTCAGCCACTAGAAGAAGTGCTTAACTCAGCAGTAAAGGATCGAGTTGCCAAAACACAGTTCAGTGCAGGCACACGTTGCTGTTTGGTCTCTTGCTTGTTATTTTAAAATCAAGAGGGATTTTGCATGTGTGTGTTAGTGCAACTCTAGATCATTGCATACAACTGTGCTGTTTTGAAAACTTGACATACTTAATCCAGTACAAGCAAGGGGTGGAGTGTGTGAAACTGTTTCTTGCTCAGATACTGCTTAGTGTGGTTTTAAGAGCAGGGCATCGTAACGAGTGGGAGGCTATCAGCTAATGCTTGTTTCTTTGCTAGTGCTTTTTCTGTCATCGGTCTGACATCATTCAACAGGGTTTTTTTGAGGCAGGCTTGCCAAATATCTCCACTTACCTGAATCAGCCCTGTGCTCGAGCGTCTAAATTTTCCTTGTGCTTGTCACAGGCCCTGGTGCAGAGAAGATATTGTCCAGCCTTCTGGTACTGTCATTTTCTAATTCATGGGTTAGGACATAAAAATAAAGCTGAAGGCCGGGATTGTCAAACTTGTGCACCTATGTTTAGAGGCATTTAGGAGTGGCCTTATTTTTAAAGCTGCCGAACATTCCTGCTGCCTGTTCCTGCTGACTTCAGAGATTTCAATGAGAGATGGAGGGTGCTTGAAGGAAGTTGGTTATGGAGGAAATTCAAGTCCAGAACGTCTTTGGAGAATTTTTGCTGCTGGTCTCCACTCTTTTCCTTTAACGAGTCCAGTTGTGACTGTGTTCCCCTTTGTCTCCTGATGCCAGGCAAGGAGTTTGGCTTGATTTGTGAAGTGCATTGTCACAGAAGATGGTAATTAGGATGCCATCCTGAAAAGTACTTCCCCTGCTGCTTTGGGCTTGAGGCAGGTGACCTGTCTGATTCCTGCTGTGAAGCACATTTAAATACAAAGGTTGTGGGCCCACTTCAGCCATTATCTCATGTGTCAGCTGAACTTGGAGCTAACTAACTGTCCCTCCCAGGGAGAGAATGGATCATCTTTGCTGTTCACTTTGTGGCCCAGTTGTGAAGTTGTTTCTGAAACTGGATATCCCAGACCTCCAGTGAGCCAGCTGTGGTGGTTTTTCTGATTTACAAGAAGTGGAGAAATCACAAGGTTTAGTGTAGTGCTTTTTCTTGGGCAGGAAAAGAAATATGATCATGTAATTCACACCCTTTTCACTTACTGATGCATGCTACAGAAAGACTAATAGTCATTTAGTCATTGAACAGAGCTGCCTGAATGGACTTACAGAGAATAGTTTCAACATTTAATGTACTGCACCAACAATTCAGGACCTCTTCACTCACTGTGGCTGCCTGAGTTTAATTATCATTAGTAGAAATGTTGTCTAATCATCAGTAAGTCTTTGTGCTCACATTTGGTTATCCCTCCTGGTATCGGCGAGGCCGCTTGTTTAGCAGTGAGACCGATAAAAGAATGTTTGCCTATGAAGAACTGAGAGACTGCTCCAAATAACCAGTGTGTTTGTTTAAGCTGGGTGTGGAAATCTTCAGTGATGTTTTGGTTGATAACTGAAATGGAGTCAGCGCTTTTGATGTGATAATCCCTGCGGTTACTTTAATCCACTCATGTGAATATATTTTGTATGGTTATATCTAGAATTAAGATTACTGAGCTGAATGTGCTAACAATAGAACTCCTTTGGCCTTCTTGGGTTATGGCAGGGATGAATTAAAGCTTTTGGTGCAGAATACACAAAAAGCATGGTTATGTTTGATTTTTTTGTTGTTTCATTTTTAACAGGGGTTGGTTGTTTTGTTCTGTATGTACCTGGGACACTGTACTGTTGCTTTAACAGAGCTGCCCACACCTAATTTTCTTGCTAACACAGAAGTGCAAAGAGAAAAGCAGAAGTGTTTAATGCATACTCACATCTTAATTTTACTTACAGCTTCACAGGTGTATACCTTTGTAGTATGAAACTCAAAATTTACTGATAAAATAGCCACAGAACTTGGTTTAATTGCTTTTTTAAATTTTACAAACAATATAAATGCACAGAGTCAGTTTCTTTTGGCTTTTCTCACCACTGAAGGATTATACAACGTAAATTAGTCCTTCCTGAAGACTTGTGCGTGATCATGAAGGCATCTCTTGTAACAGTGAGTACCAGAGGCAGGTTTTGCCCTGACGATGGTTTCACTCACCCTCAACTGGAATGCTTCGAGCTGCGCTACTGGGTAGTCAGACTTTAAAATAAACTGCCTTGGAGTGTTTGATGTGCCAGAGATGTCTGGAATACAACAAGCTGAAGCTGAGCATGAAATAATTAACCAAATATAATTGCATTTGAAAACTTCCTAGTGCGAACACCCACTGTAACCTGACTGTTACACAGAAAGGACCGCTTGAAGGCAGTGCTTCGTGCCCAGCCAGTACCGAACACTGAACGTAACTCTTTTTTCTCACAGTTCTTGGGTGACATTGTGAAACTGCAACGCAGAAGGCGATGATAAATCGCCACGGGTGGTGAGCAGCCGCGCTGAGTGGGGTGGCAGCTCCGGGGGGCGCTGGCGTGGGCTCCGGGTGCCCTCTGCCGCTCCCCGTCGGTCACTACACCCGCAGCGGCTGGGAGGGACGTGGGTTTAATATTCTTCATTAAAAGCCTCAGTTAAAGCAGTGTTTAATCAATGGGCTTTTATTTTAATGCTCTCTCTGCTCCAGACTTTAAAAAAAAATTATTTTATGGCTTCCCGAAACTCAAGAGTAAGGCTCAGATGACTGGGAAAATGGAGGGTGCGTCCTGTTCTGTTCCATCCTCTGCGATGGATGTTGGCTTCTTTGGACATAACCTGGCTTGGCAGGTAGCTGGAGCAGTGGGACGTTGTGTGGCCATCAGCAATTCCTGTTAAGAAAGGAGTTGGTCAGAGTGTCTGGAGCAGCTACCAGGAAGTATCGCAACCTGTTTGTGCCAAGCTCTTGGCCAAGTGCCAGGAAGAAACCGATCGTCATATTTAACAAGAAAATGGATCTTAAATCACTGAATGCATTTTTCGCTGCTTCCTCCTTCAAAGTGCTGTCTCCCAAATTGGCTAAGTACAGTGCGTGTACTTGGAGGTCATGTTTTACTTCAGGCACGGGTCGTCTGGCTTCTGTTCTTAAGCTGTACAGAAAGGGCCACTGAGAAGAAATCTCTGCCCAACAGGCTGGGGTAAATTCTAACAACGCACATGTGGTATGGCCTCAGAAGAGCTCACCTACCTTTAGAGTTGTTGGTTTCTGGCCAGTGTTCATCTGTCAGGACAGCCCAGCCAGCCTAGTAAAGTACTGAGTCAGGTCCTGCTTGTGACTCTCTATCTGTCTGATACTGTCTTCTGAGCAACTGTGTTAGTGGATCAAATTGAAAAAGCATGAACTTCTTCCTAGCTGCTTGGTGGGAAAAAAAGATCAGAAGCAGCATTCCCAGCATGATGATTTTTTTTTCCTCTTATGTTTTTGTGAACCTCTCTGAAACATTGCCACGGAGAAGTAGAACACCCAGCAGCAAATGTAAGCTCCTACAAACAGGCTAGCTTTTCTTAACTCCCTTTCAGGGCTCCTTTACAAGTAGTTTGTAGGTTCCCAGGAAGCACTGACCACAGTTGTAACCTGTCCATCAGGAAAAGCTAGGGTGATATTTGTCGCCCTGCCATTGTGGTTTAGATAACCAAGGTCAGGTAGTGATCAATCCCACTACTTTCACATAGGGGTAAAAGGCAGCGGGTCTTTGAGACATGTTAGAAATGTAAATTACTCGGGCAGTCCCTTGTCTTTCCAGCTCAAGTGGAAAGTGTTGGTTTGGTTTTGTTTGGGTTTTTAAAATTTATTTATACTCCCGTGAACTGAATTCCTCCTCACTAGCCTAACTTTGGGCTGATAATAATGTTCAGAGCTCAGTACTGGATCCAGCTAGAACTCCTCTGATGTTTGATGGCCTTCTACTCTTGGTGCTGCTTTGAATCAACTCTGTTCTTCAGAGGCAGACAATATAATAAATCGGGAACCGTCTACCTGCAAAATTGATTTCTATCTCTGCATTGTCTTTCATCCTGATCTTTAAAGATTCACAAGGAGTGTTTAAAAGAAGAAAAAAAATCTACCATGTGGTAATGTTGGTAGATCTTCAGAGGTATGAGATCATGTTCCTCTAGGTCCTGCTGTAATTAAGAAAAGCACCAGTAGGTTTGATTCCTATTTTAGGTTCTATATGGAAAGTAGGTGCTTTGTACAACTAACGTATTCATTATACAAACAAGGAATGTCCACATTTTTGTGTGCGGAGACCTTGGTCACTGCATGCCTGTCACTCCATATTTGAAAAGTGGAAATAGGAAATAGCAGTGCTTTACTGGGATTTCTGTTTTGGTCCTCTGCTTAAAGTGGTCCAGCTAGATTGATTGACCTTGACAAGAATGTTAAAGGCAAACATCGGTTCAGCAGAATGACTCTTGGATTTCTTGAGCTGCATCTTGTGCTGAAGTGCCTGTCCACTGACACCCAGATAATAACAGGTAAAAGCGTTTCTGGAACTCTTGTGTTTACTGTGTCTTGCAGACTCCAAGGCAGATTTCATTACCTTGCCCCCCCACCGACCCACTAATTTCTTCTTCTGTGCTTTAGCAGTTGGGATGATAATGCAGGTCTGTTTCTATATGTTGTTATCTTCATTTGATTTTTGGTAGAGTTCCTCTCCAGGTTTAGCAGTACAAATTGGGCATATGTCTTTTTGATGCCAAAGGTAGCATACACATCCCTGACTGTGTACAGAAAAGTGAGCTGACAAGTACCATTTTCACCAGAATTTTATTTGCCACTGTCTGCTTTTTTAAGACAGGTGAGCAAAACTTGTATCTTGACAATGCATCTGGGTTAGCCTTGGGTTAATAGGATGGAGCTGCACCTCTTTCTCCATTAAATTCAAATGTTAAAGAAAAGAAATGCCTTGTATAATTAATGTTTATTAAAAACAGAAGGAAAAGCTTCCTTTCCTTTAGAATCTGCAGAAATTCTGATCAAAAATGGCTGCGTAAGTACCAGAGAGCCATAAGCCAGCCTCTGCTATTGCCTGTCTGCAAAATCCTTTTTTCTATTGCAATAGTGTGCTTCAGTACTTAAAAATACATAGAGGAGAGACTGCACGCTCCAGCCGTGACTCTCTGTTGCCTTGCATCCCGTGCAGACCAGTACGCTGCCATGAGCACATGCTGCTACCCACCCGGGAGGGTGGAACTCAGCCCACACAGCTATAAATACTTTCCCAGAGCAATAGCGGAGACTCACCCTCCAGGGCAAGCCATTGGCACTTTCATTCCTCCTCCAGCTGTCAAAGGCTCAGTGCATGCTTTTTCTTCTCCTTAATCCCACGCATCATTCTATCCAGAAGCACCATGTGTGCAGAGACTGTAGTTTTCTAGTGGCAGTTCAGCTGCACATCTGTCTCCTTTCCTGCATAAATATGCTTTGCATTTGGAAGGGCTGTCTTGGCTGGACAGTGTTCTGACTGAGGTCTCAAGTGCACTCTCTGGAAATGGGAATTGTTTAACTAAATACCTGTAGATACACATCAGATAATAGTGCTTTGGGGTACTGAAGATTCCCTCTTCAAGCAATAGAAGTCAGGGTGATATATTATTGTGTACCCCACCTAGAGGTGGCATGCAAAGGTGAAGTCTCCAAGAGAGGATGGTGTACAGAAGCTGCTTCGATGTCCAAGTGTAGCAGGGATCAGACATGCGCTTTAGAGATGAATCGCCAATTCTATCCGCTTATCTGCGCTTTGGTTCACGTTGTGGAGCAGACTCAGAGCTTGCAAACTGGATTCCTTCTGGGTGAAGCAAACGAGGATGTGTTCCAGGAACGCACATAGGAGTTTGCTCTAGTTCTTAAGGGATGATCAGTACCCCGGACCAGACTAAAGCTAGCCTAAAGAAAAAACCCCCAAGAGAAATGCAGTATGGACACCGGGTCTTTCTCCTGCACCCTACAGATCTGCTCCCATTGCGATGTATTTCCTACTTATGTGGACTTAGTCATAAGGAACAGATTGCTTGCTACTTAAAACCGAACTCTCTGCGCTTCTGTTATCGCTGGCAGGGGTGTACACACTTTGGTAAGGGCCATGCATTGGATCTTCATGCCCATTTGAGTGCCAGTCCTATCCTGCATTGCAGCAGTCACCATGGATGTGCAAAAGGGGACTGTATTGTCATAAAGAGCCCTAAATACTATTCCACCGCAGCACCGGAGTTACCAAATGCTCTTCCAATGACAAAAGTAGATGATGACATTGTAGGTGATTTAACTCATGAAGAAAGGAGTCATTTCCCTATTGGACACCCACCTCTCCCAGTTTCGTTTATTACCAGGAGGGTGGATAAACCAACACACATTGAAAGACACTGATGTGCCAAATATAGCAGAGAAATGGATTAAGAACAGTTAATTTCTGACAGAACGTACCCTGTTGTATTATCTAGGTCAGTACGGCTTGGGAGGTGTCCTATATAATTGGTGGCCGTGCAAACCGATGTTGCCTGTTGGCCATTGTGAGTGGGAGAGAGGAAGAAAGCAGTTGGTGAAGCATCACGGGTCTCAGCTGAAATGTGCTTATTCAGGCAGTTTGTTTGTGGCTCCCTTTTGAACCGAAACCATGCAAACGGGTGATCAGGTAAACAGTTTCTTTGCATACTCCTTTCTGCTGCAGTCCGGAGAGGAGTTTTCCAGCCTTTGCAAACACCATGCCCTGGAAGGCAGCTCTGTTTGAGGACTCGGTTGAGGGGAGAGCTGTGTTTTTTTGGGGGGATCTGGCAGCAAGCTTCCTGATAGCTTTCAGCTTCTGTGAAGGGTAGGGGTTATAAGAATAGTCAGACAAAACACCTGGATCCTGGGTCTTTCCAGGTCATCAGTGGTTTGATCCTCTCAGTTCATGCACACGTATTTCCCTTTTCCCAGGGCTGTGCAGTGGGGGAAGTGGCATGCCCCCGTGAAAGGCTTCTGCTTTCATTCAGCCAGACGGCTGGTCTTTGCAGACACTGCTGCTTCCTGGTGCTGCTGCTTTCAATCAGATTGACCTGCTTTCCCGAGAGATGAAAGGGTTAGCTCCTGAGCTGCAGATACCCCTTTCTTTCCTCTCATCCTGAGGCTTCCCTGCTCTTTTCCTCAGTAAGGAAGGCAGGGATGGAGAGAGATGACACTGCGGATACTGCACTTTGCACCAGCCCAGAGACACGCTGAGCACAACTCACACAAATGTCCTCACATGCTGTGGGCATAAATAGGGATGCACAAGAATGCACGTTAGGTATATAGTCAGTGGATATGGATGTAAATTCACGTGCTTCTGGTAAGTTATTAGGTGTGTGGGGCAGGTCACTTGAACTCTGTGCCTTTGCCTGTCTGTTCCTTTTGCTGGTCGTGCAGCTTAAGGCCTTGGTCCTGACTTCAGCCCAGCCTATTTGTCAGCTTGCAGTAACGTATTTGACATTATTTGTGAATATATTCCGGAGTGCCGGACAGCAGAAGCAGGTCACCTCAGTGTGCAGCAGCACCTGGGAGTGTAGGGACATAAATTTTCTGATCCCAACCTGAATTCCTCCTTCCAGAAGGCAGCATGGAAGAGTAGTGAATTTGTAGTCACTTGGATTTCCAGCTATGGAGAAATCTCAGAGCAATTTAGTTTTGTTGCATTCTAAAGGCCCAGCACTGAAAAAGAGCAGCCCTGTACTGCATTCCCAGTAGCCAGTGAGCACATCATCCCACTTTGTTTCTAAATATAACTATGTTCCCTAATATGCCTATGTTCTCTGTTTTTCTTTAATTATTTGTTCCACTTCAGTGGCTTCCCTCAGATTGGTGCAAGTCAGAGATAACTATTATGAACTTCCTAATTATGGTGATACAAATATACGAAGTCTCGTACTCCCAACCTGCTGTATTTTGGCTCTGCAGAGATGAGTGTGTGTTGCCTGCTGTGTTACAGACAGCTGATTTTTGTCATCTCACAGGTAGCAGAATGGGTGGTGGCTTTATTTTTGTCAGCAACCGATATAAACAAGACATCAGGAGACATCTTTTACATTGGATTTTAAGATCTATCTGTTGTTTTAATTTGGGCCATTTTAATTTTATTTCTTCTTCAGCATTCTTGCAGTCTTGTGAAGAGTTCAATCCTTTAATTTAAGGCACCTTTTCCTAAAACGATATAGGGAGGCAAACAAAACCTTTCATTTGCAGGGATTCCAACTTGGATGTCTCGTTAGCCAAACCTTGGCATAAAGTCGTGGCTTTGTTTCTGTGTCATTGCAGATTCCCTATGCAGCAAGCTTGATCAGGAAAGAAAAGCTCGGCGCACACCTCAGCAAAAGCTAAAGGTGAGCTTGTGGAAGAAGAGATCTTATTCTGCCTGGCCCAGCTGTTGTGTTTTTCTTTGCAGGCACTGCAAGAATTAAGAGAATTGTTCTGTTGCATGATGTTACTGATTCTGATCTAAAAGCTCTGTCTGTGGAGGTGTCGTGCTACGGTCTAAAGCTGATAACTGACATGTTATGCAAATTACGAGGCTTCGCTGGGGTAGGATGTACCATTGGGTGAATCCAGGCCTAATCGCCTGAGCATGTGATTCTACTCTCTGGCACTGGAAAGTGGCATCAAGGTCATGTGTACCTTCAGTGGAAGGAGAGAAATACCTTGGCATTCACAATGGAGTAAAAGTTCACAGGCAGCAGGTAGGAATGGGTTTTTCTGCTCATAATGGAACTTCTTCAGCTCCAGGAAAGAGCAGTATATTTTGGGAGCTTTACAGAACTACACCGGTACTGTCTTCTGTAGTTCAGTCTCCTGCAGATGCCGATTACCCTGTTGCCCATGTGCAGATCTTCCTAAACCAAACACTGCATTTTTCAGGAGTGTTTTTTAGAAGCATTCAGTTAGAAGAAACACCATCTCCATCATCAGTGGCCTGGGAGATTCCAGTTTCAGGTGCTAAAGCCTTAACATTTAAATGACATTCTCTTTTTCTTTTCTGGTAAAACAAGAAGATTAGGGCTTGGAGACAGAGACGCAAAAAGCCTGTAGCCCTGCTACTGTGTTATGCCACGAAGTCTGGCTTGTGAATTCACTGAAAAAAATCCCTGAGGTTGAGTAGGCAGATTAGAAAAAAAGAGCTATTCATACGTAGAGACCTCAGTAATGCACAAAGTAGAGGTATTCAAGAGAAAGTCTGGGGCATCTGAGAAGGGTTTAATGGTATAGATGATGGAGGTTTGCCTGAGCTGTGGAAGAAGCAGATACTTAAAAATAAAAACATTAGGAGTAAGCATGGAGTAACCAGATAACCAGTATCCATGGCCTCGAGCTCTGCCTACTGAGATAAGGAGATTAGTCTAAGCATCAAGTTGGTCTGTTTTGCCCTCTTGTGCGTACTTCCTTACTGAGTGCCAGCATTTTCCAGTTGAGTCTACATTAATCTGAGCACTGATTTGAAATAAATTCAGTGATATTAATATCCTGAATAAAACAGTATGCCTCCCCAGATGAGAAGCAGCGGGTCCTGCCCTGAGCGCCTTGTCCAAAGCACTGATCTACAATAGAAGTCTGCCTGAGGATGGCAGCATCAGATGAACGGCACCGTTTGTTCCCAGCATCAGGTTTTCATCAGCTGACAAGCCCTGCAAGGACGGTGCTGGCATCACAGCTACGAGCATTTCCTGCTTATTTGCTGAGTGTGAAGGATGGATGCATTTCTCACGCTGTTTTTGTTTCCAGTGGCACACCATCCCTGCAGACAACAGGGATTTCTCTAAGTAGGCCCTAGTGCTTTTGAAAGATTAGTTGTTACTTAACTGCTAAGCTAAATCAGTCAAGCAGAGAATCACAACTATATTGTTCAGAAGCAATTTCAGATTCTCAATGTGCCAAGCAGAAAAGAGTTGCCTTAAGAAGAAACGTGGATGCACATACATACTCACACAGTACACCAAGGGGGTGAAGACCCTGTGCGTTGCAGAGCAGCCACTCAAGTAATGCTCTGTGTTTCTCGGCGATCCTTTGCTACCCTTGTTGGGCTTTGTGTTCCTTTCCACAGCAGGTCTTGTTGTGTTTAGTCATACTTCAGTCAGTTGCAATTTGCACTTCATCTTTAATGTGAGTATTTCCACGTGACTCTACGGATACTAACTAGGAAAGTCTCAGGGGATGCTTCCGGAGCAGGTTACTTATGTGTGTCCCTTTTTCAAGGATTGTAAATATATGTTGTAATTCTGTGAGTAAAGAAATCTCAAACTGGGGCTTAGTGTTGGTAACATTTTCTCTCTTTTTTGTTTTTTTTCCTTTTAAATTCCCAGAAGCACAGGATCTTTTGCAGCTGTTACCTTGTAAGTTACAACCCACCACTCAGAAACTTGACTTGTATAAAGACTGAGAAAATGGAAGGGCTTGGGAATTTAAAGAACAAACAAATCGGGTTCCTCTGAACCCAAGGACAAGTGACCTCAAAGCATCATGGACAACCATGTAAAATAGAATGTAGCAGCCATTTATTAGTAAAAACAAAACAACAAAAAAAATCAAAAAATGCCTGTCCTGGATCTTTTTTGGTGGTACCAAAGTTTAAGTCTTTGTGTTTTTAGAAGGACTACTGAACTTGATAGAGAAAATGCTTTCGATGGATCGTACAGATAAGCTGTGAAAGGAACTGCGGATCCTTTCAACGCCACAAACACTGACAACGTCTGTCAGTTCATCTTTTGCTTTTGAATAGTGATTGTTTTATGGAAAGAAATGTGCATCTTACCAGGTGGGCCAGAACCACATTTGGATGGATGGATGGATGGATGGATGGATGGATAGAGCAGCGTTAGCCATACACAGTGCTTTTTAAAAGCAGACTGGAAATTCTCACACCCCTCTCCCTCGGCCCCTTCCTCCTCTGGTATTTTGCCTGCTGTATGAATTAAGATTGTACTCCTCTGGAAATATTTTACAATTTAATATTGAGTGTAATTAAGAATATAATCACTGTTATCAAAAAAGGTATTTAACTCTGTTGTAGTTTCTTTATCATTCATGTGGATAAAAAGTCTATAATAAAAAAAAGAAAACTATGAGATAATAGTTGAGCTTCCCTGTAATTTAATGCTATGCTTACTCCACTAAAGAAAAGAACCGGGAAATCTATCCCCAAGAATATCTTTTTAGAAGTATTTTAATTCACAAATAATGTGTTGGAGTATTTCATGGCAGAAGTTCTCTGCCTCTGGTTATTCAGAAAATGTTTGGAAGTAGATTTAGTGGAATTTCAGGAAGTGCCTTGTGGATCCACAGAAATAAAGGGAGACATGCCAAAGTCAGACGACTTTTGAAGACCGCAGCAATAGTCTTCCAGGTCTTTTCCTGATGATGTTCAACACCCCTGTTGCCAGGGCTTTCCTGAGTGGAATTCGTCTTCATGCAAAAGGTCTTGGTCCCAAGCATGGTGTCATCCCTGAGCATATGACTGTGTAGAAGATCGTCCACACCATTACAGCACCACCAGCATCTGAAAGCGGTTTCAGCTACCCCCGGCGTTTGGATATGTCGCAGAGTTGCTCTCTCAATATTCTCCTCGTTCCCAGCAAATCCCTGGGAGATTAAATCAGCTGGCTTTACAGTTCCTTGGTGCAGCCCGACAGATCTGGAAGGCAGGGAAGGAAGGGCGCAGCCTGTTTACGTGTCCTTCCCTGTGTCATTTGCTCAGTAGGTGAGCTGACAAGACTCAAATTACAAGACTCACTGGACTGGCAGCATTATGGCTTTTGTAGCATGGAAAAAAGCAATGAAAGTGCCAGAAAAGCTGGACCAGGTAAGACCAAAAGCTTGTCTGTGGCAGTACCCTGTTCCCAATAGTAGATGCAATCAGATACTTTGTGAAAGCACGCAAGCAGTTAGAGTTATGTTCCCAGAATATTGTTTTAGCTTCTAATGATTTACGGCTCGTGGGTTTTCTGATCTAGACATGATGTCTTGTTTTTAATAACCCTCAATGGATTTTTTTCTTCCATGAACTCATCCAGTGACTTTTTAAAACCTAGGCATGCTTTTAGCAGCTTACAGCATCCTATGGCAATAAGTTCATCAGCTTAAATACAGGTTGTGGGGAAAAAAACCCCAGCTTCTGATGTTTGGAGCTGTCACCCGTTAGCCTCATTTTATGTCCTGGGCTTCTTGTACTGGATGAGACCAGCTGCCAGTTGACTGCTGGCAGTCCTTGTCCACCTTCTCCATGCCAGTCGTGATTTAACAGGCATCTATCGAGCCTTTTCGGTTCTCTTTTTTCCAAGTTGAAGAGTTGTAGTCATCCCTCCAACAAAAGCAGTCCCATAGCTTTGTAGCATTCAGGTACCTTTTCCTGATCAGCTATATCCTTTTTGAGATGGGGAATTAGCTGCGTATTCAGGATACAGGATGCTATGTAGGTTATAGTACAGAGTGACATGATGGAATTTTCTGTGATGAATGAACTTGACTGTAGTGTCGCGGTAAAATGTCTTACCACTATAGAACAAAAATTTTGCCCAGACATAAAGTAATGCTGTTGCTCAGTAAGAAATTATTGCTCTAATGGCTTCTGAGTGCTAGAGCTCCTGGATGTGGTCAGGCGTGCAGAGTAACCTGTTGTCCCTCAGCATTTGAGAACCAGCCTGTTCAGGCCCAGGAGCAGACACGAAGGATCTACAGCAGATTTATTTGTTTTCTTCTTTCTGCTCAGTAATGTTGAGACCATCACGTTCCCCAGTGACTTTCTACAGCAAGTAAGTAGTGCGTCCATATGTTGCTGAAATTGTGAAACTTGCGTTTTAAATGTATAGCTCACACAAATGACAGAATGGATATGCAGCTGCTATGTTTGAAATTGAACATTCAAACTTGAAATGTCCGATTTGCACTTGGTTCGCTACGCTAAACCCCCCCAGTCAGGAAATGGAAACGCCACTTGTCTGGTTTGTAACCGATCGACAGACCACAACTGCAAATGTTAAGATGGAACATACCTCTCAGAATTCAGCATGAATGAAGTCTTTTGAATCAAAACATCATACCTCATGCTGATAAAGCTCAAGAACATGATCCTAAAAAACAAACACACAGCAGCCACCACCTAAACAAATCTGCTTCGGTAAATGTGCAAGGAAGCTTCTTATCACCGGTTGCTTTCTGTTTGCTTTCCTTTGTGCCAAAGTTTGTACGCGTTGACCTGATGAGGGTCCCATTAAACACCTGAGTTTCACAGGCTCAACCCTCAACATTTCCACCAGCTGGCATCATAAAGAAAAGGAAAAAAAAGGATACTGGAAGATTTACCCAGTAGTTGATATAGTTGTATACGCATTATACATACCCTAAGGCTGTGTCTATACTAATGTTCCCCTGCACTTGAACTCAGGTATATAGTTAAATTGTTAGAGTGGCCCTGGCAGGGTTGTGTTTGAGCCCACCGATGTCCTGGGGAGCAGTTCCCGGCACGGATGGCGAGTCAACCCAGACACACAGTCTCTCCCGATGGCAGTTTGGATGCAGCCACTCTGAGCTGAAAGGTAAGGGTTTCGTGGTGTGGGTGCAGCTTTTCGGTGCCATGTGGGAACAGTCCCAGCCACAGTTAATTTACTGCTATAGGATAGCCTGTATTGTTGCTGTCCTTAATACAAAATTAATGTCGTGTTAGACTGGAGAATAAACGTTCAGCTTTTCTTGTCAACACCTTTAAGAAACCTGCATGACTGACCAAATATTACTTCTACAGCTGTTACCACAAGAGAGGCGTAAGGTAACAGCTGTATTACAGATCTTAGTTTTAGCCTTTCTTTCATCAAAATCCCCTGAGAATGGCAAAACCCCCAGCACAGGCTACACGCTGAGCTGTGATTTGAATTTTCCTGGGTGCTTGAATGAACAATAAATAGATACAGAAAGCTCATTAGCGATTGACAGTCCTTTTATTTCCACAGAGTTGGGTTTCCGTGAACTGCCCACAACATCTCCAAACTGCTTTGAGCTCTGTCCTTCAGAGGTGGTGGTGCTTCTCCAGGACTTAACGACTTGTCTGATTTGCTTCCAAGATACTTCAGCGCAGTTATTTATGTTGGTGAAGAAGTGCACCAAGCAAAAGCATGAAGGTATGTCCTTTCCCTTACTCAAGAGCATGGGAACAGGACTTCTCTTGGGATGGTGCTTTTAGGTGCCTTCAAACCATCTCCCTCAAAGACCTTTATTTACCTTTTGTTGACCTTGTTCTGAAATGGCAGGTGAAATCCAATTAATCATGAACAAGTTATTTGAAGCGGACAGCGTATCTAAGCACTTACTGCTCTTGAGATCGATCATACTGATGAATAAATACCTTGATTAGTATAAAAAGTTATCTCCGCATGAATAGGGCCAATTAACAAAGACGTTACAGTCAAGATTTGGAAGTTTTGTCTGAATTGGGTATGGCAAGCAAGATAAGACCCTGCTAATGAATAGTAAATAAAAGCTCTGCACATTTTTTGTACTACTGATCAACTGTTGACTGTTCCGTTGAATTTTGTCTTCCGTGAGGGATTAAAGTTCATGTCTTCTCAAAATTTATTCTTCCTTTTTCATCATTTTTCTGTAAAACTTCAAGGCAGTTGTGCCAAAAGTTTTGTATAAATTTTGTAGTGTACAAAAAATAGCACCTTCTCAGCAAACCTGTATTTTTTAGGCTATATCAGCAAGGAATTAACCAAAACAAAGCCTAGCATTTTCTCGGACCCTCTTGGATAACCACTTTTACCCCACTGGCTGTCAAAGCAGAATCACTCTGCTGAGCAAAACTGTTGGGAGAGCTCCTTGTAGGACACTATTTTCCTATAATCTTGTGTAGCTCTTTTTCCTCTAAGGGGTTTGTCCATGGAGTTTACGCCCAGATGAGCATGGCAGGGGGGCTGGAACTAGGTGATCTTTAAGGTCCCTTCCAACCCCACCCATTCTATGATTCTAAATGTATTTTGACATAGTTTTACTCAACTGGCTTGGATAATTCAGTACATTTTTGAGAGGGCTTTTTTTCCCTATAGGAAGATTATCCTTGATACATACGCTGATATGAAGTGTTTAATCTCCAAACTACTAGCCAAGTATTCACTGATAAATCCCAGAGCAGGTAAATAACCTACGGCCGTACTAAGAAGCTCAGGCCCTGGACATGGCTCGGATCCTTGCACCCTGTGGCATGTGTCTCTGCGGTCATATCCACACTTGGCTGGTTGCTCTGGTCTCACTGGGTTTCTTTTATCTGTACTGGCAGTTTGCAGTGGTGGACTGCACCCAGTTTGTGTGAGATAAGATGTTCCGGCAGGAAAGAGCTGTCGCCGCCTCCACCACAGCTCCCCACTCTGTGATCTCAAGCTTCTCCACAAAACTGAGTTTGGGGTGAGGTGGATACCGGCATAAAAAAGAAAAAAAAAAAAAAGACGTTATAGATCCCCTTCAGGAAAATTCAAAGCATCCCACTGCCTTTTCCTTAATGTCTCTGAAAGTTCAGTGAAAGTGAATTTCCATTCACAAGAGAAGTTTGCGGAGAAGAACGTGTCCCAGACACTTCCGTCATGTCTTCATACTGGGCACATACAACGGATGGAGATCTACCATGTAGATGTTCAGTGGCTTGCAAGAGTGAGGTCTGCCATGTATTTAGCATCTTTTCCCCTCAGGGCACGGTCTGAATACCAGAGAAGTCAGTAAGGAGACTCCCATTGCCTTTGGTGAGCTTTGGCTCAGACTCAAAATCACAAACGGGTTTCACAAAGCAATTTAGCTTTTGGTTTGAGCTTTCTGTTTTGTCTGAGAAAGAAGGAAAGCACTGGCATCTGCCCGAATATAAAGTCCTCCCTTCTCAGGAATTCTTTTGTGGAAACCATTTTTAACACCATGCTTGCTCTGGCTTAGAGCCAAATAGAAGGCCAGTGATGCCCTGGAGAAGGGAGGGAAGGTGATTGCATACCCAGTGTCCTCCTCTATGGATGGTACAGAACAGGTCTATCTGCAGGCCTGCTCTCTGCTGTTCACCTCTCTGAAAAATCTGTTTAATGAAGTTCATTCACTGTTTTCTTATGCCATAGAGGAAAATTCACAGCCATGGTCATTATCTAAACGTGCTTGGTGATTTGGACTGTGGACACCTGAAACCCTGCCAAACAATCTCCAGGGGATTTGGAGAGGTGCTTTGGTCCTGTTTGATACTAGCAGTGAGGCAGCAGGAGCTGAAATTGTTTTGCAGCTATTTATCTGGGCCCAGCAGAAAAATGTGTCAATCCCTATTGTTAGTTTTGAAATACCTGCCAGTCTGGAGTGTATTAATGCATTCTGTGTGATTGTATTAACAAAAAAGGAGTCTCCACCCTAGAGCACCACTCCTTCTCTGATCACAAAGCACAGGTAATTGCATTTTTTCATGAGATAACTCGGTGCAGTTGCCAGCTCAGCTCCAGTCTGGCAGTAAGGACTAGGGGCTTTTGCAGAGCAAAACAAGGTCCAGATCTGCGGAGATGTGAGTTCCGTAACAGAGGCATGGGAAGACGTGGGTGCTGCAGAACAAGATCGATGATATCCTCCTGCCCATGGTGCAGTGAAGAACGGCTAAGCCAGGCTGCAAGAAATGCCAAAAAGAAGAACATTTGATATCCAACCCTAAACTGGCGATCACCAATTAACAGCTCAACAACAGCTCCTTAAATTCCTACCTGGTTCCTTTCAGTGTGAAGAGCCAGGTCGGTCGGTGTAACACCCAAAAAGCAAGGATGGGGCTCAGATTTACTGTGGTCCCGTAGTCACCCCTTGGCCAGGAGCCATCTCAGCTGGTGGGGTTCCCTTGTTTGGAGAGCACCCAAACCACGGGGCTGCCTGCCCCCTCCACCCAGCCTGCTGGAGGAGGTCCAAAGGCACCGCTCTTGGGACATGGCATGTTTCTGCAGTGACTCCTGAACACAAACTACAGAGGCGGTTTTGCTGGAGGAGCTCACGCAATTGTAGCACACCAGAAGTCCAGTGCTGGAGGGAAGCTCTTGCAGACCTCTAGGTGGAGTCCAGCTGTGTCTCCTGTTCCACCAGAAAGATCAGGAAAGGAATTGCTTAACAAAAGGATGTTGAGTAAAGCCTCTCTTTGATCCACCTCCACACTTTATTGATTGGCTATAAACGGAAGAGATTATTCTGCCCTAATAAAAACCATGGAGGGAAGACAGCAATCAACAGAGGCAAATGAAGTGAGCAATTAGTCTGAAACCCTTCAGACCAGCTTTACTTTCATGCAAGGTCTTAGCAGCATGATGCTAATGGAAGGATCTCCAGCAGTCACAAGGTAATCCAGAAATTTGTAATCTTACTCTGCACTAGATTTAAATTACCATGTCTTATTTTCTTAACTTTTTTTTCAAGCTGAAGGGCAAGACTGAGGTGCTCCTTAGGACTTCTTACTGATGTGACAAAAAGAGATTGTATCGTGGGGGGCTGGGGGACTCTGTAGTAAGCAAGCAATCTTCCATTTTCAGTAACACTCAGCCCAGCTCTCCTTGCACCAGGGGAAATTTCACATGAGATCCTGAAACAGCTTCTAGGCTGGTATTTCAGTTTATTCACAGACATGCACACGTGCACTAATGGATAAGAGGCAAAGCCTGGACCATTTACTTAGCTACAAAATTATGCTGCCTGGTTTTGCTGTCCAAGCTTTATAAAAGTAGGAGCTGTCACAGATCCCTCTGATTCATGTCATATACAGTATTTCAGTCCGAGCAGCATTTCAGAGCTGGTATCATTCGTTGTATAAATGTGAGTATGGGTTTGGCTTGGCTTTTTTCCTATAGGATTGTATTTTCTTCAATCACTTGCTTTTTTCTTATGCAACCTGTGGCTACACAGATTTTTCACAATAATTCCATTTTAAGCGAAGCTTATTGATGCAAAGAGAGTAGAATTTAAAGTGCAACATATACAACTTCAGATACAAGGTCTTTTTATACCTGAGAACGTGTTGGTAGACAATTTATTCTTGTGTTTATTAACTGGGTGTCATCAGGATACGTCCTGTGACTCCACACTTTGTTTCTATTCCGGAAAAGGAGCTAGGATAGAATAAAATAATGATCAGGAATCTGCGTATCACAGAAGGAGGCTGGAAATCTGTGAGTGCTTCTGTGTCTGTGTCTGTGTTTGTGTGACAGTATTAGTACAAGGGGACACCTGAATCTGACTTGAGCATTTGCTTTTTATCCATTATACTTTCCAGTAATAAGGCATGTCATAGTTTTAAGAGGAATATTATAATAAAACCAAGAGGCAGGAGATCTCCTTGAAATTCCAGCCATGCCACAGGCTCTCTGACCAATGTAAGACAAATTGTTAGCCTCAGTTTCCCTGTCTCGACAGTAGGTTAATGATCTATGCCTGCCTCACATGCTTGTTGTGAAGAGAGCTTCACCCACCATTTTGAGAAACTCAGTGCTTGGATGAGGGTTTAGGTAACAAACAATATTGCTGTGGTAAAGTAATGTTGTTGTTTGCCACAAAGCAAGAAATTTTATTTTGGGCTCCCATCATTTTTCCATCTAGTTGTTGATTATTCCTAGTTACTTTCTTATGTGATGGCTGAGATTTTTTTCGGGACTTAAGCACTCCACTTCTGGAGGCAGTGAAAGAAAAGGTGTAACCTGGGCTTGAGAAACTTGGGCTCAGTTACCTTTTCTGCTAAAGTCTTCCTCTGTGTCCTGGGGCAAATTGGCTGGGATTAGGTAAAAGTGTGTGCTAGATGTGCTAGGGTGTGACACCAGCGTGCTTGTCCATGCCAAGATTAGATGCCGTAGACAAACATGAAGTCAAACTCAAGGCACCTGGGGAAGTTCATTGCCTTAAGAGAAACATTCAGGGTTTTGATGTCAGATTAATGGTGATAGCAGAATGTATCTCACAAGGAAGTTGTAAAGGTAATTCACATTAGAGATGGTGAAATACTCAGACACTATAAATGGATCTAAAATAAATGTGCTGGTTTTGAACATTAAACTGTGATCTGAATAGCTGTTGGCTTGCTTTCTCAGGATGGTCCGTGCTGGTGAAGAAAGTTTCCACAACACGGTGGTTTCCAAGGAAGAAGGTGCTTTACTTTCCTGTTTGTTAGCATTTTAAATCAGTTTTGCAGTGTTTATTTGTGTGGCGACACTACTGAGAGGCGCCAGGCAATAGCAGTGTTATCAAGTGTGTAAGATTAGCAGATACAGAGTGTTGAATGGGCTTGAAAGGAAAGAATGAATCAGCTGTGTTAGACCCATTTCTGGTGTGGGGTTTTAGAGAGGGAAGAACAGTGGAAATAAAAGGAGCTGCTGCAGCAGAAGAGAGCAGTGGGAAACTTGGAGGCAGGGGTAGATAGGGGATGTAAGCCAAATTTCGCTCCTTTAAGTCTGGAATTCAACGCAAGAGCCAAAAAGGATGGAAATTGAGATTGGTAAGGGTGGAAGTGGGTGGAAAGCAGTGGCTAGAGAGGCAGTAAGATTTGGGATCCTGCTACAGCTTTGCTGTGAGTAGGTGGATAATGTGAAATAACTTTGTGGTCTGTCGGTGCAGGGCAGACTTTTCCACCCTCAGACCCATAGGGCTGGGTTTCAGCCCTGCAAGGCAGTTTTGCTTTGTACTTTGGTAGATAAAGACCCATGAGTTAATTAACTGAGCTGCGAGATTTTTGAAGAAAAAGCAGTTTCCCAGGAACGCCCTCCTAACGCAGAGCTGGTCACCCCCCTCCATCCACGGTGTGCAGCAGGACAATCACTATTTGCAGCCTGTAACAACCTGAGGTCATTTCACAAAAGGTTGCATTTCTTAAAGCTATTTATTGGCAAAACTCACCTGTGATTTCCGTATTCTCTTCAAGGTTCATCACCGTCTACTTACGAGATTACCATGGTGTCTCTCAGTGGAAGCCTCTTACTGTTGGTTGCCATCAGCGTAGCAGTAAACGTTCTCCGGAGGTGAGTGTTAGGGCAGTAGGAGAGGACCCAGGGTCACCAAGGAAATGTGTGCAGTGATGAATTCCTGCGGGAGCCGAGTGTGATCAGGGAGCCCATGGGAAGAGCCTGCCAAGCCCTAGCGCTTCTTGGGGTCCTCCCAGGCTCTTTCTCCATCAGCCCGCAGCAGAGTGCATTAACGGTGGCTGGAGAATTGCTAGGGTGGGTGCTTGGGTAATACCAATTTCGGGCAATAACATTTGGTTTTGTTTTATATCTGGTCCAAATTGTTCTCCCCCTCCCCAGATTTTGCATATATATGTATTGTAAAATTATAGAGGCAAATTAGAGACCCAAGCCCCTAATTTCTCACTACTGCCAACATTTTCATTTTTTTTCAAGAACAGCCTGGAAGAGGGACATTCCTTGAGGTGTTTATTTCTATGATGAGAAAGTAAACAATATGTTTTGAGAAATCTCTTCAAAGAAAAATTTTGTTCAGCTTTAGTTTGAATGCAACTAGCCAAATGGAGGAGGGCGATGGGGTCATAAGACGTGTTTTATGCTAAAGGATAAAAAGATTAGGGGGAGAGGAAAAGGTCACCTCCATAATTAACTAAATCAGTTCTATCCCAGCTATCAGGTCTGTACTGCCATTAGTTATATCCTGTTATTAATTGGATTGGGTTCAAAAAACGAACAGCTCTTCGTGCTTATCTAACACCTAATGATTTGTTTTGTTCCATTTCTGCTGTGCCAGGCGCTGCACATCAAATTGTTCCTCCAAAGATCTCAGTACACCTGCGGTGGTGGAAAATATTACAGTGAGGAACAATAGCTCTGATAAGATTTCAACAGTGGATTTGACTGGCCCGGTGTGTGTAAGTTATATACCTGACAAGGGAACTGTATCCCCAGAGTTTGCCATCTCTGAAGAGACAATTTCCAGTTTTGAGTTACCGTTCTCTTTTGCTGTCTCGATAACACCCCCCGATTCAGCCCCAGAGCAGTGATGGCCCACAGCTTCTTCCACCTGCAGCTTTCTTCTGGAGAGAAAAGTGGATGAGGGACTCGGGGGTGTATGCTGGCGAGCTGATGGACTGGCACTCTCCACTTTATTTTCTCCACCATGGCTTTGGACTGTGACCTTGTACCACACCAGTATTAGAAAATGCAGGAAAATGGATTTTTTTAATGGAAGTGGAGAAAAAGCATAGATATATGTACCTTATCTCTGTGATGTGTTGTGTTAAAAATTTACTGTAGAGACATCTTTCCATATTATCTCTTCCTGTGGGATGAGTCATGGGGAAAAAATTCAGGGGGGGATTTCTGGTAATTTTTACAAAGATTTCCAAATCCCTGTGACTCACATGTGAATCCCACACGTTATGCCAAGACCTAACCTTTTGCACGTGGTTTCCTGCTAGCTGTACGACTCTGTGGCAACACGAACATTATTGGACGGTTTGCAATTTCTTAAGTCACCAGCTTTGTGATTTTTTTTTTATCTATCTGCCCACTTTTACAGCCTGAAGGAAGATACCATCTATTAATCTTTAAACTGGGTGCTGCAACTTTCCCAGCACCGATGACCTCTGCTGCTGGCGTGACACCAGCTTGCTAAGGAACAAGCCTGGCTGTTCTCCCCATTCAGGTGACAGTTAAAGAGGACGGGTTAGTCTGAGATCTGGCACGGAGAGGGATAGGTGTGCTCCCTGGCCAGCCTAGTCCAATTTCATGCCCTTTGCTAACTGCTGCTAGGAGCCCTGCAAGAGCTGCGGGGTATATAATTTTCCATTTATCTTATCAACTTTCTTGGTCTATCTCCTGCATGTTTTCCATACAAGTAGATGAAAAGTTGAAGAAAGCAGGAGAAAAGCTTGGGTATTCCTCCAAAAGGGGTCTGGCATGGTCCATTCCTCCTTTGCGCTCACACGTCGCAGAGCACTGAAAGTATCTGCAGGATCATCAAGGCACTTCAGAGTCGCCAGCAGGTTGAGAAGGGCAGTTGGCATCAATGACTGTGCCTTAGCTAACCGCGGTGGAAGTGATGCTCTCAGGGCTCATGTTTTCAAACGGTCCACCAAATGCATGAACAGGAAGGCCACAGCCTATGAATTTCCTCCTCTTCCAGGCTTAGATGGGGCCAGCTGTTCATTGGGGAAGCCGTTCATGGAGAATCTGGCCCCAGCGGGACGCACTGTGACACCAACACACTTGTGTAGGCTCCCGTATGTGATGCGTATCAAAACCGACTTAGGGCAGTGTTGTGGTTTAACCTGGCAGGCAGCTAAACACCACGCAGCCGCTCGCTCACCCTCCCACCCCGCAGTGGGATGGGGGAGAGAATCGGAAGGGCAAAAGTAAGAAAACTTGTGGGTTGAGATAAGAACAGTTTAATAACTGAAATAAAATAATAAAAACTAATAATGCTGATAATAATAATATTGTAAGGAAAAGGAAAACAACGAGAGAGAGGGAAAGAAAACAAAGCAAAACAAAAAACTCCAGGTGGTGCACCCGCTCACCACCTGCTGACCGATGCCCAGCCAGTTCCCGAGCAGCAATCCCTCCCCCTGGCCAGTTCCCCACCATTAATATAGAATTAGAATCATTCAGGATTCTAATTTTTTTCTTTACCCCACCATTAATATACCGAGCATGACGTCCTATGGTATGGAATAACCCTTTGGCCAGTTTGAATCAACTGTTTTAGCTGTGTCCCCTCCCCTTCCAGCTTCTTGTGCACCTGCCAGAGCATGGGAGGCTGGAAAAGTCCTTGACTAGTGTCAGCACTACCTAGCAACAACTAAAACATCAGTGTGTTATCAACATTATTCTCATCCTAAATCCAAAACACAGCACTATACCAGCTATTAGGAAGAAAATTAAACTCTATCGCAGCCAAAACCAGCGCAGGCAGGCACAGAAAGATGAGACTCTCCCGCACAGATCCACTCAGGCATTAGGCATTTCAGAGACCTGAGTGAAAATGCGTGTGCTGTGCTGCAAAGGCGGTTGGACTTGGGTCACCATTACAACACCTCTGTATTTGTCCCAGAAGGGCAGTTTGAGTAACTTTTCTATTAGCAGAGATGGAAACCAGACCTGATTGTGAAGCCGAGGGAACACCTAAGCTGGCCCTGGCGGAGGCTCAGCCACAGCAGGGTCCTTTCTCCTCTGACATTAGCCATATTCCCATTCAAAATATTGCTGCTGGCACCATTTTCCATGGTCCAATGGAGAGAGACATGCTTGCATGTCCGTGGTGGCAAACACCAACCCCTTCCCTGTAAGAGCCTGTGCCACGTTGGTCTCCCGCCTCCGTACCTCTGTTTAGTGAGTTGTTCCTCCTGTCCACTGCCTGTAACACCAGCCTCAGGCACCCCTTCTCTTTGCTCTCCTTAATACCCCGCTCTTTCTTCATGCCGCTTGCTGCACAGAGGCAAAATCCTCCCCCGCCCCTTGTCAAAATTCATGGAGCTGTTTCCCCATCCTCCTGTAAATCCCTCCTTAAGACCCGCTGCTGCCTCGACGCCTGCAAATCCTGCCCGTCTGTCAGCGGTAAGGCAGGGCTAAGCACAGACTTGCAATTCTCTGACAAAGTCTATTTGTTTTCTTGCTGCCCCATTCCCTGTGTTGGCCTGTTTTTGATATCCACTGTTTTCCAGCTGAGATATGGACTGGAAAATCCCCGCGCCTGTCATCTCTGAAAAATGTCTATATGGTGCTGAGCGTAACGGGCTTTGGTTCTGGGCTGGTGTGTTCCAGCACGAACACAATGCGAATGGTGACTGGGGTGAAGATGCCAATAATCGCAGTACAATATAATGTAATACTGTACCATTGATAATAACAAGATGAACAGCAGCGCGCGCGTGTGTGCACGTGCTAGACAACAAATGACATTTAAAGGCTGTTATGGTTATGGAGCCAAGCACGGTCAACTGAGGAAATGGCATAAATAAATTTAGGTGTAAATTCAGGATTTTGTACTTGTTTTTCCTTTGTTCTTCAGTCTCCTTTTGTGTGTGGAGCCATATGAACGTCCTCTCGAGGTACAAATCGTACCTAGCACAGATACAGCTGGCAGGCTGTGTTTTTGAAGGGGACGGCTGTGCACTTTCCAAATAAGCGAGGACAGAGGTGGTACTGCACAGCACATTTAGAGTCATGGATAAGACAAAGATCTTTTCTTTATGTAGCTGCTGAAGGGTAAGTAGTAGATACTAATTCTCGCAAACATACAAAATCTTATTGCATTCCCAGCTTTGGTGGTTAAAACAAACAACTGGAAATTAAATCAGTTAAATATTCAATTTGTGCTTACAAGAGATGCGTTACATCTGTAGGATGCGTTATTAACCTTTGCAGCAGTTCAACAGTGCAATAGGTGTGATGACTAAAGGACGACAAAGGCTTTAGTTTAACTGCGAAATGTAGCTGTGGGATTTATTTATAGCACATAACTGAGCTGCAGAACCTAAATTTTTCACATACACAGAATGTTTCATTTAGTGGAGTTGCTCATGGTAGAGGTTGGTACATGGTAGGCAGGTGTAAGGACTCAACTCCTTGATTCAATACCCCGCTCCACATAGTGCGGTGGTTTGTGTCCGTTCAGAGCCCCGTTAAGGTAAAACCACGACATAGCAAGCTTCCTTCTGGACTCTGACATTGAATATTTAAAGTTTCCTCATCTTCAGCTCATAAGGTATTACCAGGCCCACTGGCAAATATCTAAAGGAGGAAATTGTCAAAGCTATTTCAGGAAATAAACTCAGAAGACGGTGGCAAGAGAAGCGAAGGATGTAGGGATTGAAGTCATGAGAAGACTTCCTTTGACCTCGTATTTGCTCACCAGGAATAAACTAACGTAATCCTGAAAACTTGCACGCAACAAGCTCGAGTGTCATTAACTGTAGAGGGTAGTTAGACCCAAGGAGCTATGCTCTGCCTGATGACATTGACCAATAAACTGAGAATAAAAAATACCAAGGTCTTCACAATACTTCACCAGCCTGAAGTTTAATCCTTTGCCATCTGTAAGGTGGTTTAAAACTCTCCTTTATGGTGATGGACTGCACTCTGCAGATGACACCACAGGAATTTACTGCACTGAAATGTAACACCTTAACGAAGAAAAAAAAATGCTTTCCTTCTAATGCAAGGAACTTTGTCTGGTTTTCCCTTCAACCACGTAACACGATGATTCAGAGATAAGACTCGTGTGGTTGTTAAGTTGCCATGATGGATTTTACAAAGGGGGAAATCACGTCAAGTTTATGTAAGCTTGGTAGCAGCTGCTCTTTGGAAATACATCTTAATTATGGGTAAAAATACTAAGCCATAACTTGTATGGTTATTTTAAAAACCTCTTTTTTTTTTTCAGTGCCATAATTCTAAACATTAGCACTTCACTGAGGTTAGTATTTATTCATAGGTTGGATACCGTAAGGAGGTAGCCCAGGAAATGCTACTTGATGATGGTGGTTATTAGACGTGCCTGTTTGTGACCCCTCATATTTATCTGTATTTAATTATAGAACGACTGCCATAATGCCCTAAGTTATGTCTGAGAACAAAAGGCAATTCCATTTGTGAGACCATTATTTGCCAGCACTCACAACTTCTTAAACAATAGTAATGACCTTTGGGATGAAATCTTTTCAGCCCAATATTGAGTTTCTGTGTGCCTGTGGAGTTTGGTAAAAATCAAGATCAGCCTTTTTTTATTATTTATAGACACATGGAAAAAGATGGTTTGAATGATTAAAAAAAGCTTTTTGCAAATTTTGGGCGCCCCTGGGTAACTAGAAATGGCTCCATTTTAAAATGTTAAACTGATAGTTTTTAGGAGATTTGTAGTTATACCAAATTTAAATACCTAGGTGAGAAATAAGGAAGTTAGGTTGGAATTCCTGAGCTTGCAAGTGTGTGTTCACATGTACCAGTACACTCGAGCAGTGCCACTAACTGCTGATGTACACAAAGTTAATCGTACACATACGTGTTGGCAGAATCAGAGCCAACGTTTGGAAGTATTTTGAGCTTTCGTATAAGAAAACAGTTCAGTATATGCTTAAACAACATTGATCTCACTGGAATTCCAATAGCAGTTCTACTGAATTGAGACTATATTTCTTTCCGAGACTGAAATGACAAATACTTTTGACCAGATGACAAAACTCTGATAAATATGTTTGAGTTTTGTTCTCTGTTCTATCTCCCTTATATAATATTAGTAATTTTTGGGTGAAGTTAGTAACAAAATATGCTATGGCTCTGATGATGGGGTCTTTTCTCTTGCTTCCAGTTCCAGCTGTAAAAATGTAACATAATTTAATAGTAATGATTATTTAGTTGCACAATATTACGTCATCGACGGTACTGAAGCAAGCGTTTCGGAAAGGAAAGCTGAAGACGAGAAGCAGCTGAGGGGTGGGTTTCTTCGTGGCTAATTCGCATGATGCCTGAGCGTCTGTCGATCATACGGTCCCGATGCTCGATTCACTGCTGAAGTATCAGATCATCTCGCGCTTGCTGGTGAGTGGATCTTAAGCCAGAGCTGAAGCATGGAGATATAATATTGATAAACTGTGAATAATTTACCCAGATCATATCAGAAGTCTGTGGCAGGGCGAGGAATCGAGACGGGGTCTCGCCAGCCGACCACATTAAGCAGAAAGTTATCATTTCTATCACGGCGAATGAGTCTAATAACCATCAAAGTACAGTGATTATCCAAATCATCGTACCCTGATTGAGTAATAAAAGCTATCAACCATCCGGAGTTAAGGGGTTTGCATATTGTATGATTACTGAGAAATAAAATCAGAGTGATTATGCAAATCACCCCCTTCAGCCAATCGGACTGAAAGATGCAAGGGAAAAAAACGTGTATGTATGCATCAGTAACTATACAGTATCCCTGAGCTCCGGTTATTATTATTTTTGTTATTTGACTGCAGAAGTACCCAGAGGCCCCGATCAATCCAGAGTAATTGTTTTCTTTTTGGATTCTGCTAAGAATCTTGACTTCCGCAGTCATTACATTTTGGATAAACAACATTTGGGATCTGAGCCGATTTCCTGCTAGAACGAAAACGTAAATCAACACGTACTGCGAAAATACAGGGGGGGGAAAAAACCCAGATATTGTCTGTAAAATTAAATATAACCCCCCGTATTTTTGCATATGAAGCGGTTTACGTTTTTGACTAATTCTACTAGTATTAGATGTTTTTGACTAATTCTACTGGTATTAGATTATTAATACGCGGCGTCCACGAGGGCTGCCTTGCAGCCCCACGCCGGGATGATGGCCCCTGCCAGCTCCCGCTGTCTGGAAGATGCAACGTTAAAATTATTGACGGTGAAAGGTGAGGATGCACCTTCCTCCTCCGCCGGGCCCGCGCTGCAACCAGCGGCCACTGGCCCAGCGGCCAGCAGAGATCGCCACGGCTAACGGCGGGCCGCAGGGCTGCGCGGAGGGGGCGGCTGAGGCCCCGCC
>WAAD01009990.1:19313-74547 GCA_013389945.1 Fregata magnificens | reverse complement strand
GGTGGGGAGGGTAGTTGTACCCTCCCGCCCTTTCCAGGATGGCGAGGGAAGGGGAGGACATCCGTCCTCGAAGGCGTTGTGGGGCCGGGGAGCGGCCCCGGGGCTCCCCAGCGAGCAGGGAGAGACTCACTGCCCCCGCCTCCTTGGGGGGCAATGGCAGGCCCCCAGGGGAGGCCGTGTGGGCTCTCTGTGGGGCTGGGTGGGCGGGCCTGGGGCCCCGCTCCCCTCAGCGCAGCCGGCCCCGGGCCTGGGCCGCTCTGCTGCCTTGTCCTGGGGCTCGCCGGCGGCTTCAGGGGCTCCAGCTTTGCTGCCTGGCTTGTGCCGTTGTCCGAGGGAAAGGCCTGGCCTTCGCTGGCCGCCCTGCGCGGGCCCTGTGGGGTGGCCCAGTGGTGGGGTCTGGGGGAGAGGAGGAACGGGAGCTGGGGGAGGCTGGCCCTGTGCGGGCAGTGCCGGGCACTTCTGCCATGGAGGGCAGCCCCTCCGTGGCCCCAAGGCATCTGTGCCATTACAAGCCTTCCCGCAAAGGGACGAGGCCCCTTTCACATAGGTTGTGAGCACCTTGTTGCGTCCCTATACGGCGCGTAGGCCCCCTAGACTGCCAAAGACCAGGCGGGAGTTGAACTGGATGGTCCCTCGTGTCCTGACCAGCCTGAACGATCGTACGGCTTCATCCCATTACTGAGGCTGTAATGCCAGCACGAAGGTGAGGTTCCCCTAATGTGTTGGGCTGCGATTGTGAAAACTGAGGTACTGAAGTTTTTCAGGACTTTCTTGCTAGGCCATGAGCTTTATACTTAAAATCAGCTATGCTGAAAACTGGCCCTGCAAAAAACTTATATACCACCTGAATAAATACACTGTGAATGGGAGAACCAATGGAGATCTAGGGTAAAAGAGGAAAAAAAAAAAAATCCCATTTCTGCTAACGTAGGATATTCTATCCCTGTCCTTAGCTGTGCTATCCATGCAGGCATGGTGCAGTTGCTCTGCAGTCATGTGTCTTTGGCTAGAGGATTTACATAATAGCACCTTCTTCAGTCCTCGTTTTAATCTCTCAGCACTCAAAATTCCCCATGCTAGAGTTGAAGCACGTGAGGGAAGAGAGGTTTTATTTGTCATGGAGATAATGTGGAGTCATGCAAATTCTGTTCTGTTCAGGCACTTTGTCTGCACTAAGTATTTTACTCAGAGAATATGTCTTAGAAACCCAGTGCCCTCTTTTCCCATGCAATTGATGAAGCTCCCTTAGGACTTCTGTTATCAGCTCTTTATCATAGACTTTTAACCTTGGCCTCTGTAGCAACAGACATACTATAAAATAAGCATTATATTTTTTTTCTTATTGCAGAGAACCAGCAGGAATAATGAAAGTGGAATGTCAAAGTTTTCTGCGTGTGTGTCTTGTACCTGAGTTCACGTGATCTTGATCATTGATAAAACTGTCTGCAAAGATAAAACTGTCTTGATAGAATATTAAATTTATTAAGGCAGGTTCTAATCACAGTGTTGACTACTCTGCGTGTTTTTTAAAAGTACATACATGTTACATGTTCTGTCTGTAACCAAAAGGGCTCAACGTAAAATCGTGATGACTTGCCAGTGATGACAGATCAGATAGTCATTACCGTCTAACAAACAGGAAAAAAGGTTCCATATTGGACATTTGCTAAGAAATAGCTTAGCAAACTTGCTTGCGGAACAAAATACAGCACTTGCAGCACACATAAGGAGAAGTACTAGTTTCTGAAGACAGCTTTTTAGCCAGATGACTTGCACATGACCTCACTGTTTTCTTCCCCGGTGCCTTTACCCTTTGAATGCTGGCTTGTATTGTGGGCGAAGTCTCCTCAACTGTCCCCTTGCAAGAGGAGGGAAGTAACCCTTCGGGGTGCTGAATATCCCTGAGCCCTGAAAGCTTTCAGGCTAAATCCACGCTGGCACACAGGCAGTCGACCACGGAATAACCTAAGAGTTAGGGCACCTGAATTGTGTTGTGGGCTGGATCACTGTAGACCTCGCTTACAAAAATAAAATTAACAATATCCACTTTTGCAGAGCTTTTTGAGCTTTATAGTCGGAGCACTGTATCATCACTTAGTAGTATTGTATTTATTTTTACTTGAACAGCGCCATTGGTGTCGGTGGGACTTGCCGAAATGTGCTTGCTGAGGCCTTGAACCAGCAATACCAGACCTAATGATCCTCTTCCCAACAGTCTTAGTTGTTTAGAGAATTTTTTGATGCGCACAAATAAAGGCACTTAAAAAACAAATAGCACCTGATTTCCATATATAGAGTCTTTGGGAAAATACCACCCCATCAATTATGTATTTTTTTAAACACTGCCTTTTATTTCTCTGTCTAAAGGGGCCCATTTAATACTGCGAGTAATGTTCTGAGTAATACCGGGCTTGGCAAAAATGAGGCGCTTAACTGAGTTCCTTATTTTTATTATCCATTGTCTGCTAACCAGTTTTTTGTTGTTTCATTTATTTGCCCTTTCCCTGGGGAAGGAAGGATGGCAGCTCGGCGTGCACTGAAAGCTGTCTTGGTGGATCTCAGCGGCACACTTCACGTTGAAGACTCAGCTGTGCCAGGCGCGCAGGAAGCTCTTAAAAGGCAAGCTACCTTTTTCGATTTCCTCTGATAGGTTATGTCAGCGCTGTTTGCACAAAGACGCTTCTTTAAGTAAACGGGCCTGAAGCTTCTGACTTTTTATGCTGTTGTGGATAAGCAAATATGCAGCCAGATTCTGCTTTTATTTACACCTGTATTAATACCAAGAGAAATCAGCAAAGGGCCTAGATGTTGAAAAGTTGCCGTGTGTCACCTGAGCCCCCGTAGCTTTCCTAAGTTGCTCTCTAGGTCTTTTCTAAGTCTTTTCTAGATAGAAAAAGACAGTGTTCAGAGTGTTTCCACTAATTCATATGGGACTACAGCCTTAGCCAAAGTGGAAAGTAGTTAAGTTAACCTGAATTACCCCGTGTATGCCAAAGTCACTTCAGCTGAGCTGTTCCTCAGTGCTTTGTTTAACTGCAGGAACCTGATTGTTTGTCTGAGCCCTTAGGTCTGTGGTGAGCTAAAGTGGAGTAACAGAGAGAATAACTTGGCCTAGTGAGCAAGGCATCCTTTGCAGAGTTCTCATTTCATTTGGTCTTTCAGCCAAGGCTTTGCTTTATTATTTTTAAAGTTTCTTTCTGCTAGGTAAACAACCTCCATCGTTTTTTAGTTTGAGAAACATTTGATAATACAGCCCATCTTTTGTAGGAATTTCAACATGTTAATAAACAGGACAGTTAAGTAACTCTTTCTCTTCTGACGAAAGGGTGCCTAAAGAAACTGAGGCACAGTAAAATGACTTAATCTGGCCGAGTGGGTGGCAAAATAGCATACGCAACCCCAGGGATCTTTGTACTGTGTTATGAAACTTTTCCTCGAGAAGACATCTTGCAATGGATGAGGAAAACCACAAAGTGATATATGCTATCATGATGAGTGAGGGAGGACACCTTAAGATGCTGGGACAGTAAGAATTAATCAGGAGAGAGGACTAGGGTTGAATTAAGGATGAGAAGCTTTTACTGGAGTTGCACTGGCTGCTTTGATTTTTGTAAAGCTAGACTGTTGCTTAGAGGAAAAGTTCACAGAGGGATTAGAAAACTCTGCATTTCTTTTCACAAATAATTCTGTGGAAATAGTTATCTCCTAAAGATGTAAAATTGCAAGGAAGTAAAAAGTGCTAAAGCGTTGGGTACTCATTCATCACCCATTCATTCACTGGACCTTGTCTGCCTGGTGTTTCGTGCTGCAGGGAGAACTTGTGCCAGGTGAGAGTCAGGATTTTTGAAAATCCATGTATATATACATATATGTATAAAAAAGTGGTGATATTGTCAAGAAGAGCTCAGTATCTGTCCTGTCTGCTGCTTACCTCCAAACCTCCAGGCAGGAGACTGGACAGAAGAGATGGCTTCTGTAGAATCAGAAGTCAAACTGTTCTATAAAGCCACTGATTCTCCTTTTTCTTCTGCTTCTGCTTGATTCCTGTTGAGGCGTGCTCATGCAGGCCCTGTACTGGCTTTGGCAGGGGAGGGGGTTAGAGAAGGGATGAGGTGCAGAGAAAGTCTGGTGCTGTTTGTCAGCTTCAACCTGCTGTCACAGGTATGGAGAGCAGGTGTCATTTCACTGCCAAGAACAGCTGGGTCCTTTTGCGTAGAGGTTTGAAAAAAATGTTTTCTCATGCTCTTTTCTGCTAATCCATGTCATTGTCCTTCCTAAAGAGATGCTGAAATGATTGGCATGCAGCTTGCTTAGGGAACAGATGGATAGATGGCATTTTTAGGGTTACTTCTCAGTATTGATGTCCACAGGAAAAAAAAAGTACTAATTTTTATTTTATTAGCAACCAGAGGACTTTTTTACCAGTTTATTGTCATGAAGGGTCAGTGTATCCGACAAACAAGGGAAAGAAGTGGCAGGTGCAAGCAAGTCTCCAGCGTTGACCAACTTTACTTTGATGTTCTCCATGCAGTCGTGATGCCAGTGTTTGTTTCTATAGCAACAGAGAAAGTGATGGTGGGGGAATAATTAAAGGGAACGCCATTGAAATTGTCACTTAAAATTATTTGATTGTTTGGTAGCACGTACTGTCAGTGTAGGGCAATAATGTGGTTTTATGGGATATTGGTGTTCCTCAGTAAAGGGAGAAATGGCTGCAAAAGCTGTCATAAAGTTGCCGCACAGGTAACGTATGCTCCTAGAGCATCCTGCATCTCTGAATGAGCAACAGCTGCTGTGAAATTCACCCGGCATGTGGAGTTCAATATATTAATTTAGCAACAAGGTTCTTTTGTTTATTTTGGTTCAGGATGCTGTTGATCCAGAATACAGGGCTGGTTTATTTATTATCTAGTTTGAATTAAAAGGCTTTTCAGACTCGTCGTTGTTGGTGATAGGTGTGTTTGCTACTACTGTGAAGATTGAGTTTGGAATCACCATTTTCCTCCAGACTTTTCCTGGTAGAAGCAAAGCAGAGGAGACTTGGTCTTGTTCTGGTAGCTATAATTTTTGCCATCTGTTTCACATTGCCCTCCAGTCCACAGAAGTTAACAACCTCTTGGTTCTTGTGTGGCACCAGTATGGTACTGCGATGTATACAGTCTTTTCATCTGCAGCCTTTAGACAGACGGTCCTTTTTGAGTCCCAAAGAGATGTAAATAGAAGGATGCTGTGGCCAATTTGCCTTTGCTTTTCATCCATCAGGCTGCGCAGCGCTCCGGTTACCATTCGATTTGTGACGAACACAACGAAGGAGTGCAAGAGAGACCTGCTGGAGAGGCTGACGAAATTGGGATTTGACATTGCAGAAAATGAGATCTTCACGTCTCTGACAGCAGCCAGAAATCTTCTGGAGCAAAAGCAGGTGCGGCCTCTCCTCCTGGTGGATGATAAGGCCCTGCCTGATTTCACAGGTGAGGTGGTCAGAGAACAGCATGAGGGAAGTTACTGAACAACTAAGGAAACATAGTGCTCTCCGTTTTGTAGAATGGCAGTCATATATATACCACTAGCCGTGGTGAAGCCTGAAATATGGAACTCTCCAGAGTCATAAAGGTCCTTTCCTCTTTTTAAATTAACATTGAACAGTCTGAAGTCATAGCTTCTTGAGGAGTAGTGGAAATGGCAGCCAAAGCCTTCAAATAGTCAGGAATTTGGGTAAAACTCGATACTTTTTATTAATTTCCAGTGTCAAAACAAGTAATACTTATCACTAGATCATTGGAGATTTATTGCACCTACCAGTGCTGATTTGTTTTATAGCAAGGATGTGTCAATTTGTTGGAAATCAGGTTTCCCTCAGCTATTGTACAGAGGTTTTGCTCATAAAAAGCTGAAAAGCCAGCGTGTAGGCACATGCGGGAGGCTATTTCTCTCTCACTATATTATTATTAAATTGAAAATCTCCAGGTAGTTATTGTTACTTATCCTGTGTTGAACATCTAGGTGTCACTCCATGTACTTTGATACCTTAATTGGTGACAGAAGGTTCATCGCCCTGACTTCTCTAGATTGTCGTCTCTAAAGACCTGGTTAAAACTTGCTTTACTTTCAGATGTTCCCATTTTCCTCCTTCAACAATAAGGGGAGTAGAAGATGAGATATTCTAAGTTGGATGTGTCTAGCAGGTGTCTGAAGCTAGGGCAGTTAGTCCTTGACTTAACCACATCGTTGTTTCAAGAGTAGTGAAGATGATGCCCACATTTTTAATGTACTCAGAGTTGAAAACTGTATATTGTATATTCAGTCTTTCATTTAAAGTCAAGGCAGCAGAAATGCGGATGGCTTACCACTGGTCCCTGCCCCTTGCCTTATGAACTGAAATCCTAATGGCTGTGTAATTTAAATAGGTTCTAATCTTGCTAGGAGCTAGACTAGATTTCCTGTTAATTTCCTGTTAAATTTTAGTGCCGTAGTCTAGTCAGTAGTCTTCAGAATGATAAGTGTTCAGGAGAAAAGCCTCTGTGGGCTCTGAGAGCGATGAAACCTGATAATCTGTTCCACCTAACATCGTACCCAGAGAAGTATGCTCCCAGCAATATTCTGTATTTGTGTTCTCAGGAAGGCTTTCTTGGGTCAGAAGCAACAGAGACAGCAGCTATTTCACCGAAGGTGGTTAAATCAATTTAATCTCCATGTATTTGGGATCTTTCCATCAGTTTTACAGTAGCTGATGCTAATTTTGTAAAAGATGGCAAAGGTAGAGGTATCAGTGGAGTACATTGGTGGCATTTTCTGTGTTGCTTGGATCTGGAATGGATTGTTTTGTTTCTTTTTGCTACAAGCGGTTTTGCTCATATTCTCTCAGTGCTGCTTTTGAAACATTTAAGTACAATGGAGAATGTTTTAAATTCCTGTTAATGGCTGCTATTGAACTATTCTTGGCTAATTTCTCTATAAAGTTGGTCACAGATGGATGAATGTAATCCATTCTTGGTTAAAGGACCCAGATGCTTTTGGATGGTGTCACAAATCCACATGGCATCTCTGAGCATAGATTTTGCCGTCTGAGCTAACTGAAGGACATGCGGAAGGAGACATCAGCCAGCAGGCTGTGATGACACTCTCTGGAGACCCGGGAGCTGTAGTTATCCCAGGAAAGGTGTAGAGAATATGCTGTGTGAAGGCGGAACAAAACCCCCAGCAAGTGCAGGATGCAGCTGATACCTAACCTGTCCTAAATAAAACTCTCTGGTACTCCTGTTTCTCCTGTAGATGCTACTCTGCTTCCATTGCTGGTTCTGTTCAGAGGTGGCACTGCCATGTAAAAACAGCCATGCTCCTCCGGAGCAGTGCAGGACAAAGGAGGTGCAAGCTGTTCTCCAGGGGACTAATCCACATTAAAAAAAAGACCTTCTGGAAGAGCCAAAACTAATCTCGTGTAACAACTTCTAGATCATGCTGCAATACCATCTTTGCCATCATAACCAGACTGATGCATAGAACAACAGTCAGGCTTTTTATCCTAAGTGGAGTTTTCTGTGACTAGAGGGAACAGAAAAACTGGATGGAATTCACTAGTCTTCCTGCTTTACAAAGCAGATGAATATATGTAGAAAGAGATTCTTAGATAACAAGAAGTCATTCAGTTAAAAAAGTGATTTATGCAGTCTGCTGCATTTCAGTGGCGGCAGTGAGAATCACTGTTCAACAGTTGTTGTTAAGACTATCCAGCTGCAGAGTTGTGTTCATCGTGAAGGATGGCAGAGTCCGGATAGATCAACACCTTTTCCACAGATGCTTTCCTCATTTCTAAAAGACATGAAACTAGTCTATGTGATGTGTCTGTGTCAGAAAATGTTAATTTTTGCTGTAAAGTGATTCATTGCACTTGTTGACTGTGTACTGCTTAGTATGAATAAAATTCTGTTTGCTCAGAGTCATGTTTTGGTTTTCCAGGGATAGCCACTGATGACCCCAATGCCGTGGTGGTAGGACTGGCTCCTGAGCACTTTCACTATCAGATGATGAACAGAGCATTTCGGTAAGTCAGCCCCTCTTTGTGGCTTTTTGAATGGTGGCTGTCTCATGCTTGGCTCCATACCTCTACATAGGCGAGGAGATCCTTCTCATATGGGAAGAAGAGGGTGGTAGCAGTATCACCGTTACGTAGCGTGATTATGGTGTCTTCATCCGGGTCTGAGAGAGAACCACTAACCTTGGAGGATTTGGGACCTTAACTGTGAACTTCAGGCAGTCCAGCCCTGGTTTTCATAGCTTTCAGTCTGTAAATAAACGATAGAAGCACAGTCACGGTTGTTACTGAGGTGAAAAAGTTAGCAATGCTTCAGGAAGAAATACACAAAAACAAGGATGTTGGGAAGTATTTGGGAGACGGCTTCTATGTTCAAACCTCAGCCTTCGGAGCTCAAATATTATAGGGCAGGAAATCCAGTATTTAGGGCAGATTATTCCTTACCTACCTAGTGTAGGATTTCTGGCAATTTCTTCTGAAGCATCTTGTGTTCAGTAGTGGCCAGCACCGTATGCTGGGCTAGATGAACTATAGATCTGATCTGGTCTGTCTTATTTCTAAAGCTCTTTGTTTTGTGTGTTGATTATGGGGTAAATCAGATAAAATTTATCTGTGACCGTACAGGAGCCAAGACGCAATGGTTTGTGCAGAGGTGCATAGCCACGCGTCCTTCTCTCTAGTTCTAGCTCAGCACAGCACTCAATTTTAACTTGAAAAAAACCTTTAGCTTCAAAGAGTTGAACATGAGCCTGTTGCTGAGTTTATCCCCGGTGATGTGCCCTTTGTCTGTTGTGAAATGCGCAGAGAAAGGTTGTCTGAACATCCCGCCTCCCCTGCACCCCACCAGAGCCTGCTGTGCCTACGTTTCATTTCGCTGGGAGCTCTCTGAACCCGCTGTCCTTCAGCAGTGGTTTAGGCCAAACTGATCAGCCTGGTCTCGTAACAGAGGAGGAGCACCCACCTGCACAGCCTGTCCCAGCTGCGGGAGTGCCAGCCCCCGTGGGCAGCTGGTAACCAACTCTAGTTCTGTCTCAGAGCTAAAGAGATGATCTCATAACACCCTGGATAACTCACTGCTGTGCTACAATACACGCGATGAGTCCTTTCCACTCTTTGCTCATGGGATGATGGCTACCGCACCATTTTTCACCTTGGAATTTGAAAAAAACTAATCTCAAGCACCTTAATCTGTCTTTATAACCACTAAATCTGAAGAGGGAGTATCAATTACTGCTCACCAGTATCTTACGGAGGCTCCTTGGGGTCGGAAGCCAATGCTATCCTTATCTGCATACCAGTTCTATGTCATAAGGACACGTATTGACCCAAACGCTTTCTCTGGCAGCCTCATTAGCGCATGTTGCCAATGGCATTGATTTTAGACTTTTACAGCGCACTCAGGAGTGGACTCTAATTTCACAACAGCATGAACTTAACACATCATGTATTCCAGTGCTTACCTAGTTTTATTTATTGATATTTCTGTCATTAATATATTAACCATTGAATAATATTCATTAGCTGCCTCACGTTGGAGACCTGGACACTTAAAACAAGAAACTGGTCATCACATTTGGAGTCCCTGAGGGCCCCAAGCTTCCCCAGGCCAGCACACGCAGGAAAGCCTGCAGAACTGGCGCTGTGGAGGTGGGCGAGGTTATCCCAGGCTGGATTTGGGCTTTTTGCATTAAACACAGAATTGGACACTTGCTCTGGCGATGGAAGGAAGGTGGTGAAGGCCAGATCCAGTCCCCTGCAGTGGGCGTGGCGTGGCCTTGCTGCCCAAGAGGGACATGTATTCAGGGGGGTAGCATAGAGCCCATGCTGCCTGAGCATCCTGTATCCAGGGCTGTGTGGGTGGTGTGGCTGAGTGTTGAGCAAGGCTGAGTCCTTCAGCTCCCCTTGCCTTGTGACAGATGCATTCCCAGCCGCTTGGCTGACTTGTTTGCCTGGAGGAAGATGTCATCCTCTGTGAATCTGTCCTGGATTTGCCCGGTGTTTTCCTGGTCCTGTGTTTCAGGCTGGGCAGAGGCCCTAGGATGGGCTCTGCCTGACCTTTAACATCTCACTGACTTGTTCTGGGTTTTTCCCCCAGTCCTCTATTGAGGATAAACTCTTTTGCTGGTGTCAGTTTTGTTGTTTGGTCTAATGGAAATATTAACTACTGGCCGTGTTCTCTTCTTCTCGAGCCTTATGTCGTGTCCTTACTTTATCGCTTGTCCTTTACTGCTCATATAATTAAGTCACTTGGGATTTGCATTGCTCATAGCAAAACTTTAAGGTGAATCTGATTAAATGCAGATATCGGCAGTGCCGATGCCTGTATCTGAGCTGGTGACCTGGGCTCCTGAGGGAGAGAGGAGGCGCTTGTAAGGCATCATTCATTTTTGCCCTAGTAGTGCTTAAAATAGGGTAGTTGAACTGTGCCCAAGAAGTGCTTTTTCCTCTCCGCTGACTGTGAAGAGCCCAGGCTGACTAATTACCTGGTAGGCAACTACTCGGTTGATATCCAACATTAGGTTAGGTAAATCTAACCCAATATGAGTCCCAAAATGAGACACACAGAGTAAGGCCATTCTCTAGGCACCATTTGAAATGACTGAGACTAAACTTCTCTTTTTGTATACGTGGGATTTTGATGTCACGTTTAAAAGAATTCTCTCAGGTGAGATCTTTCCTGCAAGCTGCTGAATGTAAGTGGTTGCAGTGCTGCTGTCAAATGAAATTTTTCTGTATCCTAGAGGCGTCCTCCCATTGTGAACATACCTGGCTGCTCACAGATACACATGCCAGCTCTCTTCCTGTTGAGCTTGCTTTGGAATGCATTGATTCAATAGAAGTGTTTTGTGATAATTAAGTGAAATGAAATATTGTCATTTATGTACTGCTCGAAGTATCCAGGCTGCTCTGCAAGCATGTGGGAAGGAGCAGATGTCCTCCAAGGAGCATACAACTCACCTAAGCCAGCCTCTGAGCAGAGCCGCAGCAGAGCTCCAGAAAGGCAGTGAAGGGGCAAAGCAAGATTTTGTTTGTTTTCTTAAAGGCTTTTTTTTTTTTTGTAAAGCAGGTGGGGTTAAGGGGAAAAGAAATCCTCCTTTCTGCCCTGAAGATAATGGCCAGTGTTTCTCCTCTATCCCCCAGCTTTGCTAGTTATATTCCTACCTGTTGCAAGAAAGACTGGAGCTGCCTGCAGTACCTGAAGAAGGTGCTGTAAAATCGAACGGGAAGCGTTTGGCAGTCGTTACCTCAACTGTTACAGATACTGGCTGGAGGGCTTTTGTTGCACTGAAACAGAGGCTGGGGAAGGGGAGGACTGTGATAACATTGCTGTGCTTGGTAGTACTGGGAGGATTCCTCTAGCGCAGCAGCTACACAGGCTTCCCTTTGCTGCAGGACAGGTAGCTGCTGCGTCTGCTGTAAGGAAAAGCTACCGGGCAGGTAACAGAAATGGAAGAATCAAAGATTAGGTCCAGGTTCTGTGAAAGCAAGCCCTCGCAAACTCCCGTTTATTACTTTGCTGTCACGGGTCTACTGTTCAGGCACTGTGTGCTAACGAGACACGCTCCCTGCCACAAGGGTTTTACAAGGCAAGTGTTAGACAAGAGCCCTCAAGCAGACATGAAGTGAATTGACAGGGGTGACAGGGTAGCGAGGCTAGGGAGGCACTGACAGATCAGTGGAGCAACAGCAGTTTCTTAATTACTTCTTCCCTTACATTTTTCCACCCACTCCAGACAGTGCCGTGTTCTGTGCAGCTTTTTAACTGTGAGCTGGCAGGCACAAATGGTGTCTGTGGAACCCCAACAAAGATGCACGCTGGTGTGTTGGGGCAGAAATGGGCCTGTGGAAGGTGGGAGGATCTCAGCGGCTGGGCAGGGAGCAGTTCCCAGTCTCTCAGACCACCGCTGCACTTGCTTCTTGAGGCTCCCAGGTGCTGTGCCCAGCCAAGACCCTTCTGTAACGCCACCATACCGTGGATTATGACCCTTATTCTGTTACCCTTTTATTGTACTCAGAAGTGTTAGGAATCTGCTGACTTGTCGCTTTGAACCATCTTCCACTTGGAATTTTTGGTTCCCAACAGCAAGGAGCTCAAATCCAGCTTTGTTTCTAAAAGACTCAGTAATAGCGCTGTTAACTGGGGAATTTGGTGGGATGGGAACGCGCCTAATATCTTTCTGCCTTTTCGTGTAACTTGTTATTGTAATTTGTCCAACGTTAAAATAGAAATTAAGGTAAAATGATTCACCTTCTACCTGGGATTCACCCGAACACCCATCTCTGCTGGAAACACATAGCTGTTCGGCTGTTACAGGTGATGCCAACAGCCCCAAGAACTGCTGGGCTGCAGATTTCCTGGCAACAGCATCCCGAAAGCACTGCTGTATTCTCAGTCCAGGCAAGGAGATTAAGGCTGTGGCCATCAAACTGCTACCTACAGCCACTACCTGTGGTTAATGTATTTTAAAATATTTGCGTGGAAAAGTCAGATGGGTTCCAATGTTTGGATGTTTGCCTTAGTAAAAAGTGAGGCTGCGTAGAGTAACGGACCTAATTGCATGAGAAATATAGACAGGATTTAAAAATAGTTACCTGTTAAAATCCTCAAGATAATAAATTCTTTATTTGGGGGATTTATTAGCTGTTTCTGCAGAAAAGAAAGGAAGGAACTTTAACTCTCCAAATGAATGCTAGCTTGCATTATAATTTGGGGCTTCATGAATGTCAGCGTCATCAACTTAAACAAAAGCCAGTTCAGGCCTTCAGCTGTAAATATTGGGGGGTTTTTAATATAACTTTTGTACTTCCTTCTTCATTCATTCTTTAGGTTGATTTTGGATGGGGCTCCTCTTATAGCTATACATAAAGCCAGATATTTCAAGAAAAAAGATGGCTTGGCTCTGGGACCTGGACCTTTTGTAGCTGGGCTGGAATATGCGACGGACACCAAAGCGACAGTGGTGGGGAAGCCAGAGAAAACGTTCTTCCTAGAGGCTTTGCGGGGGACTGACTGTGTCCCAGAGGAGGCCGTCATGATTGGTGATGTACGTGGGGACCAAATACCTTATCACCTGCCCGTTAACCTAGTGCTCATCTTCACTGTGTGTCGTGCCTCCCAGATACCACGAACTGATCTTTCTAAAAGCACTGGGATTTAAACAAGGGGTGAAGAATTGAACCATCAAAACTTCCAAGATTTAATGTGTAGTCCATGGGGTTAGTTCTCTTACTTCAGTCGCTATTTGATCAGGCAAAAGCACAGTTTGTCTAATAGGTAGCTAAAAGATTTGACTCTGTAGCTGATTTTAAGTGTCTGGTTAGTGATGCACAAAGCAGAGAACGTCATGAAAAACCTGTCAACAAATAATGTCTGTGACCACTAACCAGCTGATCTCCTGTTCTGTCCCAGGACTGCAGGGATGATGTTGGTGGCGCCCAGAATGCGGGCATGCGTGGGATTTTGGTAAGGACTGGTAAGTAAGTGCTCGATGGATTGGTCATTTTGGGGGACGGTGGTGCATTCAATGATCTGGCCCTGGGCACCGGCAGCCCCCGTGCCCAAAGCGAAGGTGCGCTCTGGGTCTAGCCCTGGTGCTTTGTAGAGGCCCGCCGTTCCATTCCTGCGGTTTGTTACACCAAGGGGCTGCTGGGAGACCCCGAGTCCATCACCCCATTCATTCTGGGGTGAATGCAGCAGATACATTTCCTCAGCTGCAGCGTGGCAGCCTGTCAAGCAGTAGATTGCGATTAAGTCAGGATAGGCCATTATATTTAATGTTTCAACAACAGGGCTAGAGCACAGACCCCAGGCTGATAGCAGGATGATAATGAAGTAATAGATGGGGGCGGCTGATCTTGTAGGTGTGAATTTTTTCCAGTGACTCTAAAATCCTGAGCACTTGTCAAAGAACAGAGAGAACTGTTACTGTGACATCTTAGATTGCCAAAACCGGTCGTAGCAATGCAACCTCTCATCATTCAGGAACTCTGGTGACATTCCCTAATAATTACACTGGTAATTCTAAAAGTAATTTTGCTTCAGACAAAAGTGGAACCTTAAGGGACTGACAGGTATTATCAATGTTATTGATGGTACCATGGGCTGGGTAAGGTCTTTCTCAGGCGGCAGCTGCTCACGCCACACAGTCCGTTATGTTGAAAATGGAAACAAGTAATCCTACTCCTCCTCATAAAACCCAGAAGGGAAGATGATAACATTATTATTTCAAGAACCTACAACATGAATATCTGAATAGTCAGAGAAAGGATCGTGCCAGTACAGTAGAGTGAAACCAGTGCATAAGTAACACTGATTTTGAGCTAGAGCCGCCCCTGGAGGAATCTTCAGTAAGGCTCCGTTTGTTTAGGGAAGACTTGTGGGATGTTTGTTGCAGGAGAACCTCAGATGGGCATTCCTCCTACCGCGTCTGGTTGTTACTGATCCGAGGAGGCTGTAATTTTCAGGGGAAAAAAAGGATACTCAGAGGACCTTGGTAAATGCCTCATTTTGTTAATCTGTTACAGGTAAATATCGACTGGCAGATGAAGACAAAATCAATCCGGCTCCTTACTTAACCTGTGAGAATTTCCCAGAGGCAGTGGAACATATCCTAGAGCGTCTGCTATGAGAAAAGGAATAGTTAGTTTGAAGAGACATCTGTTTCACATCATTTCCTTTACTCTTGCTTCAAAATTAAGGTCACAAGATCAATGCATGCATTGCATCAGAAACCCAGCCGTGAGCTCCTTCCACTCGAGTTGTAAAAGGGCAGAAGATCGGTGTGGGCCCCGGCCCCAGTCACGGCAAAGCCCCTTTCCTGTAGTAGTTTCACGAGGATGCAATGAGGGACCGCGGATACCCAGCAGGTGAGACAGAAAGGCTACAACCAACACAGCTGCTTTTCTGAATGACATAGGGAGTGTGGCAGAGAGTTCTGTGTATTTTCAGTTTTTGAGAAATAACTGATGAAAAGCGCTGTCTGGAAAGTGTCATGTTCTGCTGAATAAGCTAAACTGAAAAAACCTACTGGAAATACTCAAGTAAATAAACCTCAAAGACTAACAGACTTAGTCAGCCTGTAGTGATGTCGCTGAGTATGCCTCTGCTCTGCTTTAAAGATAGAGACGAGGCACATTTAGAAGTGACTTGTAAATTAAAATATCACCATTGTTTAATAATAACTACCGTTGATATCTTTCCTCTCATTAGAACAGATCCTGGGTTTTGTTTTTCAAATTTTCCATAAAATTAAAACTGTCAGCATTTTACAGATGTTTTAATTAGACGCTGTTATTAAAAAGAATGGTACGGAAACAAAAATCTGGTATTAAATGCCTTAGAGACTGTGAATTTTTGAAATTAGACTTCAGCAGGGTCCTATTAATGCTACAGTTGCAAAATTTCACTCTTGTTGGGGTTTTTTTGTTTCTTTTTAATGTTATGGGAAAAATCCTTCACAAGCCATGGGGACAGATTCCAGTTTTTACACAGTTGGTTAGTAGAGCTGTAAAATGAAATTTAATTCTGTAGTAGGCAGTGCTTTTCCTATGCGCTAAATCCACCAATATGAACCAACTTTGTAGTGCTGGTAAATAGCTTTTCTGGTCCATTTGCAAACTGTAATAATCAAAGTCCTTTACAGTTGTTTTACAGTGCTCCTGAGTGTTAAATTATTAGATTGTAATTAGACATTACTGGAATATTAACCTTATTGAAAACAGAGTTTTGTGTTAATGAGCCATGCTTGTTCTTGTTAAGAAAAATCATGGTGGTGAATGAATGGGAAGCTCTCCTCACATGAAAGATTGTCTGTCTGCGGTCTCACTTGGTGGGTGGTTTACTGCATTCAGATTTAATCTCTGTCCGAGACAGAATGTGTGGACGGAGGAGACTCAGCCGCAGAAATACAAGAAACAATAAACCCCCCAGGAACAAAGGCCATCTTTAGATACTGTTTGTGTGCCCTCATAAATTGTAACCTACAGTTCGAATAAAGTCACACACCTCGTGTTCATGCCAACAATTCTGAGCCTGTGTTGGTTTCTGCTTGGAGTACGTAAGGGAAGTCTTTGGCCCATAGTCAGAGTCAGGTTCAGGGGGCGAGAGATCTATAAGCAAAATCCTGTGAAGACATTTCCCATAAAGACTTCTGACAACGTGAGTGATGCTAGAACATGGAAGAGACTGTCAGTGCTTTAAAGGTCCCAGAGCGTGCTGGAAAGCATGCAAGACTGTGGTACTTCAAAAAGGAGCTGCACACAAGCTGATGCAAGGAAAACACTGGGAGAATGGCAAAGAGGATAACTGTCGTGTCAAGCCAGAGGGAGGGTAAGAGAGGGGCAGCCCTGAGACCCGAGAGCCTGAAAACATGACTGATTAGAATTTCTAGTTAAAAGATTAAAGGATGTGTGGCAGTCCTGACTGGTTACCTGGCCACGTCTGTAAGCAGAAAAGTCTCCAGCTTGCCTAGTATTTACCACTGCACTGCAGAGACTCGCTGGTTGCATTTTATGGCTGGCTGTGAACCAGTGGGTAACCACCCATCCAGTTTCTAGTTAGATTAGCCTAAATCTGCTGATTTTCTACAATGTCTCCAAGTTCTTCTGATTCCTTGCCTTTTCCACCTTGGAAATACCCCAAACCAACTGGAAAGCAATACATCAAGGCTTTGATCTCAGCCAAAAACGATGACAAACTAACCAAATCTAGAAGGCACTGCTAAGTTCCTGAATTTCATTAAAAGCAGTCACTTACGTTTCATTAAAAAGGGTGCAGGTCTCTGCTGGTAAAGCTAGGCTGATAGTGATGCTTTAGTGAGTCTCAGAGAGGGTGAATTACACTCATCATCTAACTGTTCTTAACAAGCTTTCTGCTCCAGTTCTACACCAAACCTGTAAACAACTGTCATGAATAAAGATTGAGAAGCAAGCAATCTTTTAAGTCTCTATACATAAAATTAAGGCTGGAGTCTTCGTTACATAGCAACTGCCATTACGTTATTTCCATGAAGAATGTGTTTTGAATGGTCATTGAAAGTGGCTAATAAAAAATAACCAAACAAGCAACACACACACCCCCCCTTACATTTTGAAAGTGAAGATTTCTCTTCCCTGGAAACAACAGCGCTTCCTTCCCCATCACCATTTGATCCTTTGGAGGCAAGGCGATGCCATTTTGGATAGGAAGTCTTGGAAGTTTTCAATCTTTTGGGGTTTTTCTTTTCAAACTGACTCAAACTCTCTCTGCCAAGCTGTGTACTTCTGGCTTAGATTCTTTGCTGATGGTTTGGTGTGGGCGATCACATCCAGGAAATCTGCTGTGGTGATGGTGTCTAATTGGATCACGGGTAAGTTACTGTTACCTAAAGAGAAGAGAATTGATTAAATACTGTTATTATTACCAAAAGACACTCTTTTATGTCCCTGCCTAATGCAACACTTAATAGATGAAAACAACAGAATAAACCTAGTGAGATAAAGAAAAATTTGTATTTGTGGACAGAGCACAGATACTGACAGCTTTAAAAAAAGGCCTGATTTTCAGAAATGTTAGCTTAGGTAGATGTTTTAGAAATGTACAGTTTAAAACTTTTCTAAGCAGATAACAGAGCTCCACCTGCTGGGGTTAACATTATAATTTCTGGAGTTACAGCAGTAGATCAGCATTTCCCAGATCGGATTCTCTACTCAGAGCTGTGGTACCTGGCTGATGACTTTCAAGAGCATCGAAAATTTTCCTCACTGGTCTCATGGCTGCTTCCTTGCACACGAGTTTTATGTCTGAGCCAGAGTAGCCGTCTGTTTCCTGTGATGGGATCAGAATGATACATTACAGCTTACAGGCTTACAAATCAGACAGGAATACAAGCATATATATTTTATATATCTTTATATAAAATATTTGTAAAGTCTATTCCTGTCTGAAATATATTTATATGTGTATATACATACACAAACACATATATCTTTCTGTGTGTACCCTCCCCTCAACATTATGTTGCTTGTTCTTGTTTTGAATGTCCACAGTACCTTGTAGGATCAAGGAAAACACCGGGCATTTTCTTTCTAAAGGGCAATTTTCCATAGGTCAAATAAAACTCATCTTTCTGTATCTGTTCCCAGCTTCCCTGTTAATAAAATAACTATATTTCCTCATGAACATTTGTGAAACAAAAATTGAACAGTATTGCCTCTGTGAACAGATGTAAAAAGGGCCAACTGGGTAAGCTGTAAGATATTTTCAAAGAATTTAGGATGTGACAAAGGACTAAGTGAAAAAAGCCTGGTTATCTAGTGAATCTCTTCACTGTCTACGTGCTCTTTTCTCCCGCGGCAGTGGAGCTGTGACAAACCTTCCCTACACAATTAACTGTTCATTACCCTGATGAATTGGAAGTGCTCCCAGCCTGGTGAGAAGAGTGATAAGATATACTGTTGCTGGAAGTCTCCCTGTATTTAAGGCTGAAAAGTTGGCGCAACAGAGAGGATCAGAATACCCCATTTTGCAAGCAGAGCTATGCAAAACCAGTGACTTCCACGGCCAGATACCTGCCTGTGAAATGCTCAGCCCCGTGTCTCACTGGTCTCCCTTTGGCTGGAGCCTCAAACAGCTGAGGTCCTTCCCCCAGCTCTGTATGTCACAATTGCTGCAGACAGAGGTGGTGTCCCAACCCTCTGCTGTGGACCTCTTCTGTAACAACATAATGCCACCACTGTGGGTGATGTATGTCGCTCTTGCTGACGGTTCCCACCCAGAAGGGCCTCAAGCACCAAGCGGGCATTGTCCCTGCTGCAGTGCTGTCTCACCTGGCCCAGCAAGCTGTAGTCCAGATCCGTTCTCAGCTCTACTCCTCCACTGTTGCTCAGAGGGGGCAGCCAGTCCTGTATCATCACCCGCCGTGCCTCTTTACTTGGGAGGTCAACCAAAATCCTCTTCTCCAACCGCCGCAGCATGGCAGAATCTAACTCCCTGCAAACAAAGGAGGAGAGGAACTGTCTCAGCGTGTCTCGTTGCGGAGACATGGCTCTGACAGCAAGCTCCTCGCTGCAGGGACTGACATTTTTCAACACCACCTGTAACTGCGTCTACCTAATTTTTTTTTTTTTTTTTTTGGGGGGGGGGGGGGGGAGGAACCCCAAAAAACCAGGATTACTTATCCAGTGTATTCCCGTTTGGTATGTTAGTGATACGCTGGCTTGTGACAATGAGGCTTAACAATAACAATCAGAAGTTGTAGTTATCTTCCCTGGCTCTGATACTCATCTGCAGCATGTCTCATCAGCAATAAACTCTCCCTTTCTCCCTTTGCTATTAAGGAGACAGTACAAATTGTCTGTCTGGGGTGCTGTCAGGACTAATTAATTGCTAGTTTGTAAGGGATGCTTTGTAGGTATAAAATACAGACTGAAGGTCTTGGATGCAAGGGCCATGTTTATGGAAGAACAAGATGTCGATCTGAGACTGCTCCTGCAATACAAATTATAAATAATACAGCCACAAAGGAAAGTATCCTTATAAAAAGGATCATGTGAAGGATGGACAGGCTGGATAAATGTGTCAGTGAGCCAAAAACCATGATGTGGTCAACATCAACACTGATAAAGGTGTTTTGCCTAAAACAAGAAAAAGGTAAAATACAAAAGATTGGGGCTACTCTTCATTTTTACTTGCTTGCGATGCACAAAGGAAGCTTGAAATAAAAATGAATGTTTCCTTCTCAATGCATTTCATCACCACCTAGAAACAGTCCTTCTTGCCAGTGCCACCGATTCTGTCAAGTGGTACGCCCAGCATGCCAGCTCCTCTCAGACATGCATCCAAACAGTTCATTTCAATCTACTTTTTTCCCCAAGTGCTTTTCAGCTGTTTGCATCTAACGGTAACACAACCAAACAACTGAACACAAATTCCTACTCCAGTTCATCCCTTGTCACTTGTGTAATGGGAACGGTCTACAAGTACCCCAGTCATCCTTACAGTTTTCAAGAATAAATGGCTGCTACAAAATATTTACTCACTCATAGGTCTCCAGTGCCTTCCAGGAGCTGCTCTGAGCTATCACCCTTCCAAGTGCTGTACCAATCTTTCTCTACTGGCCCCATTCAGTCACAGACTACTTGTTTCAGCTTAAAATATAATTCAGTCCTCACACCTACCGAGAAATTCTCATCAAGGGGAAACTCACTTCAGTGTCTTGTGCAGACAGAAAAACAGAAGCCCTAAGCACCATCTCCACCCTTGTTGGCTGAGCAGAAGGAGCCAGCTGTTGAAGGACTGCGCCCTGCAGTTTGGGACCATAGATACGCTTAAATAAACCTGCCTCTACCTTTCGCAATTGCCTGAGTGAAATCCTTTTGCCAGCAAAGTCAATATTCAAGTAACGCTTCTTCTATGAAACCCTTCTTTAATTTACAGGGAGCTCAAACTGCCAGCTCAGGATAGACCTGCAGCACACCAACAGAGCTTAGTTCTGTCACCTTTGGTGACTTGTCCTTTATTTTAATAGCAAATGTTTTCTATTGGCATAGCACATGATAAAGAAAACCCAAAATGGGCTCCCAAATACCCATCTAGGTGCCTGTCAAGGTTTTCCACAGACCTCAGCGTGCCTGGCTCAGTGGGAGCAGAAACAACTCTCTCCCCAGAAAGGATCTCTCGGTTTGGGAGAGCTTGTTCCACATGCGCTGACCCAAGGGCAATGAAAGCGAAGATTAGAAAAACAGATCAGTAGGAACTCGGAGGACAACAGGAATTCACTCAGATCCATCCCAGTACTTCTAATCAAGGCCTCAGAAGTAAATACCAGAGTTTGCCAATCAATAGCTGTTAGTATATTGATACTATTATTGATATTTTTAGGCTGTTTAAGATGCCGTCCAACATTCAGTGCAACGCCTCTTGCACAGGGTCCCACCCAGACCAGACAAAGAACCATGTTAGTCCCCGCCCTCCTTCCAAATGTATTTTTCAGCTCAACTTCTCCTCAAAATTGTTTTGCTTGGCTGGAAATAGTTACTCTCTGGTTGACCAACCCCTTGGCTGTTATTTACCGATATTGCCATCCTCCGCATAAACAGAGCAAAAGTTCTCAGGATTTCAGAGGCGACCGTGCAGGTACTCTAAACTGCCCTTGCAGGCAAAGGACGACCACAGCCAGAGGCTCTGCAAATACCCTACAAATCCTCTAAATGATGATGTTTTCCATCATTCCTCCTGCCTCAGAGCACTCCTGGGATGTCCCCCAAGATCACAGTTTCATGAGCTCCCTAACCATGTTCTGTAAATAAGTGCCCTGATACACAGAAGTTGCACTATTTATCCAGAAAGGTTACAGTGACCCTGCTTGTTGGCTAAAGAGGAAAATAAAGACATAATATTTTTGTTATCTTAAGTGTTTAGGTTGTTTGCTAAATTGTTTTGTTAGTGATCAAATGCAAGGTTAAGTGACATTAACCAGAACAGACTAATAAGCACTGAGCCAGCCAAAATAATATTCTCTGAAATAGTAGCCAATAAAAGTATTAAGAAATGTTCATGAAAAGATACACAAAGCTGTGCAGGACCTATAAAGGAGGGTGACTTTTCAGAGCTCCTCCAGGTTGACATCACAAACCATCACACCATGTTATCACTCCCAAATTTCATGAAGATAAACAAGACCTATTTTCATTTCCAGAAGGAAGAAGAGTAACAAATGTGTTTTGGGCAGAAACGAAGAGATCTCAAGAACTTCAGAGGTGAACGCAGAAACAGCAACAAGGGCTGACTGGTCCATAATTAATCCCTGCCTAGTGCAATCATCACTGCAGTGCTCTGTAGGAAAAGGCACCAAGAATGAGCGAGCTTCTCATCCTTCCCACTTCCCATCCTTCTGTGCAGATGGCCTGGGCAGAGCCTCCACAACCTGAGGGCTTGTTCTCACTCCACATCTTCTCCTGCTCCTCTCAGGGCTTCCCCACACCATCCTCCTCCATTCTCCTGCCTCGCTCTCCTCCATCGTACACACCGTGCACTGCTGAGAGTGAAGGAAAGGGCTCACTATGGGGTAATCCCAGATCTGATTTGGATTTCGCAACCCACCTCTTCTTCAACTCACCTTGGCCATGCGCTCACAGCTCCAACAGGACTCAGCTTGGGCAGAAGTGAAGAGTCTATCAGCCCACGTCCAAAGAAGAGCAACGAAGCTGGTGAAGGGTCTAGAGAACAAGTCTCATGAGGAGCGGCTGAGGGAACTGGGGTTGTTTAGCCGGGAATAAAGGAGGCTCAGGGGAGAGCTCTGAAAGGTCCAGCCAGAACCCGAAAGGTTGGTTCAGACCAACCTGAAAGGAGGTTGTAGCGAGGTGGGTGTCAGTCTCTCCTCCCAAGTACCAAGCAATAGGACAAGAGGAAATGGCCTCAAGTTGTGCCAGGGGAGGTTTAGGTTGGATATTAGGAAAAATTTCTTCACCAAAAGAGTTGTCACGCACTGGAACAGGCTGCCCAGGGCAGTGGTTGAGTCACCATCCCTGGGGGTATTTAAAAGACCTGTAGATGTGGCGCTTAGGGACATGGTTTAGTGGCGGTCTTGGCAGTGTTGGGTTAACCGTTGGACTTGATGGTCTTAAGGGTCTTTTCCAATCTAAATGATTCTATGATTCACCCAACCCAAGGGTGGGGAGGGAGAAGAAAGCAACACTGCAATGGAAGTCAAATTAAATGCACTAATACATTAGGAAACATTCACTATGTGGTTAAGGATCACTTTATTTCTTCACTAACGAGGCCTTTATTTTATTTAATTACATTGAATCATTTCAACAAGTAATTTGTCAATAGAAAGTGCCTTGCTGATGAGTAGCAGGAAGCAAGGCTGGGCAGCAAGCACTGGCTGAAGAGGAAGATCAATAGCTGCAGTGCAGCTTAGGACAGCGCAAAGAGCTTTGTTTAGGGTTCTTTTCATTCCTCTAAAAGCAGCTTGGTATTAATTTTTTTTCATGATCAATAAATATCCAAGTTAAACAAATCTCTTGAAATCCAGCTTAATACCAAATGTTTGCAAGAGCAAAGGGCTGTGCTGTGAAGCCACAACCTCGGATTGTAGTACACTAGGTATTTTGAAACTTTGTTATGGAATATCCCTATGCAGCTGAAGTCTGGGGTCTTACAGTAGGACTGAATGTTGCCTAATACACATAAAAATAAACTGTAAACATATAGTTGAGATCTTAAAGGGGGTTCAAATCCCAACGACCTCTCTGGAAGCAGACACTCTGAAATTTCTCAAGGCTGTGAGCCTCAATGACGATGTAAGACACTCATGGCTTTCACTAGCTTTCCGTCCCCCTAAAACACCTTTCTAAGCATATACTCAGCCACATCTTAAAGCATATTCTCCGCGGTAGGCACATTTCTGCCAGACAACCTAGTCATTACACTCATAGGTTGGATTTGCTTAAGAGAGGACAAAATCCAACCTGCCCATGAGCAATGTTGAGAAAGTCCAAAAGGAAATTCTATGCTCCCAGGTATAAAACTTTCAAAAGCGAGAGCTGGCTTCTCACAATGTCTCAGCTGCCACCCTCGTACCAACACAGATCGCCAGCTTTCTGTGGGAGCAGTTCCCCCAAAATAGAAATCTTGTCATTTTGGATCTACCTTAAAAAAAAAAGCTGTATCATTTTTGATGTTTCAAAAAAGCAATTTTGCAGAAATTAGCACTTCAGAATTGCAAAATGATCCAAAATCAAATGTGTAAAACATTCAAAACTGTATTCTGTAATTTTTGCATGACTTTCCAGAAAGAGTTTATCGGTTGCATAAGGCAGACATACGGTAACAAGACATTAACACATCTCCAAGACCCCTAGACCCAGCACCAGCCACACGGTGACCTTCAGACCGGTTGCTATCTCTGAACTCTTCCTCAGCTGGTTTCAAATACTCAATTTTTCCCTTCAAACCAGTGTGCAAAAGTGGAAAGACATGGATCCTCTAAAGACATCTGATCCCTTTTAATACTGCCATGCTGCAGCATTACATGTGAAGCTTAGCTACTCACAGGATAATTTAAGAGACCACGGAAGGGTGTACTGCATTGCTCAGTTCCTCCTTCTAAAAGGGTAATGATGCTACAATAACATAAACATTTATAGTGTATTACTAATGAACCATAAAGAGACAAATGGGTTATTAACGTATTAATTATCTTTCAAATGTAAACGTTCACACACACAGTAGCTATTTATTTTTCAGCATTTTCTTACACAACTGGAACATAATTAAATCAAATTCTGTTCAGTTCCTTTCATGTAGATACTGTAACACAAAATAGGGCGGATTTTTTACTGATTTAAATTCATGAGTTTGTCCAAGGCATAAATCCCCCAAACCAAGACACAGACTCCGCTACTATGGCTATAAAAGCCAGCGATGGCTTTGTACTCACACTGTTGGGCCAGAGTAGGAACCAGCCTAACCTGTACATCTAATTTCTACATAACTTTTCAAAAAAACATACACAGCCATTCTCCTAGTTGAAGAGCCTGAAAGCCCTGGGCAGGCCATGGAGAGAGGCAGATGAAAGCCTCTGAATATGTTGCCACTTTGGCACTTGAATTTCAGCAGGAAAGATGTCTGCCTGGTGGTTCTCAGAAGCGTCCTTCCTTGATTGTATGGGAAACATCAGGTTTTGCATTAGGAAAGAAAATGTAGAGGGAAAGACAGGCTTGTAGGAGGAGGCGGACTGCATCTCTTCCCATGATGGTCAGAAGCTCCAGCCTTTACATCAGAGAAGAAGAACTGAGTAATTCTCAAGTGACTTCTTAGGTATTTGTTTTAATTCCTCTAATTTTAATGAGGGATACTGAAGCGTAACACACTGCCTGTTTTTACGCAGCAACTGTGCCTCTATGCCTAACTTAGAAGGCCACTCCCCTTAGGCTTGCTTACATTCAGGAGAGATAAATACTTTGAATTACTCTCACGGTACCTAGATTAGGCCCCTGCTTTGATTTACAGCATCACAGAATGACTGAGGTTGGAAGGCATCTCTTGGAGATCATTTAGTCCAACCCCCTGCTCAAATGAGGGTCAGCCAGAGCAGGTTGTTCAGGGCCACATCCAGTCGGGTTTTGAGCATCTCGAGGGATGGAGACGCCGCAACCCCCGTGAGCAACCCGTGCCAGTGTTTGATCAACCGCACTTGAGCTTTCACAGGATTCCTGTGGGCTCATTCCTCCAGCCTGTCGAGGCCCCTCTGAACAGCAGCACAACCCTCTGGTCTATCAATTACTCCTCCCAGTTTTGTATCATCTGCAAAGTTGCTGAGGGTGCACTCTATCCCATCGTCCAAGTCACTGATGAAGATGTTAAACAGCACTGACCTCTGTGGGTGTCTCAATTGCTCTGAACTGCTGCATGTGTTGCTTTGCTGCTGACTGTCTCATAGCAGGGGAAACTTGCCTTCTACCTTGGGTGCCAAAATTATGTGATGAGAACACTGCCCACAAAGTTCATGAAAGATAATGGGCTGGGGTAAAACATGCCTTTGTTCATTATGCAGGAAATACTGTATGGCAGAGCCATCCACAGAGCCGTGGAGACTTGGGGACCCACATCCTTCTGTGCCTCTGAAGGACTCAGGCTTCTCAGCACCAATGTGTTTTGAAATGGGCCAGGCTTAGTGGGACTGAAAATATTACCTTTGAGCCTCAATTCTGAGGCACCAACATCACTTCTGTTGTTTAATTCTCTTTGCCTGTTCCCTTGGCCTTTCAGCCAGGCCTGCCAAAAATGGGATCAGCTGAGAAAAGGAACAAAGCATTACCACAAACTTTGGGAGGGAACATTAGGTGGTGTGTCATGATGGAGAAGTGCATTCCTATGTTATACAAAATAAAATATGCACTGGGAGTTGATGCTTTTTTATAAGTACTCAAAAGCAAGCAGCTGTAGGTACACACACTGTGTCACTCAGACTCGGACACTCCCAACGGCCAGCAACAGCCTGTTGATCAGAGCCCAGAGCCCTCCAGTCATGCAGAGAGGCTTTTCCAACACGTCTCCCTATGGCAACCTCATGAAAATCAGCCAAAAATCAGTAATCATGAAAAACAATCCAGGAATGAAGCCTGTCGTTTTGTGGGTGCAGAGCCGTCACTTGTTCCCAGCCAGTTTTGGATGCCCTGCTCTGCAGCTGTCACACTGCAGAGGTGGCTGAGCATCACATCAACGAACAACGTGCCTTTCAGTCAAATTTCAAGTATCGCCACTTGAAATGCTGCTGAGCCACTGCTCACATAAGGTCATTCCTGGCAACACCTGCCATTGGGCTCCACCAAACATTTCCCAGACCATGGTTTGAAGTTCCCTGGAAACAGGACTGCTGCCTTCTCCTTTTCAGACTCCTGGCTTGACCACCTCTATATGTGAGAAGTGAATAGGCCCACTTAGGTCTGCACGCCTTTAGGGACACAGATATCAAGAAAGACCTCAGTGCTATGATGATCAGCAAACTGCAAAACATTAGCCATTCAGTCTGCCCCCAGTGGACACCTCGTATTTCTCTGCTTCATGTACACTTCAGGGAGAAGAGGAAGTGTCGAAAAAACCCTTCTTATGCCTAACTCATCTTTTTTGCAGACATCTGCCTCCAAGACTGTCCCTCACCAAACAGATAATGTCCACAATTTACTTTGCTGAGGTTCCCCTCTCTGCTTCCAATGCCTAGATTCCTCTGTCAGAGAAGATGTTCTTCCACTGAAGATTTCAGGGATTGGTAGTGCAGGGACAGCGGGAATCTCGGGGCAGGCAGAAATCCACAGACTAGTTCCAGACCTATGAAAACTAACTTCAAAAACAAGCCCGTCATCAATGTGCTTCAATTCCCTGTACAGGTGTTGGCTCCTACTCTGGGAAATTATTAGCGAGCTACAAATCAGACTGTTAAAAATAGCTGTGCTTAACCAACAGCCGTTGTTTTCCCCATGTACCATTTGCAACCATTTGATGATGTTTTGTATGAAAGAAAAAGATATACTACACTAGTTCAGATGAATGATCAAGCCAGATCAACATGCTGGCTCTGACAGTGGCCATGGGAGATGCTGTTCAAGGAGAGCACATGAGATGGACATTTTCTGCTGTCTGTTGGACTCCCCCAGGCATCCACAGCTGTTACACTACAAACATTACCTCCCTTCCTCATCCTCTCCTGTCTGTCTTCCTCTCAAAACATGTCCTGCCCATTTTGAGAACCAATGTGATAAAGTGCCCTAGTTCCAATCTTAAACCTTTTATTCTTCTATTGTAAATTATGTTGAAGAAACTGAATAATTTTGTCCCTCAACTTTTAAAAGTCACATTTGATACCAATAAAATCCAACATTCCTATTTATGGAGTATCCTTCTAAGCACTAGATGTTTTAAGCACCTTACAGTTCCAGGCTGAAACCCTTCTTAGCTTAAACATAGTAAATAACTTTCCTATAAAGTCAAATACTCCATTTTAAATATTAGCAGCTGGTAGCACCAGCATATGTTGACTTTATTATGGATTATTGTCATGTGGCACAAATAGCAAGAATTGTAGAGTTTACAAGTAAAAGCTCCAAATTAATCTTTAAATGCTTTAACCAAATATCAAGGCTTTTTCTGCAAAAGTCTAAATAAAATCTTTATCTGTGCTTAGAAGCTCATGCAAATGTATTCAAAAATGTACTCTCTGGATCTCTTACCATGGCAGATTGGAAGCTGCTAAAACAAATACAAGATCATCAGATCGGGCCAAGCCATCCATCTGCACCAGTAATTCTGTTTTCATCCGCCGACTTCCTTCATGTTCACCACTACTAAGATTCAGAGAAACATTATTTGCTCAGGGCATTAAAGTAATCATCTTTATTTATACAGTGTCATTCACAGCAACTGAGCCCTTATCACAGTTTTGCCCCAGTTCAAAGCATGATTAAGCTCCATTAGCTAACATCTAAGCATTAAAATCAAGCTTTCTAATGATTACTTAAATGGACTCTTTTCAGTGCATTAAAGTGAGGAGAATTCACTATTACTGAATCCAAAGACTTTTTTTTTTTCCTTCATATTAATCTCCACGCAATGTTGACGTTTACTGGAAAACAGCTAAGGCTTTGATTGATTGATGTATATAGGAGAATTTTTATAATGTAATAGTTGCCATTAAATAACTAACACACCTACCGATTCAGGGCAACTACTGGCATTTTTCTGTGAGTGAACGTTAAGTGGCCACAAGTAGGCTACACCTACTACTGAATTCAATATTTTGCAAAATGTTCCAGCAAGAGCGAACAAAAAAATATGCCGGATTGAAATGAATTTAAAAATGGGGCAGAGACCACACAGAAAGGATCCTTCCTCAAAAAGAGAAGGAGAACTTAAGCAAAGTGCTAAGAATTCTGGCCTTGATCCAGGTAACCAATTTTGCAGGAAACCAATTTGAACTCTTGGTCCCAGATGTGGAGTTCTTGGAAGCTCCTGGATCAAACCCAGAGAAAACATCAGGGCCTTAGATGGTAAGAGCTACAATTCAGGTTTAATGGCTTATTTCTGCAAAGGCATCCACACATCGGTGCCAAGTCAATATTTAATAAGGATGTGTAAAAATAACTACATAGTATTAGATAAAAATCCTTATTAAAATATATAATCCAGTGATGTTAATGAGAGCTTTTAAAAGTATATATGAAGGCAAAATTTGGCCCATAATTTATAGCTATTAACTGACAATTATTACAAGTCGTGTCTTTACGATATGGCATATTCTATTTACAAATCTTTGTGAGCATATAATTTACAGTACATAAAATCCACTGTAATGGGCTCCTAATGGTTATAACAATATTTTTATATTTCTCCTGCTTCTTCCTCATCCCTAACCTTTTCAATCTGTTTTTAACTATAAACTGTCTACACCATGGATGATAATAACAACATCCTCCCATTCCTGCATCTGGAAGTCCTGACAATGCCACCAAAATTTGTCTCATTAATGAAAACGCCAATCCACTATGTACACTCCATCTTACGCTGCTATGTCTAAGCCTGTCCAAAGGGTCACAAAACCAGCTGTTTCTTACCCGCCTCTAACAAGTCATCTGTTGTTTCCCCCTGCCCCGCCTTTATTTCCACTTCAAATCCCTTATTTTAAAGTACAGCACCACTAGTTATACACTCTTGCACCTCCCTCCTTCTCACAGTCTTGCTGGACCTATAGTTCCTTGCTAATCTTCACACAACCTGTCTTTCACACTTGCTTCTCTACTGATCTCATCTACTGTGAATGAAACAACCGCTACATCTTGCTCTTTAAATCCCCACAGTGTATGCAACGCTTCCATGAAGCGGTACTTTTGGAGCTGATAGGCATTCTGACAATAACACACTGCAAGGCTCCTAAAGTTGACAAGAGAACAAAAGAAAAATTGCTTAATAAAAAAAATCAAGAAAAATTACCATTATCACTCAAAGTAATTATAATGTCCATAAAATCTAAAAGACAAATCTTTCAGGGGCCCAGTCACGCTCCTGTTAAGTTTATAGAGTAGCCTCAGGCTTTAGTTTAGCTAAGATTTGTTTCTAACAGGTACACTCTATGATTAAACATTGGTCAGCACCTGAACACACACACACACACACACACACACACTTGAAAAGATGCAGTGAAAGGGGGACAAATATTCTCCTAAAGCCATAGGAAGTGCTCTCATCAGTTACCCAGAAGCAGTGCCTCTTTGACTCATAACTGACTCCAGCTCATCCAAGAAAATTGTGGAAGGAGCATGGTACCGGGCAAGCTCAAATAACACCTGTTTAGAGAGAAAAGTAAATGTGAAAGAAAAGATAAACTAACACAAAAAGGCATTAAGGGCCACTGACACAGAAGATAAGTAACAGTAGCCACATTCCAAACTTCTAGGACAAAAAGGGATATCTGCTGGGAAAAAGCTCTGGGTAGGCTGAGGGTCCCCGAATCCTCTCAGATTCTGAAAGGTTTGTAAAGGAGATCTAAAGAACACAGGCTTGTAATCCTGTCTTTATATGTAAATCTTTCTGGCTAAATCCTATCAGAGTACCCTGTGAATAATGGGATAGAAGAAAATGATCCATCAGAGGATTCTGGGAACTCCTAAACTGTTATCAGAGAATAAACATCCATCTTTTGCTGTTGTTCCATTTGCAGTTTTTTTAAATAAGGGTTTGAGAAAAAAAAATTAAAAATCAGCTGAACCATAATGAAAGAAATTGGACTGATTCTCTTGATAAGAATCAAGCAGTTCTTTTGTTTTTCCTGGTGAAACCGAACATAAACTGCTTGAACAACCAAGATTAAAAAATGGAATATTATGCTGACACACAAAATCTGGGTCTGCCCTTTTGAGAAAGAAGTTTCACCTATTTTTCTTTAAACATGGAGAGGCTTATATTAGCAGTAAAAAGATACTGTCAGTTCTTCTTCAGTGAAGCATTCTTTGAGTTTTTAAATAAGTATCACTAACAATATGTATTAATCCAGCACCTTGTAATCTGAACACTTAAAAAACCAAATTTAAAAAGATAGATATTCTTTTCTTTGATATAAAGCACAGGGTTTAAATTACTTGCCCCGAGTCACAAGTAGTCCATGACGAGCATTGTAATTAGCACTGTTTAAGGAAGCAAAAGTTTGCAATTAAGTAGAATATTGGATTATGTAATACTCTTGCCGTATAAGTGGCTTTTCCAAGATGGTTGAAACAAAAACTGGATGCTATGATATCAGTTCTGTTTATACATCTGCTATCACTGTTCTCGTGCAAAACGTGCTGACAGTTTGCAGTCTACAATTTTACTACAAACCCAAAATATAAAATCACACCAACACAGCTTAGAACTGGATGAGCGGACATTCCTCCAAATGAGCACAAAACCCACATATACTTCAGAAAACTCCTGCACAGGCCTCATGTGATTTTATGATATAAATTCACACAATACTTTTCTTAGAGCTGTCCCAATCCACAATCTTATTTCCTTTCTGGATTCTGCCAAAAGCTCAACTAAGGGTGAAATGCCACAAATTCAATATCATTGCAAATGCTGCAGCATGTTCACAAAAACTCTTCTGGATAGTGGTGTCAAAAACCAGGCTGTCCCATCCCTACTCCTGCCAGAAGGGAAACTTCTAGGAAGCTACTGAGACAGATGTCAAGAGAATCAATAACATAGGAGGTGAATGTCAGAAGAAAAACGTGCCATTTTAAAGGACAAAGGAGACATGAAGAATAATTATGTTGCAGACATTGCCTAAATTTCAAGAGAGATTAGCAAGGCTTGTAATGCCATTTGCTGAGTGCAGTCTGACACAATTATTAATTTTCAAGAGCTCTGTACCTATCTGAAGTGTAGCCTAAGAGATGAGCGGAAAGGAAGGCTAAGAGCTTGTGGATTTCTTACACTGAAATGGTGGACATTACGGAAAGATTAGGATGGGCATTTTAGGGCAAGGATGCTACACCTGAATCCCTGAATTTTTTTGTACCACAGCTGAGCCATGCATGCTACTTCCTAGTCTGTATGCAAAAATACATTTACCCATTTACCATCAAAGTACCTTCCTTAAAACAACATTACATCTGTGTTTGACTGTAAGATCTTTGTGACAAGGGAATTCTTTGCCAATTCTCTGCCCTGAAGACTAAGAATAGTAGCAAATTTGGGAATCTAAACAACATTTTGCAGGGAGCCTAGGAGCCAACCCTTGCAGAAAGGATGTGAAGTGCTTTGAAGGGGTCACTAAGCAAACACTGTTTTAGTTAGGAACTCTGCTTGCCTGTCTCTTATTCAGTCAGTCAAAAATCTTTGCTGCCTTCAGGACATCTGCTTCATCTTGCATTACAGAACTAAAATTCCACAGCAGGAATCCATTGTGAGGCTTCTGCAGAAGCAATGTTATTCCCATTTTAAGAACTAGATATGAACAGAGTCGTAGGTTTTGTCCAAGACAGGAAATATTGAGTATCAGAGGAATACTCACTTTCCAGTTCTGTGTTAAACTCCAGTTCTTTAAGTGGGAACCTGAATGTTTGTTAAAGTATAATGAATAAGATAGTAATTCTTACCCGGACAAGTTTTTCTGAATCACCTCTCCATTTGCTGACAATGGTGGATGCTGATATGTTGAAAAAGGTTGTATTGCATTCTGTGGCAACAGCCTTAGCAAGCAAAGTTTTTCCAGTACCTACAAACAACAGTGTTGAAGAAATTCACTCTCTAAAGAAATATAATGCAAATATTTGAATAATACCCCTCATCCTACTGTCACTCAAATAAAAACACTAAAATAGAAAAGGTCATAGAATCACAGAATGGTTTGGGTGGGAAGGGACCTTTAAAGCTCATCTAGTCCAACCCCCCTGCCATGAGCAGGGGCATCTCCAACTAGATCAGGTTGCTCAGAGCCCCGTCCAACCTGACCTTGAATGTTTCCAGGGATGGGGCATCTACCACCTCTCTGGGCAACATGTGCCAGTGTTTCACCACCCTCATCATAAAACATTTCTTCCTTCTATCTAGTCTGAATCTGCCCTCTTTTAGTTTAAAACCATTACCCCTTGTCCTATCACAACAGCCTCTACTAAAAAGTCTGTCCCCATCTTTCTTACAAGCCCCCTTTAAGTATTGAAAGGCTGCAATAAGGTCTCCCCGGAGCCTTCTCTTCTCCAGGCTGAACAACCCCAACTCTCTCAGCCTGTCCTCATAGGAGAGGTGTTCCAGCCCTCGGATCATTTTCTGGCCCTTTCAGGATTGTCTGGAGAAACTCACGTAATACGACACTGCAAATGCGTTCCCCAAATTCTGAAGTACTACATGCTGAAATGGTCAGATGCCTTCTGTGGCAAGTACATCTAAACATTCACAGGAACAAGTGGAGTTTACTGCAGCGACAGCCTTTGCAACCTGACTCAGGCGGTACTTGTGCCCTCTGTCCCCTCCCAGCCACGCTCATGGTGGTAGCGATTGTGTCAAGGTGGAGCAAAGGGAGCAGTGAAGCTGTGCTGACATGGAAAACACCCAGCTGGCACAGCAGAGGGCAAAGCTTCCACCCCGTTTCCAAAACAAGCCCCAAAAGCAGAAGAAAGAAAGGACATTTTCCTTAAGAAGGTGAGTCTATGTCAGATTTATTCACATTTTGTGAGATCAGGTCAAGTCAAACTTGATTAATATGACCCAAGCTGAGTTAAAACAGAGATATAACGTGAGTTCTCACTCCTCTGAACGGTTAGTATAAGTACGGTTTTTTGGAAGATCCAAGTGTAGAAATAGTCCAGGGTTGTGAGAAAGGCAAATTGACAGTTTTGAGTGTGAGAGACAGACATAATCATCCACCACTGTCTCCTTTTATTTCACATTACAGAACATGTTCTTTATCAACACATTTGATCTAATTAGCATCAACGATTTATCTGTGGGACAAAATCAGAAGTAGTGATAAACAAACGGATATGGTATAAAGCTTTTCATACCTGGTGGTCCATACAGCAATAAGCCTTTCCAAGGAGACAGAATGCCTGTAAACAGCTGGGGGTACTGAGGAAACCAAAAAGTAATTCAGGGATTAAAAATGTATCAGCTATAACAAAATGTAAGGGATTCTAACCCCTACCCCCACTGCTCCTAACGCATTCAGGAAACCTAAGAAATTTGAAGAGAGGGGGATAAAACCCCTCCAAAACAATATAATATATATGATCCGAGTACTGAGAAAAGTACTGTTTTACCATTTGAAATCTGGTTTAAGTGAATTCTTCAAATGCAATTGGTTTGATATCCTCTTGTATAAATTATTTTCCACTGAATTAATATAGGCCAAATCCAGCACCTCTTACATTGCCAAAGGTGCCAAAGAATAGGACCCAACCCTTATAATTTTAATATTGAAAGTCCATTTTCTTGTAGGAGAATGTGCACGCCATTATCAGATGAATCAGAAACAGGAACAGTTCTAACATGAACTGCCTACAAAAGCACAAAAATAGTGAGAAATCTAAAACATCCCTGTAATTACAAGGAAAATACTAATGAGCCCAACACTGGTTTTCTCAAAACTATTTAGCGCCTTACCCTTATGGGGTAAACAACTGCTTCCTTGACTAGCCTTTTAGCTGCATCCAGTCCAATAATATCATCCCACTTCACGTTTGGATTATGGAGATAAATGTCCTGCAACATACATCACATCCTGTTAGTAAAACTTCTTCTGCACTAGGATAATGACCTCTGGCAAAGTAAAAGAATCAACTCAGTTATAAAGTAAGAGTGCTATTAAGTGATACAAACTGTATTACTTAACCTCACGTACTAGGGACCTCACAAGAGGAAAACACCCAGCTGGCACAGCAGAGGGCCTTGCTCTTCCCCTCAAGCCCCTAGTTTCCCTAAGAGCATATACACTGCCAAATGTATATGCTAAGCAGATCTGCTGTCTGTTAGTTGGTTTTAGTAACCAACTAACACATGAAGAACTATCATGGTATGAAGGTTCACCAAGCCTCATATTTTGTCTCTGATGGTGGCAAGTATTGGATGTTTAAAAAAAAGCATAAGCAATAGGAGTGACATGTTGGTTCATATTTACATCCATCGAAATCTGCAACCAAAGGACTTCGATAATTAAAATTACATCTTAGTCTTTGAGTTCCAACACCCTTTGACATTCATTCTTCAGTGAATTTCTCTTACCTCTTTTTTGAACATGCTTATTCCGTAATAATGACAATAATGAGTTTAATCACGTGCAATGTGAAAATACTTTTGTTTGTTTTAAACTTGATGCTCAGTAACTTTATGGCTGCACCTATTACTTATGTCATTACTTATTTTATAAGTAAGAGTGAAAAATTGCTATTTACTCCACACTATGCAAGATTTCATATGCTGCAAGAAAAGGTGCGAGAAGCTCTGCAACAGGAGGAAAATTTTCCCCTAAGCATCTATCAAAAGATAGTCGGTAATTAGTCTATGCCCTGAAGCACTCACTAAATTAATTTCATTTAATTCATCAAACTTTCCAAATCTTCTGTGAATCTTTCCATTTGCCTTAGTAATATTTTGTGGCTTTGCGTTCCAGAGACTAATTGCTCTGCAGAAAATATCATATCCTCAATACAAATATTTGGGATAAATTCTGTTCTCCAATAAAAACAGGCAGTCCCCAGAGACTGAAGAAAAATTATGTGCTTATATCCGAGGGGAAAATTTGATTTGATACAATTAGAAAAATTATTTATATAGAGTAGATTACACTTTCCCTTTCTGTTAACAGCAAGTTAAGATGAATCAGATTTATGATACTAAGTAGAGACTTCCATAACTGTTTCCAAATTAAATTAGATTGTGTTGTGAAACAGATACCACATGCTATTTATTTTTATTGATTTACACAGTGTTGATTACCATAGCAACCAGGAACATACCAGCACAATTTAAAAAACATACCATAACGAAGGCTAAAGCAACTCTATTGCTTTTTGCTGAAGTAGCAGCAAGAACAAGACAATTTTAAAGGTTTACCATAAATTAAAAACCAGGCAGGAAGTGAAATGAATGAGAATTTTCTTACTTTAAGGTTGCAAATTTCTTAGACTTCAGTTCTACTAAACTGCAAATGCAAAACTTGCAGACTACGAATTTGGGCTATACACAGCTATAAAAAAAAAATTAGCAAAATTCTTCTAGGCTTTTTAAACAGCTGATTTTAAGTATGTGGGAGCAACAGCTGATATCGTTTCTGATGCTTATGTCCAGAAAGAGTCACAACACTACCAAATATTGTGATACTATGAAGCCTTTTGGACAAGTGCCTAGCAGGGTTTGGGGGGTGATGCATGCAAAGCATCTATCTGCTTCATAGCCACTGATACCCAGTAGCCCGGGGCCTGTTTGCTAGACTGCACCTCGACCCACGAGTGAAAGGAAATGGTGCTGACGACGTTGGGATTCCCTCCAGGTGTCAAACCGCCCATCCTGGAAGAATCCCCAGTCTGCCCTGGGATACAGTGTATTACTGATGCTGCCCATGCAGCTCCTGTGCTGGGATGAGGGAAGGGCACTGCTTGCAGAGCCTACAGTAATAGCATCTCTCAACTGCGCCAAGCGAGAAAAGACAAGGAGTCCAGCTCATGCAGGCAGTGCAAAGCAAGACACAGGACTAGTATTAAAAAGAATGTGGGATTATCAGCGTCTCTTTATTTTTGTACATGGTACCTAGCTGATAAACTCAGAATCAGAATATTGCTGCGATACTGGCACACCATCCACACTGAATACAGCCCAATGATTTCAATGGAAACTGCATCCACAAACTTGAATCAAGGTTTTTCCCACCATTTGATCACAGATAGTACATTAGATAATAGTTGGTATTAGCTAATATATATTTAAATCTCTCTTTTCAGTGAAGTATTGTACATTTTCTGTAGCAATAAGAACAAAGGGAAAAGCTAGGACAGTCTCATGGGTACAGCATGATTAGATTACATGTTCCCCATTAGAAAGGAATGGTCTTAACTACTTCCTCCCATTATGTATCAGCAAGAAACATCGTTACATGTAAAGAAGTGACTTGTTGGGAGTCGCATGATAAGAAAAATAGCTTGCACATTCAAGAATAAGCGCTATCAGTGACAGTAAAAAGAAACAAACAGCATTCTCGGATGACAAATGTAACCAAGATCTCTACACAAACGAAATGGAGACCCGATCTTACTTTGCTTACAACCATTGCAAGTTCTCTCATCTCACCAGTCATGCCAATAAAAGCACTAAGGGGTTTCAGTAATCGTTCCTAGAAAAGACAAACATAGGTTCTTGTCAGACTTCAATTATTTTTAAAGACAAACTATGAAATAGTTTCAAAAAAGCTGATACATCATAATAATATCAACCTTTAAAGCTGCAAAGATATGGATGATAATAATAAAGATTTTGAAGAAAGCCATATTTGCAGTAACCCATCTTTTCATCTGACAGAATCTAATCCTGAATTAACATTAAAATGAGCAGGTCTCTTATTGCAGATGTAGTCCTAAACATGCCCTACATAGATTAAGAGGAGTGAAAAATGTAACTATGGGTCACCGCATTGTCACATTCTCTGTTTTGAAAGTCTCTTCAAGTGTAGCAGTTGCCAGGCAGACTGTCTGAGAAGCTATGGCTTGTGTCATGGAGTGATTCCTGAAAATTTCTCTCGACCATCTAAACCCCGTTCCTGTCTCAGCCGAGGCAAACGCTAAATAACATACTGAATTGAAAGGAACCAGAATTCCACCCTCAGAAGGTCTGTGGGGTTCTGCAATTTTTTTTTTTTTTTTTTTTTTGTGTATTACAAGGTTTCATTTTTTTTTTGGTGAATCACAAGGTATCATTTGTGTTTGTTGCCTACTTTCATGTTCAAAGAGTAAATAACTGTCAACAAATTAGACCGGTATCAAGTATGACTGTCCATTCAAGAAGGAAATACACCACTCAAATCTAAGCCCTTTTTTAGCACTTAGGAACAAAGACAACATCGTTGCGGTATTTTATTTTGTTCCTGGTTATGTAAAACTGATGTTCACATTCATTGCATGGAAATATGAACAGAAACACTTACTGATGGATCTGGATCACAATTAAGGCTGTTCAAGGCTATTCCATTTGATGATACTTTGACAGCATCCTGAATTGTCCCATGGAGGTCAATTATTTGGCCCTAAAGGAGAAAATAATGTTGTGATAGGCTTTAGCATGATGGTAACTCTACTGTTAAAACTGCTTTGGGCCAAATTTTCCTTGCCGTTATAGGAATGAGTTTCTTTACTGCACATACAGTCCTATCTACGGCAAAAACTGACCAGAGAATCTGTGGTAGCAATGGGAAAAGAATGCACATCTCCTCAGTCAGCGCAACAGTTTAACTGCAGAGCCTTTTAGCATTTCATTCAGGAATTTGAAATTTATCTTCAATTTTAGCTATTACCACTGGGTTTTAAAAACAGAAATATTTTTCCTTCTTGAAAATGTTTGAAATGCTATTTAACGCAAGCAGAGCCTCCTATGCAAAGAACTACTGCCAAATCATAAAATTGACCCTTCAGCTAATTATACAGGATCATTTTATATAAAAATAGACACAAAAAGCTTGCATTTGATATTTGTGAAAAACTTTCATGTGTTTTTTCTACATATGTATTTCTATCATAAATCACTTACTAGGTTTCCACCAACCCTTCTTGGGTGAGTGCCGTCTCCTCCAGTTTTGTTGATTGCTGAGATGCTTAAGCCAAAGGCAGATTGCTCCAGAGTAACTGCACTGTCATTATTCTAAAGAAAAATCAATTTTAAAACAGATGTGTTGCCAAGTAGATGAGTTGCAGATATCATTCCGTTATAGGTATCATCCCAGCTCTTCATACATGCCCAGATGAGCTGCATCATTACATGGAAGTTGCAACAGTAATCCTCTATTTGTCAGACAAACACCATTGTGCATTCAGACTTCATCAGACTGATGACAACAGTGGTGAAAGCCATGGCTCTAGAGCTCAGCATTCAAGTTATTTCATGCACAGAGCTTCCATTTTAAGCTGCAGAAATCTGCATTTTACATAGCTATGAGAAGAAACACTTAGGAACAGTGGAAACGGCAGGCAAGTAAAAGGCACAGCATGTCAACTCAGAAATGAGGAGCCATTTTAGGATTATAAGTTACTTTGACATTCACTTCACAGCTGTTATTGCTGTAAAATTCAAGACCTAGTGTTTTTTAAAGGGTGAGAACCGGTCAGAGATGAGCTCCTCCCTATGCAGGAATATAGACAAGGACTTTAAAAAAAAAAAAAAAAAGGTTCTCCTTCACCCAGTTCCTCAAACGCTATAACAGACACGGTGCTTGCCCACCAACCTGCTGTTCCTGCTCCATCCTCTGTAAGGGATGGTAATAAAGTAGTTTTCACAGCAATCTTACCAAAATGAGACTCACAAAACTGAAAGTTACAGAGCCAAATTACTCCCCCAGTCTCAAACACCTTATGCACTGTGAAGATGCTCACAACCAGACTTTCTACTTGGTTTGTTTGTCTGGCTTTCTGGCACTAAAGGATGAATCTACTGGTATTAATGGAAAAACTCTGGTTGCGTTCAGTATAGGTTGGATTACATGACTCCTTTTCCTCTAATTTTTGCCCGTGACTTGCTCCCCAACTCACAGCCAGAAAGCATATTCTCCTGAAGTCTTGCATCTGTAATCCTTAAATTACACATTCAGTAAACCCCATTAGTTACACAATTATTAATTGTGTAACTCACATCCTCTTGCTGCCTATAGCCTCTCAAAATAAAATCACATTAAATTCAACTGCAATGCTGCCAAGATAAAACACGTTTAAACCTGCTTGGGGCTCTCGGTGGTGGATGATTTAGATTCTGTTGTGCTCCCAGATGAAGTTTTTGACAATGGTCGTTGCACTGTCTGATGTTTGAGCCTTGGGAGATTCTGAGAAGAGCTTGCTGCCCTAGAATTAAAAAAATAATATCTTGAAAGGCTTTCACAACTTCTTTTTTCCTTCAAAATACCAAAAGATTAAAAGGCAGAGTTTTCAAATAAAGCAGTTTTGGGCTAACTTTGCTCCCACTGAAGTTAAGGCATCAATTTAAATCACAGCAAAGTTCAATGCTTACTGCTTTCAAACATGCCATCCTACCTTATCCACACTGCAGAAACTGTAAATTTTCTGCATCTCCATTTGGGAAATAAGTCTCTATTTTCCTCTAAAAGATACAGAAAAATGCACCACGCAGTCAGCAGCGTGACTCTAGGCGTTAGTATTCCTATGGTATCACAACATTATTTTAACCACGCTGCATATTGCTTTTGTAGGAAAATTTTCTGCCCAGAAAAAACCCCACACATTTCTCTTACCTTCGTGGTCTTCCTCCAGTCCTCAGCTGTTGTTTATTTTCTGCTGTGGCAAAATTAATATTAAAATGGAAAATAATTAGGGATATAAAAAAGGGCAACTTGATTTTTTTTTTTTCCCCTTCAAACATATTTTTGAGCACACATCAATGACCTTGGAATTAACAATGCATAAACAGGAACAGCATGATTATACGTAATGCAAGCTTGCAAAAACGTTTTGAAAACAAACTGATATTGGAGAGAGCAGTTTGGCTTCAGGCTTGTTAAATTTTAGGCTCATTCAGTCTTTGGTTTCTTTGCTTACATTTTAAAACCAGTATCATTTTCACAGTAAAATGGACACTACCAGAAATTAGATCAAGCACAATAGACTAATTTAATATATCACACAGAATGCTTATTTAATGCTAATATTTTCTTCATTGCTGAATTAGGAAGTAAGAATTTACCTCACTCTTCTTAATAGTAATTTCATCACGATTAACATACCAAGACAGCATAAACGTGACATTGCAATGGTGGTTATCAAACTATGTTATTTTTTGCACTTACATCATTTGAAACAATTTCTGTGAAAGAAAAGCTTTTTTCACAAAATGTCAAAACTCACAAAGCCCAGATGTGAACGCATAAAGCCGAGGGTTTGTATCATACTAGCATGCCCCTAATTGTTCCAAAATACATCTCCTATCAGTGTTCTCTGTACAATGCTCTTGCACCCAGATTCTCATACGCTTACATGAAATAATCCTTCCCAAATAGCTGTTTCACTGAAAGAGCTGGGGAACACGGTGTACTTAGAGGCAGCAGAGCCCATGCCTGAAAGTTATAATCCTGCGGGTACTTCTACAACACTGCAAACTGCAATTCAGCATGGAAATGAGTTGGTTCTGTAGGACTTGCTGAAAGTATTACAAAGAATTTAGTAGGAAGGAGCACCACAGTAATAATTTTGTTTGGCCTGCGTATACCATGATCTGACCATGGACACAATTTAAGGCAGGTCACAAACTACCAGGCAGCAGCTTCTCAAGAGAGACACATGCAGGAGGGAGGCTGTTTAGGCTTCAGGGAAAAAGGATGATACGTTCCTGCTGGCATGGTTGGAATTCTGGGCTTGGGTAATGGCAGAGTACCCCACGTCTGAGTAGCTTTACTGACCAAAAAATGGCTACTGAGAGCTTGTAAGTGTCTAAGAGATTTACTGGCTTTTTGGGAATTGTTCACATGGATCTAAGTTCATGGATCCGGCCTTGGCTACCACTCAGTTTGACTAAGCATAAGTATGACGTGATAAATGCTTTGTAATACATTTTCCTTCCTGATTCATAACAAATCCCTTTGGTTTTGTCCTGCAAGGCTGCTCCTCTTTGTATTAACACCAATCAATAGGTTCTAGCTGTAAATCTCCTTTTCATGCAGATGAAGCTTGCTTCCAGCTAGTACTGATCTTCTACATCACCGTGAATGTAATGATGACTAGTAGCTTTAGTACCTTTCAAAATCATTTCACCTATACAGGTAATTTTATTTTATTTATATAATGTTTCATTTACCTGTGATTTCAAAGTTGCTGGCAGTCATATGAAACACTGACAACTGCTCAGAGATGTTCCCTGGCCAATCATCCCCTTCTCTGATGATTATATTTTTCTTACAAGACAATTAGGTAGAGATGTTGGTGTTTTCTGTACCCTCCAAGCTCTTCATAGCTGATTCTTATACAGTTCTTCTTATGGCTTCTATAAGTTACATTTTGTGCTCAAGTACAAAACCATTCAGGCTCTCAGAGTCATAACAGAATGCTCATATTCTGATTTACCTTATTCTGTATCATTCATTTATACCTCAGACTTTAAGTCCTTTGGAGCAAATAAACCTATTACTTGTTTGGCACATTACCTTTAGTATACGAAAAAGTGCAAAATGAATGGTTAATGAGACTAGTGGTGATAAACTTTTAAGCACTAGTTTGCAATAGCTAAGTTATAATATTTAAGTGGTTTATTTTAATTTAAAAATTAAATCCAAAAGAGAACAGACATACTATTCTCTCCCCATGAGCAGAAAGTGAATATACCTATGCCACAATACTTTGCACTCACATGGCACTTTCCAATATCAAAGCAGTTTTTAAAAGATGGGAAAGTATCACCTTCTTGTTCCTCTAAATAAAGAGAGAAGGAAGAGCAGAAGGGCCCAAAGCCCCATCTCTCAATTCTTATGTTCTATGTGCTAGAACTACAGCTCTGCAACTGTAAAAGAGTTCAAACATTAAACACTGACATACACGAGAAGGGCGGTGAGCATGTCAGGCAAATACACATTTTAGGCTTTGGAAAGAAAAGCTTTCTTTTCAGAACACAGCCACATACCAGTGTCCAGGACCTTTTTGGTAATTTTAGGATACTTTTGAAATTTTACAAAGTAATAGCTTTCATATTCCATCAAAATTGTCTCAAGATCAATGTTGTCACAAACTTCAAAGCCACGTAAACTTAATTTCGTCTCTTGTTCCAAGGCATTTGCAGCATCGACATACCTGGTAATTTCAAAAAACCAAAGATCAAAAAACTGAGAGTCATCATCTTATTCTGATTTTTGAGAGAAAAAGCAAACAATAGCGTTAGTAAGTATATGGTATTTTTAACCTGTCCACAACTCTATTTATTATAAAAGCATAAACTCTATTTAAAAACCCTTTGCTGATTGCTTTAAAGAATTTTTAAATTATATAGGACATTTCTGTTCCAGAAACTGAAACAATTTAGCAAAGTAAACTGCCAAGATATCTAATAGTAGTTCACCTCTTTCTCACATCAAACCAAAGGGCCATGCTGTCCATCCACCCAACAGAGGACAGGACACATTACGTAAGGTCAGACACACACAAACCCACAAATGTAGAGCACTATTATTCAATAAAACATACCCTTCCTCCATTAAATAATGCAAAATTAGAATGAGGAGATTTTTTCGACGAGCTTCTGTTCGCATCTCATCCTGTGAATTAAGACAGAACTCTAGATCAAATGTAATATTCTCTTTATTGCTGTAAACAGCATCTAAATGTAGCCTGTGGAAACAAACAAATTAAGAAAACAGCGTGTAAGAACTGTAAAACAACTCACTGTTAATAAACAGAAGGAAAGTGGTTTTCAATGTAATTTTTCTTACACATTATCAGGGCTACTGGATGGGTAGAAACCTTTTCCTAGAGAAGAGAAAATTACTTTGAGGTTGAAAAAATAACTTACTTCCCTTACTATGGCAATGGATTTCCAACATGTTCGGGCTGCTGCGAATTTCAGGGTAGGACTCTTGCAGACCTCATGCACAGTGTCTCCATGGACTGTGCAAGGAAATCTTCTGCTCCGGCATGGCTGTGTCCCTCCCTCTAGAAACCCGTTTTCTGAGTGCTTGGAGAAGGGGTGATGGAGAAAAGGTCCGGGATCTGCATAACTACGCTACAAAGACCAGCTGTACACTGTTGGCACCTCCCAATTCATGGCCCTTGATATATAAACACAAGTAAAATACGGGGTACTTGAAGAATCGGTAGTTTGGGATAACACCAAACTTGCCCGATTTTAACACAGGAGTGACCAAAGTCAGGTCCCGACACACAGAAATTTCAATACGGAGTCAGTCCCATGGATTTCTTCACACAGATTAGAGAACCCAAAGTCATTCACAAATGGTTCAGCGATAAAAAGAAGGCAGTGTAAAACATCTTTGCCATCATTCAGTGGAGATACATCTGGGGGAGCATAAAGTGCAATATCAAGTGTAGCAAAAGGGACACCGGAACAGAAATCTCATAAGATACTGCAACAGAGTCTTACTCTGATGAAACGTGCCATACATGCTGACTGCCTGCAGAGAAACCCTGAGATTTTTAGGGTCATAACAGAAGTTGCTACAAGGAAAGCTCTAGAAATGAGCATATCGACTTTGGCCTGCCTCATTGGGATTTGAAGCTGGGACCACAGGAAAAGCAAGTATGGCCAAACCCACATTTAGGCAAATAAATTATTTCCTTTCTCTTTTAGAATGCCGACATTCAGCATCATTTATGAGGACCCAGTGCGAGCAGGAAAGACTGGCCCTTATTCAGTGGATGGGGAAAGAGCAGTAGTTGATGTTGCTTGCATAACACATATATATATATTCCTGATCGCATTGCACAGTAATGCACACACTGACTCCCACTTTCACCCCCAGTTTCCCTCCCTCCTACACCAATCGAACGGTGCCTGCATCCATCCCTGAGAAAAACCCTAGCCCAAGGGTTAGGGACCTGCAGGAGACAAACTCACAGATCTTTGGCCCCTTCACACTGGAAACAGAGCCCCAGCGTCTGTAGCAATGACTTCTGCTGCTCTCTGCTAGTGCCTGGCACACAAAGAAGCCAAAGAATTACTACTGACCAAGGCTTAAGTTTTTAAATCCCACAAGGTGCGTAAAAGGAATATCCATATGGAAAGACAATTACCCTATCCTTCCTGGTCTCTTGGAAGGAAGTATCATTATAGCAAACTGTGGATACTGGAGAATAATTTCTTTCTCCAAGCAAAGGCGCTTTGGGGTGGTGCAATGTTCTGCAAAACCACCTTACCTCTTTAGCGTGCCTTTCCTTTGTCAGATTGGACCTATCTGCTCCCTCTGCTCTGTATGCAGCAGTGTGTATCATACAGCATTCTGCTGCTAATTTAAACACTTGAGATAGCACAATCAACTAGTGTTTTACTTTAAAATGAATACCTCTCCATGTGTTTGCCAACCTGTAAAAAGTCCTGGGTAGAGCAGGCGAAAGGTCTCCCAGCAGAGCAGATATTTTCTGGGATGTTTGCTTCAGACACGGGGCCATCTAGTGACACAACTAGCAAAGGGATGGGGTTTGCTTTTAACAACGTCTCCTGCGGGCTGAAAGTGTATTTGTATTTCACATATTAATAAAAAGATTGGTAGAATCTTCATTCTGGTTTTCTAGAGAAAAGAATCAAACTGGCTGGGAAAAAGGGAAGAACCCATACTCCACTTCTAGCCTTTACTACTTTCTATTGCCTTGATAAAGTTACACAGCCACTTCGTTTCTGAGTCCGTAAGGAAGCTACAATACTGTTTGCGTTTCAGTGGTGGTACAAAGATGATTTTTCTAAATCATTTTAGAGAGCAAGAGTGCTGTGTAAATGCTTGGTAGATCAGTAACTCTTGAATGAAGTAGATCAGCTCCCGAGAGCTGCTGCAACAAGAAATGAACCAATTCTGAGAACTGCTATGAGCAAAGATAAAACACTGACACCCGGGGATGAAAGGATCTTTTCCTACTTACTGTTTTGAGGTTTGGGAAACAGACTTTGAATTGTGGACCTTTTGCCATTTCTCCTGAATGATCTGAATCTTCCAAAACAGTGTTGGAGGTGCAAGGCAGAAGCTGGAGTCGTCACTTGCTGAGAGTCCCACCTCTACATTCTCCTAAATGCAACTGCTTCTGCTGGTTTATGCTGAGAAAAACTAACTGTTGCACTTGCCCACATATCAAAAGGCAAGATCACAGCTACCTCTGAGTATTTAAACACATCATGAAAAAACAGGGGTTGCCACCAAAGACAAACACATCAAGTGTTTCGCAGTTGAGTATTTGCAGTAATACTCTGACGAACTGAATCTGCCTGAGAAGCTGACAGGGCTCACAATCTGTGCTTGGAACCTTCCTTGAAAAGAATTTGTATTCTCGTGTGTCTTCTGCTGCTGTTAATCCCACCAGGTTACTTCTGCTATCCCTAGAGGCATTTTAAGTTCTAGTATAGACAGCAATACAGTGATGGGCAGCATCTCAAATACTCTTCTAGGTAGAGACTTCCTTTGGGCAGTATAGGATAACATCGTGCCTATGTATGAGCAACTCACTTCAACCTTAACATAGTAATGTTCTTCTTGTGTTGACTAAGCAGAAGCAAAAGTGAACCTTTACATTAAAAGAGAGCCCTGTTTAAAATCAGAAGATAGTTTAGACTGAGAGGTTAATTCTGTCTTTACCTTGTGTTAATAAGAATGCAAACAGCAATGGTTAATTTTAAGAAGTCAGACATCTGTCCAAAGAAAATGAACTAAGCCGTTAATCAGTTGATCAACTGACAAAGACTTGCATTAGATTGGATCTGAAAACCACAACAGAGATATCAATATCTCTGGTCCCAGTTCTGTGAAGTTTCTATAAAAGAAAAAAAAAAAAAACGAAGGACCTTTCAACATGTAACTGTTACCAAACCATAAATCTTGTGAGTTGGTAGTGCACAGACCATTGCTTTCTTGACCAACTCCACAAAGCCATGTCTCCCTGCCTTTAACCAGTCTTAGCCTACCACGTACCCTTTCCAAGAGGTATATGAACCTCTGCGCATCAGTGCCACCAGCAGCTTTAGGTGTCCACTTAAACAGCTCTCTGCCCACGCCGGTCTCCTTTCCTGAACTCCAGTTTATTCTCTAGGGACTGACCCCCACTGCAAATATGTCCACAAAACAATGTGCCTGCCACAGTACAGACAGATACTAACACTGCACAGGACTTCTGCTGTGTTTAGAGAAGAAATGGTAAATGTTATACGACATGAAAAAAATAGGAGTACTTACGAGTGCAAAGTTACTTAAAATTCAGTTTAGCTTTACAGTGATTTAGCCTTCCTGTTTAATTAGTATTTAGAATTGCACGTTGTTTATAGCCACTGGTATTTCAATAGATGTTTAAGTGTTTAAAGTTTAATAAGCTTCCATTATTAAAAGAACAAAAAATGTATGTAATTAAATTTTCAATTACTATAGGGGATTTTGGGGTCCATGCAATTAATAAAAGCTTAAGGCACTTAAGCATGATCTTGTTTTAAAAACTAAATAGTTGAGCACTTAACTAATTAGCTCCAACACTTATAGTGTATTTCTAGCTTAACAAAAGTGGTATGTATTCCTCTCTTTGCAGCCGTTTAAAATTAAACTCTATTAGAGTTATGCGTCTTTAAATGCAGTTGTTCATTTAGTCATTTCCATACCTTTTACTAAAACGCATTTACATTATAAATCAACCTAGTCTCTTGTGTAATTCCATCAAATTAATGGACCTACTAAAAGATTAATTTAACCCCATAATGTCTCATTATCATTTGATCCTATATTTCTGCATGAATGTATTTGATAGCATGAAGAAAAAAGTTACTAAGTCAGGGTCTGAGAAGCTTGGAAATAATAACTATACTGCTGTAACGTTGTGCCCTTGTACATCCAACTGAGGCAGTCAATAAGAGGAGTTCAGAGGGATCAGCAATCAGGAATTCAGACAAGAGGCAAGCGGTTAGCTCTGTAATCACACAGGGAAAGATCTTATCGTAATACACATGCAGCGTCCCTTCCCTCTTTTTCCTTTGGGATCCCAGGACGGCTGCCAAGGGTGGGGTTCCTCAAGATCAAGCTGGCACCATGTGCCAGGACAGAGAGAGTAGCTGAGGCATGATGGACTTGCCCAGTTTTCCTCCTCCCCCCACCACCCCGTATCCCCACAGCCTTCCCTCTCCCCTAGCCCTTTGCGTGTTACACTTGCAGCCTTGTCAGGCTTTTCAGAAGGCTGATGTTCAATTATTGTTTGGCTTGATGACAGTATTTTTTGAGAAACACAAGCAGAGAAGGGAAATGGTGAGTTTTAAACAATGTATAACTTGGCTGCCATTGAATAGAATTTCCCAGCACAAAGAAAAGGCGCTGCTTCACTCCCTTCTCTCTTCCAAATTATATAAGCCTGCTGTGAACAATAGAGTTGGCAAAGTTTCTCAAGAAGGATTACAAAGAACTTTCATAATTAAAGACATACAGCAAATTCACCACAGAAGTTACGGCTGTCCTAGTAGTAACACCAGGACGCATTTGAGAAGCGTTACGCTTAAAATCTAAAGACATTTTACAGTTTGAGTTTGGTGCACTGAAAAGAGAAACCTTCTGATTTCTCCCCCCATTGCAACAGTTACATGCCGTCGTCTTTCATTAATTAATTCATGCTCCGATGCTAAGAGCCACTCACAGACCACTATTATCTCCCTCTTTTAACAGGAACATTGCTGAAGCCAGGTTTTACACTGCCAAGACTTCACTAATTTGAAGCGATATGTGTTATGAATACATAAAAATGAATGGACACAAAGTATGGTGCATTATTAAACAATACAAATTAAGGGTGCTGAATTTACAAATTAATTAATAAGCATTAATTCTCCTACTCATTTGTATGAATTTGCAAATTTCTACTGCAGAGGACAATAATATTGCTTTTCAAGAGTGATTTACGGAACAAACACGGAAAATATTTAACAATTAAAAACAGTGAAATGCCTCACAAAACAAATTTCTTTGATTGTAAGACGACTACGCTGGGTAGCTGTGAACAGCCATAGAATTGTAATGCGTATAGGAATTTATATTTATATAGGAATTTCTTTTTTGAAACACTTTTCCCCAAACTGGTAGAAAATAACAATCTCCATTCTATAGACCAGATTAGAGGAAAAATGCAATGCAGGTAAGGACAGAACTGGGGAACCAGAAATTCCAGCAATTATTTAGTGCTACAAATTAATGATGTAGCAGCCTAACTTCTAGAGACTGCATTGGAATACTGGAATTCAGAAACCCGAAATGAAGTATCTAGGCTCCCTCCACAGAACTCAAGAACCTTAGAGCAAGAATCAAAAAATCCTCTTGGCAGCTTCAGGTTGTTCCTTAATCACTGACTGGCTTAAACAAAGTAGGCTCCAAACATCTGCCCCTCTGCAGAGTATGAACAGCTCCCTCTACTCTGTACCCAAAATATAAAATCTGATCTTCACATCCATCTGCCAAAACGCTATGGAGAAGTCAGCTTACAAAGCAAACCAACCCAAACCCAGCGGTACAGGTCAGGGGGAAGAGTTCTTGAGCTCCAGGTCCTAGTCCCACAAATGTTTATGCATTTAGCTGTCAAAACCATCCTTGGGACCAGGGCCACCCAAAACCCCATTGGTGAGGTTACAAATCAGACCCCTTTTTCTCCTGTCCTCCTTCTGCACATTAACACCGTTTCAATACCACACCTTAGGGCACCATTGTCAGTGGCTGGGATCTGAATCCACTTTAGGGCTCAGAAAGAGACTGTGCTGGAGGCTCCTATTCCTAGGTAAACATATAACCTACTAATCTAAAAGGTTGACATAACCTAAAACTCAGCCTCAGAACCCCTCCTTTTTGTGAGGAATCCTGTCCTACTCACGCACAGTGGGGATTTGTGTATGCATACAAAGCACCCAACATCGTTCGGGGAAGGGTTTTTAGCAGTCCTGTATCTTCCTCCAGTTGAATTTGACCAGCAGATGGAAGCAAAAGAACAGGTTAAGAAATTTAGCAAAATCCTGTTGCTTCTGGGTTTCCTGGAGCTCGACCCATCCGTGGGATGGAGACACAGTGGGACCGTACAGCCCTGACTTACGGAAAAGGGAGCTGAGGGAGGAAGGAATACGGACTTGTCCCCTTTCGCTGTATCTGCTCCTGCCACGACCACGGAACGGACAGGAGCTGAGGAGAGCAAGGGGGCCTGCCCCGCCCTGAGGAGCCGACAGGACAAGAAGCACTTTCCTCCTGCAAAGGGAAGGGAAACGAGAAGGGGGAGCCGTGGGAAGCCCCCACCCTTAAGGAGAACCAGGACCGCCGTCACGCCGGTGACCCCGGGGGCCTCCAGGCTCGGCCCTCCCCANGCGGGGAAAGCCACGGCGAGCTCCCGGCGGCGCCCAGCCCCGCACCCCGGGGAGGCCGGCGGGCGCCGTGAGGGAGAGGCCCGCCCCACCTCCCTCACGCAGCCAATCGAGACGCCGAAGGGTGAAAGATTGCCCGAAGAACTGCCCAGTCACGAGTGGAGTAGGGAGAGGCCGTTTAAAGGATGGGCCAATCACGGTGGGGCGAGAGGCGGGGCTGACAGTAGCGCCGACCAATCGCCTCTAGGCTCACCTGAGCAGGGAGGCAGTGTAGTTTGCCGGGCTGTGAGAGGAGTGATGGGGATGTTGAGCTGAGGGGCTGGAGGCGGTCTAGACCGGACCAAACCAGCCCTGCCCAGCCTAACCCACTGTTAAACATGTCCAGCTCACCCAGACAGGCGAGGTGTGCCCGAGAAGAAGCAGAGAGTGGTCTGCCCCTTGCATCAAGGATAGTGGTGAGCCTTAAAATGGAGGCTGCCAGCATGCTGGCCCTGAGGGAATGCAGGCCTGTGAGAAGAGCCCTCTTCAGAGCACCCAAAAGCCGTTGTTAAACTCGGCTGCCTGATTGCTGCAGCCTCCTGGGTTCAGGATGTGAATTACTGGTGGGGTGAGTTGTGCCTGTTGGATACTGTTTGGCTTCAGTCCAGCTGGAGGAGAACAGTAAAAAAAGAAAAAAATCCCTGAAAATACATGAAAGGGAAGTTAGAGCATGCAAAAGGCTTGCTCGGTGACAGCCACAACAGGGCACGAAGTGGGACAGCAATGGTCAAAATGAAGAAGAACCATCTTCTGGAAACGGCCTGTCCTCTGGTACATGAGCACTTCCCAGGCAGGCAGCTGCAGGTGCAAGCTCTCCCTAGGCCCTGCCAGTTGGAGACCAACAGCTACTCAGTTCAACCAGCTGTTCTTGGACAGGGTAACTACCAGATTCTTCATGCCCATGCCATGCTATGCTTGCTTAGCATCCTCAAACCTGTGTTCTTCAGACATCCAGACCTTCCTCCAAATGCTGTCTCCTCAGTATAACTGTCAATACCCCAAAAGGCCTTAACCTTGCAACCTTAACGGTGCAACCGTGTTCCTACTCAGGAACGTTTCTCCAGCCCTTTTCTTAAACCTTCTTAATCCAGTATACGCCAACACAAGCTTTCTGTTCCCTCAAGCTCCCTTTGCTAAGTATCTCCAACTGCACATACCTCTTACAACCCTTCTCTCTCTCATTTCAGTATATATTAATCTCAAGGATGTGCTAAGCAAAAACAGGACTTCAGCGTACATTAGCTGCTCAGTTAGTTGCACTGCAAATGTAATGTACTTTCATTCTGTTAAGCATGTAATTTAATACATATCTTTTTTATTAAATTTGTCCATAAAACATGAAGTTTTCAAAGTGGATCAGATTAATGTTCCTGCATCCAACTTAGGTCCTCTCCTACTAGACTTTGTGCTTAATTTTGTGGCCTTAATGTGGTAGTAGAGTAGGTAATGGGTTCATTTTCCATTATTGGGTGCTTCCATTTTATGGCTGTGAAAGAGAAGTTCCTGTAATTGAAGTTAGGATTCAAGCCATCCCAATTAGGTTTCCAAGATCATATTACTGCTGAGAGAATAGCCTGGGTTCTTGGCTTTGCTTGACTGGAGAGAGTTTTCTACCGTGTCTCTTAAAGGGGTAGTGGTATCTTAATATGTGGTTTGCTACTGTTTTGATGGATAACGAGAGAGAGTCTTCAATCCTTAGAACACAAACTTGAGGGTAATTTTCACCGTATGTTTGTGAACGAATCTTTCAAACTGCCCTTGGAGACAAACGCACGCTCACAGTCAGGGAGGCTGTGTTCAGGACTGTGAAATCCCCACGAAAGCTCAGGCGGTTAAATCTGCAAGGGCAGACTTCTGCAGATGGACAGCGCTCATTGGCAGGATCAAGGCGTCCCCAAGCAATTCAAGAACCTACAAAGAAACCTTCCTAGGGTACTCATTATCTAGGTCTTACATTCAATAGACATAATTTAATAAAAATAGTAATGGTCAGGTAAACAACTTCATAGCAAACGTTGAAATATTTTCCTGCTGTGCTTATAACCAAAATATAGGTGTATCACCCTGGTATGTTAGGATAGGCAAGCAAAACTAATTAACACATTTCATCATCAAAACTGATTGGAATATAAAGAACAAATCAGATTTCTAATTTACATTTTGTCTATATATATCTACCGGGTCTGACATCGCTTTAGTTAATATAACTTCACTGTATATCTTGACATAACAGAAGATTCCTTCCCATCTAAGCTCTGTTTTGTCAATTAACTGTACAGAAAGTGCAGATAGAAAGCACCCACATGTATGATTTCTTTCCAATAAATAGAGTAAGTATCCAACTCAGAACATCTTGTCTTGTAAGCAGAGCCCATATCTTTATGGGCAGCAGAGCAATTAAGGGGGCCTGTGAGCCTCCGTGCTTTGGCAGTTCTAGACCTAACCCAAGAGGGGTGTGGGCATTGAGCACCACCCCATTACACCTTTGCCATCTACTTTCCCTAGTGTTACATTAAAAAATAAATGGCTATGGGATAGGAAAGATGATGGAGAAGCCTCAGGCTGGCCTCATAAAGTTCGTTCCTTTAAACACAGCACAGACAAAAAAAATCTACCTTTGACCCAGCCATCTCAGAGCCCCCCAGACCTATCACTGCTTGTAATTCACATTCGGTCATCTATTAGCAGCTGGTTAAGCAGCACAGGAGGAGTTTGTTGAGGTATAATGCTGATGAGTGTAATTGCTGCAATGCTGGGAGCAGCTGTAGGGTGGGGTTTTTTTGTTGTTTTGTCTTTAACTGTCTGCAGTGTGTTTGTGGGAAGCAGGGAGAGTTTATTTAGGTGATCAGATGTCCCTACTTCAGCAGGTAATACAGCTGTGGGAAAAGTCAGGGCTCGTATGGACATACCGTGCACAGTCCTAGAAAGATTACTAGAGGAGGTTGAAGCCCAGATGGTTTGTTTTGGTTTGGGTTTTTTTTGCTAACAAGCCTAACTCAATTTAGGGGGCAGGATGCTTAGCGCCAATAGGCCCCCTACTTACACTAACTAGAGCCTATTGGGAAAACAAACTAATTGCTGCAGTGATATCCTATCAGATGGGAGTACGAAGTGGCTGCCTTGAAGAAAGGCAGGTTGTCTGCTCCTCCGATGGCTAGTGCTGGGCCGAGTCTTAAAGCTGGTATTGCAAAATCAGAAGGGACTCAAGGGGAGAGCGTGGGAAATGCTTTAGGAACTGCAGCAGGGGGTTGTGAGAGAAGAAAGAGGAGGGGAAGGAAGAAGTATAGAAAGTGGAGGTGCAAGAAGCAGCAGCAGTATCAGAAGCTGGAAGGATGTCTGACACTTGAGGTAGGTTTCTTAAAAGTATGGTGGAAAGAGAAATGTTGGAAAGGTTGAAACTTTGGTAAGCTGCTAAGATGGCGTGGTATCTGGGGAGTGTAAGTCTGGAGTTGATGCGTGTGTGAGGAGTTTTGAAAAACCGGTGGGATTTTGAAGAACTAGAGCAAAAGGGGAGACTGATTCTAGCTGCTGGAAAAACCAGAAGAGGGATATTTGAGAGAAACCTTGGCGTGGAGATGAGGGAGTGGGAGAGGCTAGGCCTGTGCCCTATGCTTTTGTGGAGCAGGGACCTAGGAAAAAGCTTGAGGAGGACCAGAAGTACGGAGTATGTGTTTTTTCAAGGGTATGGCCCCAGTAATGAGTAGGAGAAAGGTTGTGAGGGAAAGCTGGGGGGAAAAAATACGATGACGAGAAGAACTCTAAGGAACTCTTTTTCTTCAAGCAACAGATTAGGATAAGCTAATATGTAAACTCTGATTATCTTATGCACGTGAGGTGTTAAAACACAAGCTATAATCTGTTTGCTCTTATCCCAGCGGATATTGGGGATGAGATGAATGGGAAGGTTGAAAGATGTGGTTATGAAGTGAGAGGTGAGTGTACATGAGAAAAGAAATGCCCGGCTCTGATGTGAGCTTGAACATTGATGTCTTTCCTGGTGTATTTGAAGGAAGAAACATGTGAGGGTGTGCTGAAAGAAGAAGAGAGAAGGCTTTGGTCTGGCCTGCACTGGTGTGTGCTTTTAATGATCTAAGAGCTCCTGACCTGCGGCTTGCCCCTTTAGTCTGGTATTGAATTGCAGGGAAAAAGAAATGTTTGATGGTCTTGGGAGTTGAACTCGGTGTGGCAGACAGCACGCTTTGCTCGGCTGTGAATTCCTGGTTTTGACTAACAAAAGGGGGTTGAATTTAATAGAGTCCTTATGTTTAAATCTTCAAGGAAATGACTATTATAAGACCAAGCACAGAACCAGTTTATGCAGAGAAGGATTATGTAGCTGTGGTTATGGTTAAAAACTTTAGCAGAACTAAGGGTTTATCTTGGACTGGCTGATAGTAAATAAAAGGAAAGCCTGCCTCAAAAGGCTGTTGCAGAATTACCACTAATAATGTGAAGTATTGAGTTCCTATGTGTCCGATCTTGTAGCGACGCTGAGTGACCCTAGCCAGTGTGTGTGGTGGGCATCAGTACCCTCTATAAAAGCTCAGCTATTTGTTCCCAAAATTGCCTGCCAGAATCCCTCCTAGCAGAGCCTGCTGCCAACGTGGCCCATCTCTTGGCCCGTTAAGAAGCTCCTGGTGTAGCGTGCTCGTTATTTGTTCTGAGATATCTTATGGTTGTAGCTATACCACCCTGAATCTGTCAGTTGTGCAAAAACTGCTGCCTTTTCGTTAATATAGGCAAATATATTTTGTGTTGCAGACACCCCCCCCCCAATGTCTCTGTTCAGCTTCTCGTTTGAGTCAGTTTGGCCGCTAGCCTGTTTGTTGGCTCAGTCTTTGTCTTTTTTTTTATTGCAATAAATCAGTTAGGTTTAATGGCCCTGTTGCCAATGAAACTGAATATTGTGACTAGGTAATTATTGTGACTAGATAATGATATCTGGCTGCTTTTGAAAATAATATTCTCAGCTGCACCTCGATGTTTGTTTTTCTGTAAATGTCTCAACATTTCCCTTACAGCAGGAAACCCATTATCCAGTTTTGAAGCTTACTGCCAGTGACATTTTCGCTTCATTTTTTATTAATAAAATGTGTCACATCATCATTATAACACAAGTTATGAGAATGTTTTCGATGAGATGGATAAAACTAAGAAAGCTATCAAGTCCAACCTTTCTGTTTAATACGCTTCAACCGCTTATTTGCAGTTCTTCCTTTTTTTGTGAAGGGAATAATGCCGTTTAACTGCCGAGTATGTCCTCCGCGGTGCTAATTCCGGAGAGAGGGAGAGCGGCAGCCCCGGGGCGGGGGCGCGATCCCGCCGGGTGCTCCCTTCTCACGCCACCCTCCCCGCAGCGCTCGGCCTTCACGCCGGGCCTGAGGAGATGCCCCTTCCCCGCCGCCCCGCGGCTTTGGGCCTGCGAGGCACCCCGGGGGTCGCGG